>JARQOD010000002.1:328021741-328158127 GCA_033576555.1 Oophaga sylvatica
TTCCATTCATCCCCGGTCTAATCGGACCAAGTTATAGGCCCCCGGGATCCAGTTTAGAGAAAATTTTGGCTGCCGCACTCTCTCCAACAACTCGGGGATTAAAGGCAATGGAAAAACGTTTCTAATATTTAACCTTATTGATTCCCTATAGTCTATGCAGGGTCTCAAATCCATTTTTCTTCTTCACAAAGAAATGGTGCACCTGCGGGAGATGAAGAGGGGCGTTGAAGCCCTTGGCAAAATTTTTCGTCTATAAAATCCTTCAAAGTTTTTAGCTGGGCCCCCGCTGGGGGGTAGATCTTACCAAAAGGTTTTCGCCCCGGGCAATAATTCAATTGGACAATCTAGGACGGTGAGGGGGAAAATGATCAGCGTTCTTTTGCACTAAATCCACAAGTCCTGGTAACAGCGGTTGTTCAGGGACTGACTGGTTCCTTTAGGAACAGAGCAAGCGAAATTCCTTGATCTCTGTTTCTCGAAAGTGTAATTCCTTGGTCCCCAGTAATGTAGGTTTCTCCCTCAGCCTGGTAGCCAGAATGGGGGAAAAAATGGGAGAAGAGATAAGCAAAAAAGACATTTTCTCCTGATATCTTTACCCAAAGGACCCTCAAAGCTTGTTTCTTGATCCATGTCCAGAAGTCATAGAGAGCCATCCACATCCCATCTGTACTGGTAGCCTTCTTCACGAAGGGATCCCTGTTTCAACAAAGGAGATATCCATAAAATTTCCATTTGCCCGGATCTCATAGCAGAGCTAGACACCCAACTGATCAACCCGAGTTTGAAGGGAAAAGGAACAATGAAATTGTTTTTTTACAACTCCGGGACCCCGCTGAGGAAACTTGAAAAATTGCAGGTTTATCCGCACGCCCCCAGAACTAACAGAGTTTAAGTCCGAGAATCAAGTCTCTTGCAAAGAATCTCCTCTTGAAGCCTGAGGCTCACTGACAGAGCTCCTCTCGCAACACTCACGTGATGACTGCTGCAGTATAGTCTTACGGAAGGCTGGGGCAGTTTATAATGAAGTGCCCTGACTTACCACAGTAAAAACATAGTTTTTCCCCTTATACGAGGTTCTTTGGGCATCGCTAACCCTTTGTAAAGAGTCCACCTGCACGGGTTCAGGTTTGGTTCCCTTGTATCCTACTAAAAGGGGTTCCTTCTAGGAGGGAGGTAGTAAAAGGTTAGGGCGATTATTTTTGAACCACTCTCTTGTCTGCGTTCAGTCAGACGAGCACAATACGGATACAATATTTTATTAAAGTCACCTAACGCAGTGGGAGGTCGGCAACGAGAAAGTTCATCCTTAATCAGTGGAGACAACCTTTCCGAAAATAAATTTTTTTGCGGAATGTCCCAAGTGGTATCAAGACCCTCTCCTGAAATCCAGGGCATATTGGCTACTGAACCTTACCTTGGCGCAAAGTTAACATGGCGCTTCAGCTGTTGCACCTCGATTGGGGTCATCAAACACCTCCCCTGGCTAAAAAAAGCATAAGGGATTCAACAATCATCCCCAGTCTCAATCAGAGTGTTTGCCCACATCAAAGCCTTAGGTAACAACATGATTTAGTAAGCTTTGGGTCGTTCGTGGGAATTTTGAAGCATGTGCAAAAAAAATAAATTGCATTGATTAAAAACCCCTGAATTTCTCACGTTCACCGCCAAAACGAAAAAGGAGGTATTTGGGGACCCCAAACTTGGGGTTTTGCAGGGGCCTGGGCTCGTTCCTCTAGAGCCTCAACTGGCTCGCAATTCCCCGTAGTCTGTCCAAACACTTCAAATATTTGTTAGTGAGGTCCGTAGGGTTGCCCAAAAAGGGTTTTTAAAGTCTGACATCTGAAAGGATTGTATCATCACTCCGCAAAGTTCCTTTATGCGGCCCCATCTTCCAGATCTTTTAAGGCAGAGGGCGGAAGGAGAAAGGAAAAAAAAAAAAAAAAAACAATAGGTTTACCTGTGGTAAAACTCCAAGTAAAATTTTAAGGGAAGCCTCACCTGGAAGGTTTGGAAATCACAACACTGTCATCACTAAGGTATTAAACGGAATTGAATCCCAGTCACAGAACACGGCTTTCCCAGACCCAGCAGACACTAAACATTGGGCTCCTGATCTTGTCATGTATAGGTACAGTTTTCCCATACGTCTTGTGCTTTGGGGGCGAGGAAAACCAGGAACATAGTTGAAATGAAATGACTTTATTACTTATACAACATGCGAAAGTTCACACATTTCAGGGCGACAAGACCAGCAGGCCAGAGTAACTTCAAGCACTACAATAAACTCCAAAGCAGGTTTTAGGATCTTTCTCTGTACCTAAATTTCCCCTGCAAACAGGATTCACCAAACACAGGTTCCAAACCAAAAGTGTTCCAAGGTTCTCAGTAGGGAATACTGGAGGGACAAGTCCAAGGCTTCAGGAGTCAGGTCACAGATGACTGAGGTTATTCATGAGCAGATTGTTCGTGAGGCTCTTAAGAAGCAAGAGGGAAGAATCAGGGCGGGAACATGAAAACTGGAAACTCCATATTAACTGAGGGCAAGAGCTGCAGAAAGACAGAAAGCAAATGGCCGACGGAAAAACTGAGTTTCAAGGAACATGTCAACAGAGACAAAGAACCTTACACCGGCGCCCAAGGGTAAGAGGATGGTCTGATATGACCCTTCTCCAATGACTCCTTGATATAAATCGCATAGCTTCGTGTTCAGGTACAGATAAATAAAAAGGCGACCTTTAGGAAATTTACCACCAGGCACTAATTCAATAGCGCAATCATAGCCCTGTGAGGGGCAAGAATGCAGATTTACTTTCACTAAACACATCAGAAAAATCAGTCAAAAATCAGAGACATCCTGAACTGGGGAGAGGCAGAAAAAAGGAGTGTAGTATTAACACATTGGCAGCCCCAACTGTCACAGACACAGATTTCCAATCCAAACAGGATTAGAGACTGTAACCAAGGGAAACCTAGTACAATAATGCAGGCGATATCAGCACCAGAAATTTGCAAATCTCCTGATGATCTGGTTCAACCCTCATTAACACCTGAGAGAAACCTGGGGTTTATTCTCCACCAAAGGGGTAGAATCAATGCCCAGTAGGGGAATAACTTCCGCAGGGGTATCATGGGAACCCACATCTTTTGGCAAAGTCAAAATCCTCAGGTTAATAGCTGCTCTGAATCAACAAAATCCGGAGCAGAAAATGTGGACAGGGAGCAAATCAGGGTAACAGTCAACAGAAATTTAGTCTGAACACTACCCAAGACAACTGAGCGTGCAAAACGTCTTCTCCGCTTAGGGCAGACAGAAATAGCATGGGAAGCGTAACCACAGTAGAACATAACCCATTTCACTTACGAACTCATGACGCTGAGCCCCAGAAGTCACTCCATCACACTGCATGGGCTCGGAGCTGCTCACAAGGCAACACTATCTCACGCATACCTCTGCGCTCACGCAAACATCTGTCAATTTGAATAGCCAAAGACATAGAATCATTGAGACCAGAGGGAACAGGAAATCCCTCCATAACGTCCTTTACTTTTTCTGACAGACCCTTTCGAAAAAGGGCTACCAAAGCATCATCACTCCATTTGGTCAGGACTGCCCACTTTCGAAATTTCTGACAGTACAACTCAGCGTCTTCAAAACCCTTATTTATGCCAACAAGATCTTTTCAGCTTGATCAGTGACATAGGTTCATCGTACAATAACCCCAGAGCCTGAAAAAATACATCAATATCATTCAAAACAGGATCCCCAGGTGTCAGGGAAAAACCCAATCCTGAGGGTCGCCGCACAGCAGGAGATGACAATTTGAACCTGCTGTGCCGCGTTCCCTGAGGACTTAGTTTAAGGCAAAAAAACAACTTACAATTATTTTTGAAATTCAGAAATTTAGATCGATCCGCCAAAAACAAATTTGGCATGGGATCCTAGGTTCCACAAACCGGCAACCCAGCAAGATAGGCAACAATACTCCGAACCTTAGTGGCAAGCTGATCCACATCGCCAGACAACTGTGCAAACTCCATTGAGGACAAAAAAATAAAAATAAAAATTCCTCCTCAGCACACAGAGAAAAAGAGGGAAAAAAATGCAACAAACAGAAAAAAAAAATTCTGACAACTCCCTTTTTTCTTTTTCCTTTTTTACTATTTTCCCTACTGTTGAGTACCATATAATTTTCAGTTTGGCCGGTTATACTGTTATGTTTTGGTAACTGAGGAGAAATAGCAAAAAGCAGAAATGCACCAGAGAGGCTGGAACCTATGGATTGCAGTAACCTGAACTAACCACACAACTAGAAGTAGCCGTGGAGCATTCCTACATTGATCCTAGACGCCTGTCACAGCCTGATAGATAACTACACCTAAAGGCAGAAAGATGAAAGCTATCTGCCCCGGAGCAGATCCCCAAAGAAATAGAAAGCCCCCAAACATGTAATGGCGGTTAGACAAGAAGAAGCACGGACACAGACAGAAAATAGAATGAGCAAATGCTGGGCCCAATCTGTCTAGACAGAAAAGTACAGGAAAGAATTCTGACTGCAATCCAACAAAAACCCTAACAAAAATACCAACACTTCTGATTGCCAAAAAACCTGAGATCACACGATCTCATCCACCAAAATCAGATCTCTGGTGTAACAAAACGCCATTCAGCAAATAAAAAGTAACAAAGGAGCAAAGCAAAAGTGCAGACAAAAACGCAGCACAATTGCAGCGCCAGACCCCCAAAAGGGGACAGGCTGTAGTCCACTGCAAGCAGCAAACCAGCAATGAAAATCAAACAGAGAAAAAAAAACAGCAAACACTTATCTGAAGGAGAGCAGGAAACTAGCAGTGCTTCAAGCAAGACCAGAAGGAACAATTGATAACCGGCAGGGCTGCTGGGAACTCAGGCCACTTATATCCTACCATTCAGCGCCAGCTGAAGTCCATTCATTAATCAGTTCATTATCCTCAGCAACCACCAAAGGGAGCCCCAGCTCAGAAGCTGCCTCCAGCATATTCACAACACATGGGGCCAATCAGAGACTGGAGCAGCATTTATGGGGCCCTTTATACACTGGATCATTAATAATATGGCCCATGATTTTGGCCCATAACACACTGGAGCATCATCCATGAGGCCCATCTGTTACAGTAGCATTGTCAATGGGGCAGATCAGAGACTGGAGCAGCAGCCATCAGGCCAATGAGAGACTGGAGCAGCAGCCATAGGGCCCATCATATACAGCAGCATTGTCAATGGGCAGATCAGAGACTGGAGCAGCAGCCATGGGCCGATGAGAGACTGGAGCAGCAGCCATAGGGCCCATCATATACAGTAGCATTGTCAATGGGGCAGATGAGAGACTGGAGCAGCAGGCATGGGGCCGATCAGAGACTGGAGCAGCAGGCATGGGGCCAATCAGAGACTGGAGCAGCAGCCATGGGACCCATCATAAACAGGAGCATTGCCAATTGGGCAGATCAGAGACTGAAGCAGCAACCATGGGGCCGATCAGAGACTGGAGCAGCAGGCATGGGGCCAATCAGAGACTGGAGCAGCAGCCATGGGGCCGATGAGAAACTGGAGCAGCAGCCATAGGGCCCATCATATACAGTAGCATTGTCAATGGGGCAGATCAGAGACTGGAGCAGCAGCCATGGGGCCGATCAGAGACTGGAGCAGCAGGCATGGGGCCAATCAGAGACTGGAGCAGCAGGCATGGGGCCAATTAGAGTCTGGAGCAGCATTTATGGGGCCCATTATACACTGGATCATTAATAATATGGACCATGATTTTGGCCCATAACACACTGGAGCATCATCCATGAGGCACATCATATACAATAGCATTGTCAATGGGGCAAGATCAGAGACTGGAGCAGCAGCCATGGGGCCGATCAGAGACTGGAGCAGCAGGCATGGGGCCAATCAGAGACTGGAGCAGCAGGCATGAGGCCAATCAGAGTCTGGAGCAGCATTTATGGGGCCCATTATACACTGGATCATTAATAATATGGACCATGATTTTGGCCCATAACACACTGGAGCATCATCCATAAGGCACATCATATACAGTAGCATTGTCAATGGGGCAGATCAGAGACAGGAGCAGCAGCCATGGGCCCGATGAGAAACTGGAGCAGCAGCCATAGGGCCCATCATATACAGTAGCATTGTCAATGGGCAGATGAGAGACTGGAGCAGCAGCCATGGGGCCAGTGAGAGACTGGAGCAGCAGCCATTGGGCCCATCATATACAGTAGCTTTGTCAATGGGGCCGATCAGAGACTGGAGCAACAGGCATGGGGCCGATCAGATACTGGAGCAGCAGGCATGGGGCCAATCAGAGACTGGAGCAGCAGGCATGGGGCCGATCAGAGACTGGAGCAGCTGGCATGGGGCCATTCAGAGACTGGAGTAGCAGGCATGGATGGAGCCAATCAGAGACTGGAGCAGCAGCCATGCGACCCATCATAAACAGGAGCATTGTCAATTGGGCAGATCAGAGACTGGAGCAGCAGCCATGGGGCCGATCAGAGACTGGAGCAGCAGCCATAGGTCCCATCATATACAGTAGCATTGTCAATGGGGCAGATCAGAGACTGGAGCAGCAGCCATCAGGCCAATGAGAGACTGGAGCAGCAGCCATAGGGCCCATCATATACAGCAGCATTGTCAATGGGGCAGATCAGAGACTGGAGCAGCAGCCATGGGGCCGATGAGAGACTGGAGCAGCAGCCATAGGGCCCATCATATACAGTAGCATTGTCAATGGGGCAGATGGGAGACTGGAGCAGCAGGCATGGGGCCGATCAGAGACTGGAGCAGCAGGCATGGGGCCAATCAGAGACTGGAGCAGCAGCCATGGGACCCATCATAAACAGGAGCATTGCCAATTGGGCAGATCAGAGACTGAAGCAGCAACCATGGGGCCGATCAGAGACTGGAGCAGCAGGCATGGGGCCAATCAGAGACTGGAGCAGCAGCCATGGGGCCGATGAGAAACTGGAGCAGCAGCCATAGGGCCCATCATATACAGTAGCATTGTCAATGGGGCAGATCAGAGACTGGAGCAGCAGCCATGGGGCCGATCAGAGACTGGAGCAGCAGGCATGGGGCCAATCAGAGACTGGAGCAGCAGGCATGGGGCCAATTAGAGTCTGGAGCAGCATTTATGGGGCCCATTATACACTGGATCATTAATAATATGGACCATGATTTTGGCCCATAACACACTGGAGCATCATCCATGAGGCACATCATATACAATAGCATTGTCAATGGGGCAGATCAGAGACTGGAGCAGCAGCCATGGGGCCGATCAGAGACTGGAGCAGCAGGCATGGGGCCAATCAGAGACTGGAGCAGCAGGCATGAGGCCAATCAGAGTCTGGAGCAGCATTTATGGGGCCCATTATACACTGGATCATTAATAATATGGACCATGATTTTGGCCCATAACACACTGGAGCATCATCCATAAGGCACATCATATACAGTAGCATTGTCAATGGGGCAGATCAGAGACAGGAGCAGCAGCCATGGGCCCGATGAGAAACTGGAGCAGCAGCCATAGGGCCCATCATATACAGTAGCATTGTCAATGGGGCAGATGAGAGACTGGAGCAGCAGCCATGGGGCCAGTGAGAGACTGGAGCAGCAGCCATTGGGCCCATCATATACAGTAGCATTGTCAATGGGGCCGATCAGAGACTGGAGCAACAGGCATGGGGCCGATCAGATACTGGAGCAGCAGGCATGGGGCCAATCAGAGACTGGAGCAGCAGGCATGGGGCCGATCAGAGACTGGAGCAGCTGGCATGGGGCCATTCAGAGACTGGAGTAGCAGGCATGGATGGAGCCAATCAGAGACTGGAGCAGCAGCCATGGGACCCATCATAAACAGGAGCATTGTCAATTGGGCAGATCAGAGACTGGAGCAGCAGCCATGGGGCCGATCAGAGACTGGAGCAGCAGCCATAGGTCCCATCATATACAGTAGCATTGTCAATGGGGCAGATCAGAGACTGGAGCAGCAGGCATGGGGCCAATCAGAGACTGGAGCAGCAGGCATGGATGGAGCCAATCAGAGACTGGAGCAGCAGCCATGAGACCCATCATAAACAGGAGCATTGTCAATTGGGCAGATCAGAGACTGGAGCAGCAGCCATGGGGCCGATCAGAGACTGGAGCAACAGGCATGGGGCCAATCAGAGACTGGAGCAGCAGGCATGGGGCCAATCAGAGTCTGGAGCAGCATTTATGGGGCCCATTATACACTGGATCATTAATAATATGGACCATGATTTTGACCCATAACACACTGTATCATCATCCATGAGGCACATTATATACAGTAGCATTGTCAATGGGGCAGATCAGAGACAGGAGCAGCAGCCATGGGGCCGATGAGAAACTGGAGAGCAGCAGCCATGGGGCCCATCATATACAGGAGCATTGTCAATGGGGCAGATCAGAGACTGGAGCAGCAGCCATGGGGCAGATCAGAGACTGGAGCAGCAGCCATGGGGCAGATCAGAGACTGGAGCAGCAGCCATGGGGCCAATCAGAGACTGGAGCAGCAGCCATAGGGCCCATCATATTCAGTAGCATTGTCAATGGGGCAGATCAGAGACTGGAGCAGCAGCCATGGGGCCGATGAGAGACTGGAGCAGCAGGCATGGGGCCAATCAGAGACTGGAGCAGCAGGCATGGGGCCAATCAGAGACTGGAGCAGCAGCCATAGGGCCCATCATATACAGTAGCATTGTCAATGGGGCAGATGAGAGACTGGAGCAGCAGCCATGGGGCCAGTGAGAGACTGGAGCAGCAGCCATTGGGCCCATCATATACAGTAGCATTGTCAATGGGGCCGATCAGAGACTGGAGCAACAGGCATGGGGCCGATCAGATACTGGAGCAGCAGGCATGGGGCCAATCAGAGACTGGAGCAGCAGGCATGGGGCTGATCAGAGACTGGAGCAGCTGGCATGGGGCCATTCAGAGACTGGAGTAGCAGGCATGGATGGAGCCAATCAGAGACTGGAGCAGCAGCCATGGGACCCATCATAAACAGGAGCATTGTCAATTGGGCAGATCAGAGACTGGAGCAGCAGCCATGGGGCCGATCAGAGACTGGAGCAGCAGCCATAGGTCCCATCATATACAGTAGCATTGTCAATGGGGCAGATCAGAGACTGGAGCAGCAGGCATGGGGCCAATCAGAGACTGGAGCAGCAGGCATGGATGGAGCCAATCAGAGACTGGAGCAGCAGCCATGAGACCCATCATAAACAGGAGCATTGTCAATTGGGCAGATCAGAGACTGGAGCAGCAGCCATGGGGCCGATCAGAGACTGGAGCAACAGGCATGGGGCCAATCAGAGACTGGAGCAGCAGGCATGGGGCCAATCAGAGACTGGAGCAGCAGGCATGAGGCCAATCAGAGTCTGGAGCAGCATTTATGGGGCCCATTATACACTGGATCATTAATAATATGGACCATGATTTTGGCCCATAACACACTGTATCATCATCCATGAGGCACATTATATACAGTAGCATTGTCAATGGGGCAGATCAGAGACAGGAGCAGCAGCCATGGGGCCGATGAGAAACTGGAGCAGCAGCCATGGGGCCCATCATATACAGGAGCATTGTCAATGGGGCAGATCAGAGACTGGAGCAGCAGCCATGGGGCAGATCAGAGACTGGAGCAGCAGCCATGGGGCAGATCAGAGACTGGAGCAGCAGCCATGGGGCCGATCAGAGACTGGAGCAGCAGCCATAGGGCCCATCATATTCAGTAGCATTGTCAATGGGGCAGATCAGAGACTGGAGCAGCAGCCATGGGGCCGATGAGAGACTGGAGCAGCAGGCATGGGGCCAATCAGAGACTGGAGCAGCAGGCATGGGGCCAATCAGAGACTGGAGCAGCAGCCATAGGGCCCATCATATACAGTAGCATTGTCAGTGGGGCAGATCAGAGACTGGAGCAGCAGGCATGGGGCCAATCAGAGACTGTAGCAGCAGCCATTGGGCTGATCAGAGACTGGAGCAGCAGCCTTGGGGCCAAACAGAGACTGGAGCAGCAGCCATGGGGCCCATCATATATAGTAGCATTGTCAATGGGGCAGATCAGTAACTGGAGCAGCAGCCATGGGGCCCATCATATACAGGAGCATTGTCAATTGGGCCAATCAGAGACTGGAGCAGCAGGCATGGGGAAAATCAGAGACTGGAGCATCAGCCATAGGGCCCATCATATACAGGAGCATTGTCAATGGGGCAGATCAGAGACTGGAGCAGCAGCCATAGGGTACATCATATACTGGAGCATTTAAAATGGGGGACATCAGACACTGGAGCAGCATTTACGTGGCCCATTACACGCTGGAACATTAATAATGGGGCCCATTATATATGGAGCTTGATTTTGGCCCATCATACACTGGAGCATCATCCATGTGGACCATCATATACTGGAGCATCATATGTGGTTCATTATTTATGGGCCATCTTATAGGGTATGGAGGATCATATGGGGCCTATTCTGTATGGAGCATTATATGGGCCTCATTCTTATGTATGGCACACTATGTGGTGGCCATAATACTGTATGGAGGAATATAGTGTCCTTTTTTTCTAGCTATTGTAGATTTTAACATAGATATCAGTCATGTCATGTAAGAAGTGAAGTATTTTTCATTGTACTATACCGAGATTTCTGTGCCGTAACGGAGCATCATTAATTGTGGTATGTGTTAAAGGGGCCCACTGACACTCTTTGGGACAGGGACAATGAAAACCGGGAGCCATCCCAACCCCCCCCACAAGTTGAGCCAAATAACCCCCATTTCTCAATGTGTAACCATTATTATAAAGTCAATTAAGATTGCCAAGCTTAAGTAATAATGATTGATGTTGTTGCCATTCAAATGGGCACTGTAGGTGTGTTTTCTGTCCTCCACTCCCTACCGACTTTGCTTCCCAATTGACTTGCATTGGGTTTCGTGTTTCGTTCGGACCGCCGATTTTTCGCGATAGTAGGCCGATTTCACTCGACCCGACTTTTGTGAAAGTCAGGTTCGGTGAAACCCGACTCGACCCGAAAAACGGGAAAGTCGCTCATCTCTAATGACGACTACTGGTTGGCCAGCATCCTCGATCCACTCTATAAAGGCAAATTACAGAACATCATGCTACAGGAGAACCTAGAGCTAATATTGGCGAACAAACAAGTGTTAGCAGCGGATTAACCAGCGTAACATCCGGAGTCAGCAACAGAGAATGTAGATTTATTCACATCCAGTATAGACAGCTTACAACACAGCATGAAATATGATCAGCCTGATATCTGCTATGGCTGCAGCATGAAAAACATTACAACAACACAGGAAGAGAAGGAGGAGGCATCCTGTCTGTGAGTGAGGGTTTTTTTTTTTTTTACAAAACTTTGTTAACAACCTCACAATATGCACAACATATCAAACAGTACAGTAGTAGTTATTGCAATACATACAAATCAATATGCATTATTCCAACAACAAGCAACTCTGGTAAACCGTTTGTTAGAGGCATTCCCAGCACACAGCAGCGGTGCAGGTTCTACCATGAGCTGTACTGGGCAACATGGAAGAGGTGTTCGTGGTGCACACAGCCGAAGTGGCATTGGAGACAGGGGTTTCATGACCATGTTGTGGACTGATTTCTCGAGTACCGCTCACACGACTGTTAGTACTGAATCAATTGCAACAGACAGGAGACAGCAGTTGTCAACTATGGTTCAAAATTACCTCTCCTCCCCTATCGATGTTCTCCCTCACAGTTCATTCCCCTCTGACTACTGGACCTGTAAACTGGACACCTGGCCTGAATTGGCACAATATGCCTTACAGAAGCTCGCTTGCCCTGCTGGTAGTGTGCTATCAGAAAGAGTCTTAAGTGCTGCTGGATCAATCCTGTCGACCCAAAATGTTGGTGATCTCACCTTCATTAAAATGAACCATGCCTGGGTTTCAAAGGATTTTGTACCACCTTCCCTGATGACACATAGGTTGCCAGCAAAATGGCTCGTTTTGTCCTCCTCTTCATCCGACTTCTTCAATTCCTCCATTTGCAGCTGCTGAACGTCCAGCCTACACCTCAACATATGCCAGTTTTTCCACCTCCCTAACTGGGTTTCTCCCCCCAGGGCCAGCGTCAGCACCTGGCGCACCCGGGCAAGTGAGGGTGCCCTGAGCAGGTGGGGGGCCCACTTGTGGGTGGCGGCACTGGCACAGGGCCCCTCATAGTACGCCGGTGTCTCTGATGGTGGGGGGCCCACACGCCTTCAGAGACACCGGCGTACTATGAGGGGCCCTGTGCCAGTGCCGTCGCCAATGAGAGGGCCCCCCGCTTGCTCAGGGCCCCAGCACTTGCAATACTTATCTCTCCCTGCTCCACCGCTGTGACATCTTCTGCATTTCCTGACAGTGACATTCAGGTCAGAGAGCACAATGACGTCACGTCTGTACGCCCTCTGCCTGAACAGTCCAAGTGCAGAGAGCTGGAAGATGGCGATGCTAAGGAATCCAGAGTAGAGCAGTGCCCAGCGAGGAGAGGTATTTCATTTTTTTTAATGTTTGGAGCAATATATGGGGAGAATTATAAACTGTAAAATTATATATGGGGCCCATCATACACTTGAGCATCATAGATAGGGCCTATTATATACTGGAGCATTATAAATGGGGCCCATTATATATGGAGCATTATATAGGCCCATCATACACTAGAACATCATCCATGGGGCTCATCGCATACTGGAACATCATATGGGGCCCATTATATATGGAGCATTATAAAGGCCCATCATACACTGGAGCATCATCCATAGGGCCCATCATACACTGGAGCATTATAAATGGGGCCCATCATACACTGGAGCATCATATATGGGGCCCATTATACACTGGAGCATTATAAATGGGGCCCATTATATATGGAGCATTATATAGGCCCATCATACACTGGAGCATCATATAAGGGGCCCATTATACACTGGAGCATTATAAATGTGGCCTATTATATATGGAGCATTATATAGGCCCATCATACACTGGAGCATCATCCATGGGGCCCATCATATACTGGAGCATTATAAATGGGGCCCATCATACACTGGAGCATCATATACGGGGCCCAATATACACTGGAGCATTTTAAATGGGGCCCAGTATACATGGAGCATTATATAGGCCCATCATACACTGGAGCATCATCCATGGGGCCTATCATACACTGGAGCATTATAAATGGGGCCCATTATATAGGGAGCATTATATAGGCCCATCATACACTGGAGCATCATCCATGGGGCCCATCATACACTGGAGCATTATAAATGGGGCACATCATACACTGGAGCATCATATACGGGGCCCATTATACACTGGAGCATTATAAATGGGGCACATTATATATGGAGAATTATATCAGCCCATCATACACTGGAGCATCATGCATGGGGCCCATCACATACTGGAGCATCATATGGGGCCCATTATATATGGAGCATTATATAGGCCCATCATACACTGGAGCATCATCCATGGGTCCCATCATACACTGGAGCATTATTAATGGGACCTATCATACACTGGAGTATCATATATGGGGCCAATTATGCACTGGAGCTTTATAAATTGGGCCCATTATATATGGAGCATTATATAGGCCCATCATACACTGGAGCATCATCTATGAGGCCCATCATACACTGAAACATTATAAATGTGGCCTGTTGTGAATGGGTTTGAGATGAGTTCTGAGCAGAGGCTTCCTCTGGTGGTTACAAGCGGTGCTGGTCTGTCCAGTGAAGATTGTGAGGACTGGGAATCAGGTTTTACTGACTGGTCTTATATAAGGGAGTCACCTTCCCATCAGGGTTGCCGGTGATCAATTGTTCTGGTCTGAATCCTTGATTCCAGTTTCCCTTGTAGCCTGCTGTGTCGTGTCTGCATCTCCTGCTAACAGATAAGACATTTTCTTCTTTTTGTTTTTGTGCTATATTTTTGCATTTTGTCCTGCACTTCTGTGGGGGCCTTCAGGGTCCCCTCCGGGGGCTTTTGCCCTCTCAGTTTAGTTCAGCCACTGATGTTTGTACTTTTGCTTTTTCCAGTTTTTTCAGTGGCTGCTGTTTTGATTTTGTTACACCAGAGAACTGATTTAGGTGGTAGAGGTCGTGTGATCTCAGTTGTTTTTGAAATTAGTAGAGTTGGTGCTTTTCAGGGTTTTCTGGGATTGCAGTAAGTACCCTTCCTATCCTTTTCTATTTAGTTAGTTTGGGCCCCAGCGTTTGCTCATACTATTTTCTTTCTGTGTCAGTATTTCATCTTGTTTAACCGCCATTACATGTTTGGGGGCTTTCTATTATCTTTGGGGTTCTGCTCCGGGGCAGATAGCTTTCCTATTTCTATCTTTAGGTGTAGTTAGTTTCTCAGGCTGTGACGAGGCGTCTAGGACCAACGTAGGAACGCTCCACGGCTGCCTCTAGTTGTGGTGGTTAGTCAGGGTACTGCAATCTCATAGATTCCAACTGCTCTGGTGTATTGCCTTTTTTACCTGCACTCCTCAGCTACCAAATCATAACAGTGGCCCATCATACACTGGAGCATCATATACGGGGCCCATTATACACTGGAGCTTTATAAATGGGGCCCATTATATATGAAATATTATATAGGCCCATCATACACTGGAGCATCATCCATGGGGCCCATCATATACTGAAGCATTATATGGGATTCATTATTTATGGGGCATCATATAGGGTATGGAACATCATATGGAGCACATATGCGACCTATTCTGTATGGAGCATTATATGGAGCCCATTCTGTATGGAGCAATATATGGGGCCCATCATATTCTCTATGGAGCTTTATATGCGACTCATTATACTGTATGGAGCAATATGTGGGGCTTATTATACTCTATGGGGACCGTCCTATACTGTATGACACATTATATGGGGACCATCATATACTGTAGCATTATGTGGAGCTCATCATATACTGTATGGAACATTATATGGGACCAATTATTCTGTATGGAGCAATATATGGGGCTCATTATTCTGTATAGAGTACTATGTGGTGGCCAGAATACTGTATGGAGGAATATACTGTCCGGTTTTTGAGCTATTGTAGAATTTAAAATAGATATCACTCATGTAATGTAAGAAGTGAAGTATTTGGCATTGTACTATACCTATATTTCTCTTCCGTATCGGAGCATCATAAATTGTGGTATGTGTTAAAGGGGCCCACTGACACTCTTTCGCCAGGGGCACTCGAAAACCTGGTGCCAGCCCTGCCCCCCCCACAACTTTAGCCAAATAACCCCCCGTTTTCAATGTGTAACTATTATTCTAAAGTAAATTAAGGTTGACAAGCTTAAGTAATAAGAATTGATGTCTTTGGCATTGAAATGGGCACTGTAGGTGTGCTTACTGTCCTCCACTCCCTGCCGACTTTGCTTCCCCATTGACTTGGGTTTCGTGTTTCTGTCGGACCTTCGACTTTTTCCAATAGTCGGCCGATTTCGTTCGACTCAACTTTTGTGAAAGTCAGGTGGTCCGAAACCCGACTCGACACTCCCATAGGCAAAGTCGCTCATCTCTACCGATCACCTTAAAGCAGTCTGCAGAATTTGGAAAGAAAGCAATGACTCAGCTTAAAAAGCAGAACAGTAATCAAAGGGTTAAAACAGCTGTAAAGGAAGATTCTGCATGTGCTGAAGCTGCATTTATTGCCAGTACAAGCCCATTTGAAAAGCATATATGGTGTATAGATTCTGGTGCAAGCAGTCATATGACAAATAGCAAGGATTTTTTCACTGACCTTAATGAAAGCAAGTCAGAAAAGGTCATCTTAGCTAATGGTCACTATATGACTTCAGAAGGAGTAGGAGATACCTACCTCCACTGTCCAGTTTCCTCAGCACAAAGCAGAAAGATCCCAAGAAAGGATGTTCTCTATGTTCCCAGCCTTGAAAGCAATCTTCTGTCAGTAAAGAAGCTCACGCAAAAGGGGAATGTAGTTACTTTTAGAGATAACAGCTGCATGATATCAAAGAAGGGTCACACTCTTGCAGAAAGAAAAATCCAAGATGAATTTTATCAGCTAAAATGCAAAGAAAGAGTGTATCCATGAAAAGAACTGTATCCATGTATGGCATAGAAGTCTTAGGCACAGAGACCCAGAAGCAGTAAGGAAGCTAGCTCAACTTGAAAATGGTATTGAAATCAACCAGTGTAGTTAAATGTTGAAGTGCACTTGCTGTCTTAAAGGGAAAATGTCCAGAAAATCCTTTCCTAAAATAAGCACCACTAGATCTGCAGAGCCTCTCGATCTGATACATACAGATGTATGTGGTCCAATGGGTGTTCAAACACCTAGCTAGAAGAGATATTTTCTCAGATTTATTGATGACTACTCCAGATATACAGTCGCCTGCCTGCTTCACAGTAAGGATGAAGTTCCACAGAAACTTGAAGAATATCTTGCTGTAGTGTTTAACAAGTTTGGAAGAATACCAAAAGCCCTGTGTGCTGATAATGGAACTGAATATACAAGTGGTAAGGTGCAGACCATTTTGAAAAAGAATGGAATCGTGTTCCAGACTACCACTCCATACAACCCATAACAAAATGGCATTGCAGAACCTTACTCTCTGTGAAAGTGGAAGAAGTATGTTGTTTGATGCAAATCTACCTACAACATATTTGGGAGAAGCCATCATGACAGCTTGCTATCTTCAAAACAGACTGCAAGGTAAAGCCACAAGTAAAACTCCATATGAGCTATGGAACTGAGAGAAGCCTAACCTGAAGCAACTCAGGATATTTGGAAGCAAAACGTTTGAGTATGTTCTCAAAGAAAAACGTTCCAAGTGGGAATCACACGCAAAGCACTGGGTCCTGGTGGGCTATAGCAAAACTCAAAAGGGATGCAGAATCCTGCACCCAGAGACCAACACAGTAACAATCAGCAGAGATGTAGTGATTGATGAAAACTCTGTATCACTCAAATTCCATGAAGTTACACCTGTTATTCAACCTAAGAAGCAAGAACAAGAATCTCAATCACCAAACCCAGACACTGAAAAGGAAAACACTGAAGTATTGATAAGCTCTGAAGTCTCCAAGGAAAACACAGAAGAACCAAGTCAACCTCCAGTCAGGAGATTAGAAAGGTCAAACAAAGTTATCCCAGCTAGACGCCTTTTTTATATGGTCAGTACACTTACTGAACTAGAGCAACAGTCATGGCAAGAGATGCATTAACTGCCTGTCCCGAGAAGCAGAAGTGAATAAATGCAGCTAATGAGATGGAGTCCCTTCACCAACTCCAGACATGGGAGCTTACTGAGCTACAAAAACGAAAAAGAGATATCGGATGTAAGTGGGTCTTCAAAAACAAATATGACTCAGAAGGTAAAGTTCACCAGTTTAAGACAAGATTGGTCGCAAAAGGGTACTCGGAAAAGTATGGTGAAGATTATGATGCTACATTTTCTCCAGTTGCGAAGCAAACCACATTCAGAACTTTAATGTCCGTAGCTTCAGTTCAACAGATGACAGTGAGACATTTTGACATCAAAACAGCCACCCTACATGGTGACATTGAAGACAAGTTGTACATGAGCCAAACAGAGGGATATATTTAAAAGGGTGAAGAGCACCTTTTTTGAAAAATTCAAAAATCTCTCTATGGACATAAGCAGTTGGCAAGAGCTTGGAACTCAAAAATGAACAAAGTTTTGATGGATGAAGGATTTAAAAAATCTCAAGCTGATCCACGTTTGTATATGAAAAATGTAGGGAAGGAGAGGATGCATGTTCTCTATATGTAGACAATGTAATCATGTCTCATCAAGATGAAAGAGAAATCGCAAAGCTAGGTAAAATTCTCAACCAGCATTTTGAGACTAAGGACCTTGGAGATGTGACATATTATTTGGTAATCCAAATCCAGAGAGAGGAAGATGGGAGTTTTCTTCTCAACCAAAGTTCTAAAATTTCCGCAATACTAAACCAGTTTGGAATGTCAGAAGCCAAAGATGCGTCAACACTAGAGTTGAGCGATACTTTCCGATATCCTAAAGTATCGGAATCGGAATGGTATCGCCGATATCACTAAAATATCGGCGATACCCGATATCGATACCGGAAGTCCCATGTAAGTCTATGGGAACAAAATATCGAAATTAAAAAAAACCCATTCTTGCCTTGTTGGTTAATTGTACATGAAGGAAAACAAGAAAGAGTAATGTAGAATGTATTGGGGGAGGTTGAGGAGACATTAAAGGCATAGATGTTTGACCCAATCCAATGGAATAGCATTATTATTTTTTTTTAGGAAATACGTTCGGATTGACGAACAAATTGACAATGTTGTTAACCTTTTTTCTATTTTGTCAAATATGTCTGTTTCACAACTTCCATGGTCTTCACCTTTTTAACTTTTCACACACTTTCTCCTTCATAATTTTCAGCAGCATCATCTTTCTCATCAAATTATTCTTCATCTTCACCTTATTAATCTTCTAAAACTTCTTGCTATTCATCTTTTTGTTAACATTACTTATATTGTTCTTATTAAACAGTTATTATTCTTCATATTCTACTTCTTCATCTTCTTCCTATTCATCCTTTTCATCATATTCTTATTTGTGACAGACATTCCTGTACTTGTAATCTGTAAAACTCTGAATTTTCATCCTTCCGTTCTTGCTGTCACGAAAGATTTTAATTACAACAGTATTTGTCCGCGTTCAGTTTAGCCTGCAGCAGCATCAGGCATTTTCCAGGGGCACCACGAGGAGGAACGGACTCACCCCATACACTGCTTAGTCTTCTTCTGCTTAGAATTTAGAGCATATATTTTGCTCTTCATTTTGGTCTTATACTTAATGTTCTTCTGCTTTTTGATCTTCTGCTTATTGTTCTTCTGTCTCTTGTTCTGTATCTTGTAGTTTGTCTTAACCTTCTTTGTCCTGTTGGTGATGGTACAAAAGCAAATGGAAGTAACGAGGACCAGCTGACTGTGCTGGAACCCGGAGGGTCAGCAGAAGGAAAAGAGCCAATGGCACAACCGAGGACCAGCTGACGTTACTGGGACACGGTTACTAAGCAGGAGGTACCTGTGCTCCAAAGCACTACCAAGGACCAGCAGACGTTGCTGGAACTCGGATACCGACATGGAGGCACCTAGGCCAAAGGCACTGCGGAGAACCAGCTGACGGTACTGGAACCCGGATGAGTAGCAGAAGGTACAAGAGCCAATGAAAGTAACGAGGACCAGCTGACTGTGCTGGAACCCGGAGGGTCAGCAGAAGGAAAAGAGCCAATGGCACAACCGAGGACCAGCTGACGTTACTGGGACACGGTTACTAAGCAGGAGGTACCTGTGCTCCAAAGCACTACCAAGGACCAGCAGACGTTGCTGGAACTCGGATACCGACATGGAGGCACCTACGCCAAAGGCACTGCGGAGAACCAGCTGACGGTACTGGAACCCGGATGGGTAGCAGAAGGTACCCATGGAAATTAAAGTTGAGGCAGCAGGACTGTTTGCTGTTCACACAGCAGGGGAACAGCTGACATTACTGAACCCCAGTAACACAGGAGCAAGTGTTAACTGTGCTAACAGCACTTCCGAGAAACAACTGGCGGTGTTGTAACCCAGGGATGAGAAGAGAACATGGTGGAGGCAGCAGGACTTTTTGCCGTTCACACAGCAGGGAACAGATGACATTACTGAACCCAGTAACACAGGAGCAAGTGTAGACTGTGCTAACAGCACTTCCGAGAAACAACTGGCGGTGTTGTAACCCAGGGATGAGAAGAGAACAGGGTGGAGGCAGCAGGACTATTTGCCGTTCACACAGCAGGGGAACAGCTGACATTACTGAACCCCAGTAACACGGGAGCAAGTGTTAACTGTGCTAACAGCACTTCCGAGAAACAACTGGCGGTGTTGTAACCCAGGGATGAGAAGAGAACTGGTGGAGGCAGCAGGACTATTTGCGTTCACACAGAGGGAACAGCTGACATAACTGAACCCCAGTAACACGAGGAGCAAGTGTAGACTGTGCTAACAGCACTTCCGAGAAACAACTGGCGGGTGTTGTAATCCGGGATGAGAAGAGAACAGGGTGGAGGCACAGCGACTATTTGCCGTTCACACAGCAGGGGGAACAGCTGACATTACTGAACCCCAGTACACCAGGAGCAAGTGTTAGACTGTGCTAACAGCACTTCCGGAAACAACTGGCGGTGTTGTAACCAGGGATGAGAAGAGAACATGGTGGAGGAGCAGGACTTTTGCGTTCACACAGCAGGGGAACAGCTGACTTACTGAACCCAGTAACAAGGAGCAAGTGTGATGTGCTAAGCACTTCGAGAACACTGGCGGTGTTGTAACCCGGATGAGAAGAGAACAGGTGGAGGCAAGCAGGACTATTTGCGTCACACAGAGGGGAACAGCTGACATTACTGACCCAGTTACACAGGAGCAAGTGTTAACTGTGCTAACAGCACTTCCGAGAAACAACTGGCGGTGTTGTAACCGGATGAGAGAGACATGGTGAGGCAGCAGGACTTTTGCGTTCACACAGCAGGGGAACAGCTGACATTACTGAACCAGTACCAGGAGAGTGTAGATGTGCTAACGCACTTCGAGAAACACTGGCGGTGTTGAACCAGGATGAGAAGAGAACATGGTGGAGGCAGCAGGACTATTTGCGTTCACACAGCAGGGGAACAGCTGACATTACTGAACCCCAGTAACACAGGAGCAAGTGTTAACTGTGCTAACAGCACTTCCGAGAAACAACTGGCGGTGTTGTAACCCAGGGATGAGAAGAGAACATGGTGGAGGCAGCAGGACTTTTTGCCGTTCACACAGCAGGGGAACAGCTGACATTACTGAACCCCAGTAACACAGGAGCAAGTGTTAACTGTGCTAACAGCACTTCCGAGAAACAACTGGCGGTGTTGTAACCCAGGGATGAGAAGAGAACATGGTGGAGGCAGCAGGACTTTTTGCCGTTCACACAGCAGGGGAACAGCTGACATTACTGAACCCCAGTAACACGGGAGCAAGTGTTAACTGTGCTAACAGCACTTCCGAGAAACAACTGGCGGTGTTGTAACCCAGGGATGAGAAGAGAACAGGGTGGAGGCAGCAGGACTATTTGCCGTTCACACAGCAGGGGAACAGCTGACATTACTGAACCCAGTAACACAGGAGCAAGTGTAGACTGTGCTAACAGCACTTCGAGAAACAACTGGCGGTGTTGTAACCAGGGATGAGAAGAGAACAGGGTGGAGGCAGCAGGACTATTTGCGTTCACACAGCAGGGGAACAGCTGACATTACTGAACCCGTAACACAGGAGCAAGTGTAGACTGTGCTAACAGCACTTCGAGAAAAATGGCGGTGTTGTAACCAGGGATGAGAAGAGAACGGGGAGGCAGCAGGACTATTTGCCGTTCACACAGCAGGGGAACAGCTGACATTACTGAACCCCAGTAACACAGGAGCAAGTGTAGACTGTGCTAACAGCACTTCGAGAAACAACTGGCGTGTTGTAACCAGGATGAGAAGAGAACATGGTGGAGGCAGCAGACTTTTGCCGTTCACACAGCGGGGAACAGCTGACATTACTGAACCCCAGTAACACGGAGCAAGTGTTAACTGTGCTAACAGCACTCGAGAAACAACTGGCGTGTTGTAACCCAGGGATGAGAAGAGAACAGGGTGGAGGCAGCAGGACTTTTGCCGTTCACACAGCAGGGGAAACTGACATTACTGAACCCAGTAACACAGGAGCAAGTGTAGACTGTGCTAACAGCACTTCCGAGAAACAACTGGCGGTGTTGTAACCCAGGATGAGAAGAGAACATGGTGGAGGCAGCAGGACTTTTTGCCGTTCACACAGCAGGGGAACAGCTGACATTACTGAACCCCAGTAACACAGGAGCAAGTGTAGACTGTGCTAACAGCACTTCCGAGAAACAACTGGCGGTGTTGTAACCCAGGGATGAGAAGAGAACATGGTGGAGGCAGCAGGACTATTTGCCGTTCACACAGCAGGGGAACAGCTGACATTACTGAACCCCAGTAACACAGGAGCAAGTGTTAACTGTGCTAACAGCACTTCCGAGAAACAACTGGCGGTGTTGTAACCAGGGATGAGAAGAGAACATGGTGGAGGCAGCAGGACTTTTTGCCGTTCACACAGCAGGGAACAGCTGACATTACTGAACCCCAGTAACACAGGAGCAAGTGTTAACTGTGCTAACAGCACTTCCAAGAACAACTGGCGGTGTTGAGACCCAGGGTCAAGGAGGTGTAGGCAAAATTGAGTTATTGCCTGTTACGTGGCCATAGCAAATTATGTACTTCAAAAGAATAAATTGAAGTTTTACTACATCAATAAAATGATAATTTTCAATACAAGAATGAAAACTATTTCTTACAACAGTCCTGTGGTTGATACGTTTAATGGCAACTGAAAATATTGTAACAAATTCAAAGTTTCGAGACTACTCAGGTGTCTTATCAGGCTAAGAGTAAAGCCAAAATGAAGAATACATATTTCTTCACACAACAGGACACAGGAATAGCTAAGACAAGTGAGGGAGGAACAAGTGAGGGGAGACCGGCAACAAAAAGGAGAACAAGGGAGAATTATCGCGCCACAACAATCACAGATAAATTAAGAATTTAGCTGTGGCAAAAGACTTTTGTATGCCCCCGGTCATAGCATCATGGATATGGAATTACTGTTATTAAATATAACTTCAAATATGAGAAAGTACAAGGTTTCAGAATATAAGCTCATCATGACCTTTGACACTGTTAGTGATGGAATGAATAGATCACATGGATTTATGTCATTCTATATCAATTAAGGAATCTGCGTCTATGCCCTTCCAGGGTCATGAAACCCCAAAAAATACGCCAATGAGAGGGCAATCAAACTTTCTATCTTATCTAGGAAACTGTTTGAATATTTATGTTCATCCCTGTGAGATAATGACAGTTCTGATACACGTCACTTACTTGTCTTACCTATTGCAATATTCCTGTGTCCTGTTGTGTATAGAAATATGTGATGCTTAATTTTTTTAGTTAGTCTTTCCCTGATGAAGAGACGTGAGTAGCCTTGAAAGCTTGCAATTTGTTTCCATCTTTTCAGTTATCCATAAAAAGGTATGAACCACTGCTGACTCTGAAGTCTAAATATTTTTCTATCTACTGGCTAACACGGTACAAAGATACACATGTTTTCTAATTTCAAGAAGGAAAAATAAAGAAAATACAAATCTAAACGCATATATGCACATGACAAAAATAAATGGAACAACACAACACCCAAAAAATTGGTAACAAAATATAGTGTTGTAAATTTAAGAATAAAAGTACATTTTTTTTTTTATGAATAATGCTTAAGGAACGCAATGTTAAACTATAACATAGTGAAGACAATGGATTTTGTAATAGTCACTCATCATCATCATCGCAAATTTTATGTGACAGTTACAGACAATTTAATTATTTAAGTTCATAAAATCGTAACTTTCTATAGCATGTATGACATGTCCAGCATGGACTCATCAATGTGATTGATGACACAATAATGTACAATAAAAAATAACCATTTAAAAAAACATTAGGCATTGTTTGTCACAATTTAAGTGTGTGCCTGCAAGTGTAGGTGAAACAAAGGCTACGGATAGCAAAGGTATATTCTATGTCTGTATCACACAGTGGACAGCCTCTGATGGGTAATGCCGATGTTATACTGTACGTCAATAAAGTCTGCGGCTGAAATCATGCATTTTTTGCTTGTAGGTGTTGAAGAGGGTAAAAGAATGTCTGTTTGCGCAAAGCTTTATCCGTCAACACTACCTTCCTACTGTCACGCGTAGGGTAGGGTAGCGTGTGGCAATTAGCTGACTATCAAATGTGAGGTTAGGCTGCGTTATTGCGCACTAGGGACGCCAAAAAAAATACAGCAGTAATAATTTAATGTGTAATACTACACCTATGACAAACCAAAAAATTACGTTCCCTCTTTAACAATGTACAAGACTAACAAGCCTAATGGTTGACGCTGACTTAATTGAGATACAGTATTACATCAACATTGTCCATGAGTAACTATGCACTGTGATACCTATATACCAGTATTAATTTATATCTCTTGTGGTTGTTTCAACAGCACTTGCAGGTATAAGTACCTATTGTCAGTATGCATGATGCACTTTCTAGATGTAATAATTTATTATTGGACATTATTACCATGTTTACATGCTGGCCATTTCATATATGGTGTTTGAAGTTACAGTTGGCATCAGTATGTGTATTTTATAATGTCTGTCATAAATAAAACTCGTCATGATGATGATGAGGATGTAATGATTCGTACATCCATTGAGTGCATTATCTTACAGGTACAGATAAAGTTCCTTTAAAAGCATTAATTCATAAGTCTGAAATGTACTTTTATGCATTAATTTAAAAATGTGAAGAGTAGACTATGTTTTATTTTTTGTTACCATTTCTAATAGACATGTGCAGATATGCGCTGTGATGACAAATTATTATTTGTCCATATTTTTCTTAAAAATTTATCATTATAGGCCTGCAAAACTTCACAATTTCATGTTTTCAGCATAACAAGCAGGGTGACGGCTCTTCCCTATTTGGAGCATGTTGGTCATGTGTTTTTTCGTCCATGTGTCGGGAACAGGACACTTCTTGCCGTTGACACAGCAGGGGAACAGCTGGCGTTACTGAACCCCACTAACAGTAGAGCTTGTGTTTTGTTCTGTGGACACGACACTTCTGAGCAGCAACTGGCAGTGTTGGAGCCCAGGGAGTAGAGTTCAGGTGGTAGAAAGATGAACATAACAGGAGACATGGATAACGTTGCGAACCAGTTATTTAATCTGAAAACGGACAGACAAATTCTGGCGAGATCCATGCCTTGTTCATTTTCAGAAAAGTAAGCCGGTCTACATTATCGGAGGATAGTCGCATGCGACGGTCTGTTAGTACACCACCTGCAGCACTAAAGACGCGCTCCGATAATACACTGGCAGCAGGGCAAGCCAGCACCTCCAATGCATACTGGCTAAGCTCTGGCCATGTATCCAGCTTAGAGACCCAAAACTTGAATGGGGAAGAGCCATCTGGGAGTACACTGAGAGGCAAAGCCAAGTAGTCTGTCACCATCTGACGGATACGTTGCCTCCCGCTGACTGGAGCCCTCTCGGATGGTGTAGACATTTGTGGCGCTGCCACAAAACTTTGCCACATTTTGAACATACTGGTCTTTCCCTGTGCAGAGGCACTGCGTGTGCTCCCTCTTGTTGCAGAGCTCTCTACACTGCCTCGACGCACAGAGCTGCTTTGTAAAGCAGTAGCAGCAGCAGTGCTCTCGGCAGTAAGGTAGAACATTAGGGATTGCACCAGTGTGTCTTGGTACTCCCGCATTTTACGCTCCCGGTTCAACGGTGTGTGATGAGGCTTTTGACGTTGTCCCGGTAGCGAGGGTCTAGGAGGGTGTACACCCAATAATCAGACGTCGTGAGAATGTGGGCGATGCGGCGGTCGTTTCTTAGGCACTGCAGCATGAAATCAACCATGTGCTGCAGACTCCAACTGGCAAAGAAACGCTGTCCTCTGCAAGAGGCGTTATCTCTGCCTGCTCTGCATCACCCCACCCTCGCTCTACATACTGACTAGAGCGTTGTGTACCTCCCTCTGGAGCGATGTCTTCCTCCTCCATTGACTCCTCCTCTCATCCTCCTCACAAAGTGAGCCCTGCCCAGCCCTTTGTGAGGAACCACGTTGCGCTGACTTTCCAGAAGGTGATGGAATTTGTGACTCCTCATCCTCCACCTCTTCCAAAACCTCATCCCTTATTGCTTGCAGTGTTTTTTGAAGCAGGCAGATAAGGGGGACAGTCAGGCTGACTAGTGCATCATCTGCACTCGCCATCCGCGTTGACTCATCAAACGCACGCAAAACGTGGCACATGTCCTTCATAGTGGCCCACTCATTAATGGTGAAGTGTGGACGGCGCAAATTGCGTGTTGATTGCACCTGATGCAGCTGATACTCCATAACTGCTGGCTGCTGCTCACACAACCGCTCCAACATATGTAACGTTGAATTCCACCTGGTGGATACGTCACATATGATGCGATGTTCAGGAAGGCGCAATCTGCGTTGCAGAGCTGCAATGCGCGATCTGGCCATGCTGGAACGTCGCAAGTGAGCGCACTCTAGGCGGACCTTGTGCAGCAGTGCATCAAGATCCGGATAGTCCCTCAAAAAACTCTGCACGACCAAGTTGAGCACATGTGCCAGACATGGTATGTGAGTGAGGTTGCCAAGGCCCAGAGCTGCCACCAGATTTCGGCCATTGTCCACACTACCAAACCTGGCTGGAGATTCGCTGGCAAAAACCACACGTCGCTCTCCTGCTTGATGGCATTCCAGACCTCCTGCGCTGTGTGGCTTCGATTCCCCATGGGAATTAATTTCAGAACGGCCTGTTGCCGTTTGGCCACGGCTGTGCTCATATCGGTCGCATCAGGTAAGCGTCCACGGGTCCATGTGGAGGTAGACCGTGACGGCTCCTGCAGCGATGATTCTGAGGAACTGGAGTAGGAGGAGGAGTCAATGTGGACAGACTTGATTCCGGCAATCCTTGGAGTTGGCAGAACACGTACAGCGCCACTCGCAAGATCTGTACCCGGCTCCACAACATTCACCCAATGGGCAGTGAGTGAAAGGTATCGTCCCTGGCCATGGGTACTGGTCCACGCATCGGTGGTCAGGTGGACCTTGCTACTGACGGCGTTTAGTAGCGCATGTTTAATTTTTGCCTCAACATGCTTTTGCAGACCAGGGACGGCTTGCCTGCTGAAATAAAATCGGCTGGGCACATTGTATTGTGGGACTGCCAATGCCATTAATTCACGGAAACTGTCAGTCTCCACCAGCCTGAATGACAGCATTTCAAGGGACAGGAGTTTTGCAATGACAGCATTCAGAGCCTGTGCTCGTGGATGGTTTGCCGAGTATGGCCGTTCTTTTATCCCATGCCTGTGCTACCGATGGCTGTTTTGTGGCCTGGGTGTGTGAGGATGACAGGGAACTTGCACCTGTGGGTGGAATAACACTGTGTCTCTGGACAACAGTGACAGAGGTTCTTCCATGGCGATCCTTTGAGGAAGCCTTACCAGCTGTGTGTGAACTGGAGGAAGAGGCTCCAACAGGAGCTGAAGATGTAGGTGCTGCTGTAGGTTGGCCTACATCTCCAGTGTGTCTTTGTAACTCAACAAAGTGCTTTGACCGCACATGTTTCCACATATTTGTTGTATTAAGGTTACTGACACTTTTACCTCTTTTAATTTTTTGATTACACAGCTTGCATTTGACATAGCAAATATCATCTGCAACTGTTATCAAAAAAGGACACGCAGAGCAAGTCCTGGGAGCGCCCGGTTTGGCTGTTGTAAGAGAACTGCTCCGAACGGGTGCCAAACTGGAGGCTACAGGCAAGCGAGTCTGCAGCCTACCTCTCCCTACTGTTTGGACCGTTGGTGCAATCTCTTCCTCAGAGCTGCTCCCACCACCTTCCTGTTCCTCACGCCATGTTGGGTCTTGGACCTCATCATCTCCACCACTACCTCTTCCAACACCTGCTGTTGTTGGGTGGTCTGGCCAGCACCATGCTCAACAGAAACTGGCAACTGAGTCTCATCATCATCAGATGCGTTCTGCGGTGTGCTGACCATCGGCACTGGCTCACCCGCCTCTTCAGATTCAGAGAGACACAGCTGTTGCGCATCACTGCATACTGCCTCTTCTTCACATTCCAGAATGCTGCTTGGCTGGGCCCTGTTTCCAAGCCAACAGATTCTGAGAACAGAAGCAGAGACTCAGCTGGCTCCTGTACAGAGCTCTCTGACTGCCTGGGCAATTTGGCAGGCGGTGAAGAGACTGATGGTTGTTCAACAGTGCTGTGGTCCTGAGAGGAGGTGGAAGCTATTGAAGTCGATGCATTGGCTGCCATCCAACCAACAACGGCTTCAATTTGTTCTTCACGCAGCAGGGGGGTACGCTGAGCTCCTACAAAAGTGCGCATAAAGGAACGCTCACGGGGAAAACTGGTGGATGCTGTGTCACTGGGTGCGGCAGCAGCCACAGAATCCCCCGTCCTCTCCCTGCTGCAAATCCACGGCCTCGACCACGACCACGTGCCTTACTCACTGACTTCTTCATCTTGGTAGATTGATAAAGAAAGTCAGAAAAGTTAAGGCCTAAGTGTGGTTATTCCTCACAGACTACAGTGAACATGAAACACAACTATTCACTATCTGTGAAAAGCTCCTTTGTGTAGTTCTATAGTGTTTGCAACCAATGTATTGTATACGGATGGAAGCGCGTCACACTAATAGATTAGTTTTTTTTCCACTAAAATGGAGCAGCACCAATTAGAGAAAAATGTGAAGGATGAGGCAGTGACACACGCTCAGCAGACTACAACCGGCAGTGGTTGAAGTACAAACTGGAGCGTAATCTGCACTCACAAAATGAAAAGCTCACAGACTACAGTGAACACTGAAACACACTATTCACTATCTGTGAAAAGCTCCTTTGTGTAGTTCTATAGTGTTTGCAACAATGTATTGTATACGGATGGAAGCGCGTCACACTAATAGATTAGTTTTTTTTCCACTAAAATGGAGCAGCACCAATTAGAGAAAAATGTGAAGGATGAGGCAGTGACACACGCTCAGCAGACTACAACCGGCAGTGGTTGAAGTACAAACTGGAGCGTAATCTGCACTCACAAAATGAAAAGCTCACAGATACAGTGAACACTGAAACACAACTATTCACTATCTGTGAAAAGCTCCTTTGTGTAGTTCTATAGTGTTTGCAACCAATGTATTGTATACGGATGGAAGCGCGTCACATAATAGATTAGTTTTTTTTTTCCACTAAAATGGAGCAGCACCAATTAGAGAAAAATGTGAAGGATGAGGAAAGTGACACACGCTCAGCAGACTACAACGGCAGTGGTTGAAGTACAAACTGGAGCGTAATCTGCACTCACAAAATGAAAAGCTCACAGATACAGTGAACACTGAAACACAACTATTCACTATCTGTGAAAAGCTCCTTTGTGTAGTTCTATAGTGTTTGCAACCAATGTATTGTATACGGATGGAAGCGCGTCACACTAATAGATTAGTTTTTTTTTCCACTAAAATGGAGCAGCACCAATTAGAGAAAAATGTGAAGGATGAGGCAGTGACACACGCTCAGCAGACTACAACCGGCAGTGGTTGAAGTACAACTGGAGCGTAATCTGCACTCACAAAATGAAAAGCTCACAGACTACAGTGAACACTGAAAACAACTATTCACTATCTGTGAAAAGCTCCTTTGTGTAGTTCTATAGTGTTTGCAACCAATGTATTGTATACGGATGGAAGCGCGTCACACTAATAGATTAGTTTTTTTTCCACTAAAATGGAGCAGCACCAATTAGAGAAAAATGTGAAGGATGAGGCAGTGACACACGCTCAGCAGACTACAACCGGCAGTGGTTGAAGTACAAACTGGAGCGTAATCTGCACTCACAAAATGAAAAGCTCACAGACTACAGTGAACACTGAAACACAACTATTCACTATCTGTGAAAAGCTCCTTTGTGTAGTTCTATAGTGTTTGCAACCAATGTATTGTATACGGATGGAAGCGCGTCACACTAATAGATTAGTTTTTTTTCCACTAAAATGGGAGCAGCACCAATTAGAGAAAAATGTGAAGGATGAGGCAGTGACACACGCTCAGCAGACTACAACCGGCAGTGGTTGAAGTACAAACTGGAGCGTAATCTGCACTCACAAAATGAAAAGCTCACAGACTACAGTGAACACTGAAACACAACTATTCACTATCTGTGAAAAGCTCCTTTGTGTAGTTCTATAGTGTTTGCAACCAATGTATTGTATACGGATGGAAGCGCGTCACACTAATAGATTAGTTTTTTTTCAACTAAAATGGAGCAGCACCAATTAGAGAAAAATGTGAAGGATGAGGCAGTGACACACGCTCAGCAGACTACAACCGGCAGTGGTTGAAGTACAAACTGGAGCGTAATCTGCACTCACAAAATGAAAAGCTCACAGACTACAGTGAACACTGAAACACAAACTATTCACTATCTGTGAAAAGCTCCTTTGTGTAGTTCTATAGTGTTTGCAACCAATGTATTGTATACGGATGGAAGCGCGTCACACTAATAGATTAGATTTTTTCCACTAAAATGGAGCAGCACCAATTAGAGAAAAATGTGAAGGATGAGGCAGTGACACACGTCAGCAGACTACAACCGGCAGTGGTTGAAGAACTAACTGGAGCGTGATCTGCACTCAAAAAATCAAAACCTCACAGACTGCAGTGAACACTGAAACACAAACTATTCACTATCTGTGAAAAGCTCCTTTGTGTAGTTCTATAGTGTTTGCAACCAATGTATTGTATACGGATGGAAGCGCGTCACACTAATAGATTAGATTTTTTTCTAATATAATGGAGCTGCACCAATTCCACTAAATAAAATAAAAAAAAAAAAAAGTGACACGTGCAGATGCCTACAAACAGCGGTGGATGCAGAGCAAACTGCAGCGTCACCTGCACTGTCACACACACACCTTGCACAGAGCTGTTAAACAACACTGGCAAAATGAAGCTTTACACAGCGGTTGGTAAACTAGCCTGCCTCAAGCACAGTAGTACACAAAATCGCAATATCTAACTGTCCCTCAGAGTGAGCAGAGTAGCGTTCTGTCCTTACTGAGTTCACAGCACAGTGACGCTAAAATGGCGGCGGCGCCTTTTATAGTGCATTCTGACATCATTTCAGCAGCAATCACAGCCATGCCATTAGTTAAGATGACCGCAGCATTACAGGATGTGCCCACACTTCGTAGGATTCCTCATTGGCTGACTAAAATCACATTGCCTCTCAAAGAATTATGGGAACTTCCGATTCCGGTATACGATATGGAAAAAGTATCGGAATTAAGTATCGGAATTCCGATAACGCGAATATCGGCCGATACCCGATACTTGCGGTATCGGAATGCTCAACACTAGTCAACACCAATGGACCTGTTTTTAGTTAAAGTTGGAGTGAGAAGAAGATCTGCTACCCAGCAATGAGAGTTTCAGACAAGCAGTGGGGGCGCTTCTGTACAGAGCAACCACAACTCGTCCGGATATCACAGCCACAGTCGGAATTCTCTGCCGACGTGTAAGCCAAGCCACGTCAAAGAAACCAAAATACAATTAAGAGAATTCTTCAACATCTTAAACTCAAAGGCTAAATCTTAAGATATCTGCATCAGGAGATCTCACTCTCACGGCTGGAGATTGAAGTGATCGGAAATTAACAAGTGGTTCCTTGTTCAAGTTAGGAGAAAATTAAATTTATTGGTCCAACAGAAAATAAGTGTCAGTCGCATTATCTTCTATAGAAGCATATGCAAGTCAAGGAGTAATTTGGTTGAAACAACTTTTGGAAGATTTGGGCAAGCCATTAGCTCAACTAACAGTTATCTATGAAGACAACCAAGGATGCATTAAACTTGCCAGCAGTGAGAAGATTAGTGCACATTGATGTAAAACATCACCACTTACATGACTTAGTGGAACGTGGTATACACAAGTTTGTTTATTGCGAGTCTGAATAGATGATAGCTGATGGTATGACAAAGCCATTATCAAGAGCCAAGTTTGTGGACTTCAGAACTGCAATGGGACTAACAGGATAAGTAGTTGTTGAGTGGGGTGTTGGAATATGTTTGGTGCCAGAACTCTATTCCTGTCTATGAGTGTTTAGTTGCTAGATTTGTATGCTGTTTATAAAGTTAAAAAAAACTACCAGAGGCTCACACAGGAAGAGCAGGTGACTGTATTTCCTGTTTTTCTGTGTCTGTGTATGAGAGAAGCAGACTGCTGTAGATGTTGCACAGAGACACACAAGTGATTTATTCCTTCCTGATTCATTAACCTCTTTACTCCGAGGGTTGTTTGCACGCTAATGAACGGGCCAATCTTTACAATTCTGACCACTATCCCCTTATGCGGTAATAACTCTGGAAAGCTTCCATGGATCCTGGTTATTCTGACATTGTTTCCTTGTGACATATTGTACTTCATGGATAGTGGTAAAATTTCTTTCATATGACTTGTGTTTATTTGTGAAAAAAACGGAAATTTGGCCAAAATGTTGAAAATTTCGCAATCTTCCAACATTGAATTTTAATGCCCTTAAATAACACAGATATGTCACAAAATACCTAATAAGTAACATTTCCCACATGTTTACTTTACATCAGCACAATTTTGGAACCAAAATTTTTTTTGTTAGGAAGTTATAAGGGTTAAATTTGACCAGAGATTTCTTGTTTTTCCAAACCATATTTTTTAGGGACCACATCACATTTGAAGTCACTTTGAGGGTCTATATGATAGAAAATACCCAAAAGTGACACCTTTCTAAAAACTGCACCCCTCAAGGTGCTCAAAACCACATTCAAGAAGCTTATTAACCTTTCAAGTGCTTCACAGGAATTTTTTAAATGTTAAAAAAATTAACATTTAACTTTTTTTCACAAAAAAAATTACTTCAGGTCCAATTTTTTTATTTTCACAAAAGTAACAGGAGGAATTGGACCCGAAAAGTTATTGTGCAATTTGTCATGAGTACGCTGATACCCCCATATGTGGGGGTAAACCACTGTTTGAGTGCATGGCAGAGCTCGGAAGGGAAGGAGCCTCATTTGACTTTTTCAACGCAGAATTGGCTGGACGCCATGTCACATTTGGAGAGCCCCTGATGTGCCTAAACAGTGGAAACCCCTCAAATGACACCATTTTGGAAACTAGACTCCTTAAGGAACTTATCTAGATTTGTGGTGAGCACTTTGAACCCCCAAGTGCTTCACAGAAGTTTATAACGCCCGGGTGTGAAATAAAAAATCAGATTTTTTTCCACAAAAATGATCTTTAGACCTCAATTTTTTATTTTCCCAAGGGTAACAGGAGAAATTGGACACCCAAAAGTTGTTGTCCAATTTGTCCTGAGTACGTTGATACCCTATATGTGGAAGAAAACAACTGTATGGGCACACTTCGGGGCTCGGAAGGGAAGTAGTGACGTTTTGGATTGCAGACTTTGATGGAATGGTCTGCGGGCGTCTTGTCGCTTTTGGAGAGCCCGTGATGTGCCTAAACAGTGGAAACCCCACAAGTGACCACATTTTTGGAAAACTAGACCCCCAAGGAACTTATCTAGATGTGTGGGGAGAACTTTGAACCCTCAAGTGCTTCACAGAAGTTTATAACGTAGAGTCATAAAAATAAAAAATCATATTTTTTTTTCCACAAAAATCATATTTCACCCCAATTTTTTATTTTCCCAAGGGTAACAGAAGAAATTGGTTCCAATAGTTATTGTGCAATTTCTTCTGAGTACGCTGATACCTCATATGTGGGGGTAAACCACTGTTTGGGCGCATGGCAGAGCTCGCAATGGAAGGAGCACCGTTTGATTTTTTTCAATGCAGAATTGGCTGGAACTGAGATCAGATGCCATATCACGTTTGGAGAGCCCCTGTTGTGCCTAAACAGCGGGAAACCCCCCAATTCTAACTCCAACCCTAACCCCAACATACCCCTAACCCTAGTCCCAACCCTAACCATAACCCTAACCACAAACCTAACCCTAACACACCCCTAACCCTAATCCCAACCCTAACCCTAATCCTAACTTTAGGCGCAAACCTAACCCTAACTTTAGTCCCAACCCTAACCCTAACTTTAGTCCCAACCCTAACCCTAGTCCCAACCCCAACCCTAGTCCCAACCCTAACCCTAACTTTAGCCCCAACCCTAACCCTAACTTTAGCCCCAACCCTAACCCTAACTTTAGTCCCAACCCTAACCCCAGCCCCAACCCCAACGCTAGCCCCAACCCTAACCCTAACTTTAGCCCCAACCCTATCCCTAACTTTAGCCAAAATTGTAAACCTAACTTAAGCACCAACCCTAACCCTAATGGGAAAATGGAAATAAATACATTTTTTTATTTTATTATTTTTCCCTAAGGGTGTGATAAATGGGGTTTGATTTACTATTTATGTTTGGCAGCTGTCACACGCTAAAATACGCTTTTTATTGCAAAAAATAGTTTTTGCTTCACCACATTTTGAGAGCTATAATTTTTCCATATTTTGGCCCACAAAGTCTTGTGAGGTCTTATTTTTTGCGGGTCAACTTGACATTTTTATTGGTACCATTTTTCGGGCACATGACATTTTTTGATCGCTTTTAATCCCTCTCTGCTATTGGACATACTATCCCGTCCATAAAACCCGTGCCAATCTGCCCATGGACGGGATAGTACGTCCAAGGCTCCCAGTGGGAGCGCAGCTGATCGCCGCCGGGTGTCAGCTGATTATCACAGCTGACACCCGGCACTATGTGCCAGGAGCAGTCACGGACCGCTCCGGCACATTAACCCCTGGCACAGGGGCACAGGGGAGCATCGCGCAGGGAGGGGGCTCCCTGCGTGCTCCCCTGAGGCCCTCAGAACAGCGCGATGTGACCGCGCTGTTCTGAAGGCCTCTTCCCTGCAGGACCCCGGATCCAAGATGGCCGCCGGGTCCTGCAGGGAGGCGGCTTCCTCAGTGCCTGCTAAGAGCAGGCACTGAGAAGCGTGCAGCAGTGCCAGAGTGATCGCTGGTGTGACAGAGTGCTGTGCACACTGTCACGCCAGCGATCTGATAAACTACAGTGATGTCCCACCCTGGGACAAAGTAAAAAAGAAAAAAAAATCTAAATCACAAGTGTTTTAAAAAAAAAATCAAAATAAAGGAAAAAAAAAATATTCCCCAATAAATTCATTTCTTCTGTAAATAAAAAAAACAAAACAATAAAAGTACACATATTTGGTATCGCCGCTTTCGTAACAACTCCCCACTAGTTAACCCCTTTAGCGAACCCCTTAAAAAAAAAAACTAAGCAAAAAATCAATGCTTTATCATCATACTGCCGAACAAAAAGTGGAATAACACGCAATCAAAAAGACGATATAAATAAACATGGTACGCGCTGAAAACATCATCTAGTCCCGCAAAAAACGAGCTGCGACATAGCACAGGGCCCCTCATAGTACGCCGGTGTCTCTGATGGTGGGGGGCCCACACGCCTTCAGAGACACCGGCGTACTATGAGGGGCCCTGTGCCAGTGCCGTCGCCAATGAGAGGGCCCCCCGCTTGCTCAGGGCCCCAGCACTTGCAATACTTATCTCTCCCTGCTCCACCGCTGTGACATCTTCTGCATTTCCTGACAGTGACATTCAGGTCAGAGAGCACAATGACGTCACGTCTGTACGCCCTCTGCCTGAACAGTCCAAGTGCAGAGAGCTGGAAGATGGCGATGCTAAGGAATCCAGAGTAGAGCAGTGCCCAGCGAGGAGAGGTATTTCATTTTTTTTAATGTTTGGAGCAATATATGGGGAGAATTATAAACTGTAAAATTATATATGGGGCCCATCATACACTTGAGCATCATAGATAGGGCCTATTATATACTGGAGCATTATAAATGGGGCCCATTATATATGGAGCATTATATAGGCCCATCATACACTAGAACATCATCCATGGGGCTCATCGCATACTGGAGCATCATATGGGGCCCATTATATATGGAGCATTATAAAGGCCCATCATACACTGGAGCATCATCCATAGGGCCCATCATACACTGGAGCATTATAAATGGGGCCCATCATACACTGGAGCATCATATATGGGGCCCATTATACACTGGAGCATTATAAATGGGGCCCATTATATATGGAGCATTATATAGGCCCATCATACACTGGAGCATCATATAAGGGGCCCATTATACACTGGAGCATTATAAATGTGGCCTATTATATATGGAGCATTATATAGGCCCATCATACACTGGAGCATCATCCATGGGGCCCATCATATACTGGAGCATTATAAATGGGGCCCATCATACACTGGAGCATCATATACGGGGCCCATTATACACTGGAGCATTTTAAATGGGGCCCAGTATACATGGAGCATTATATAGGCCCATCATACACTGGAGCATCATCCATGGGGCCTATCATACACTGGAGCATTATAAATGGGGCCCATTATATAGGGAGCATTATATAGGCCCATCATACACTGGAGCATCATCCATGGGGCCCATCATACACTGGAGCATTATAAATGGGGCACATCATACACTGGAGCATCATATACGGGGCCCATTATACACTGGAGCATTATAAATGGGGCACATTATATATGGAGAATTATATCAGCCCATCATACACTGGAGCATCATGCATGGGGCCCATCACATACTGGAGCATCATATGGGGCCCATTATATATGGAGCATTATATAGGCCCATCATACACTGGAGCATCATCCATGGGTCCCATCATACACTGGAGCATTATTAATGGGACCTATCATACACTGGAGTATCATATATGGGGCCAATTATGCACTGGAGCTTTATAAATTGGGCCCATTATATATGGAGCATTATATAGGCCCATCATACACTGGAGCATCATCTATGAGGCCCATCATACACTGAAACATTATAAATGTGGCCTGTTGTGAATGGGTTTGAGATGAGTTCTGAGCAGAGGCTTCCTCTGGTGGTTACAAGCGGTGCTGGTCTGTCCAGTGAAGATTGTGAGGACTGGGAATCAGGTTTTACTGACTGGTCTTATATAAGGGAGTCACCTTCCCATCAGGGTTGCCGGTGATCAATTGTTCTGGTCTGAATCCTTGATTCCAGTTTCCCTTGTAGCCTGCTGTGTCGTGTCTGCATCTCCTGCTAACAGATAAGACATTTTCTTCTTTTTGTTTTTGTGCTATATTTTTGCATTTTGTCCTGCACTTCTGTGGGGGCCTTCAGGGTCCCCTCCGGGGGCTTTTGCCCTCTAAGTTTAGTTCAGCCACTGATGTTTGTACTTTTGCTTTTTCCAGTTTTTTCAGTGGCTGCTGTTTTGATTTTGTTACACCAGAGAACTGATTTAGGTGGTAGAGGTCGTGTGATCTCAGTTGTTTTTGAAATTAGTAGAGTTGGTGCTTTTCAGGGTTTTCTGGGATTGCAGTAAGTACCCTTCCTATCCTTTTCTATTTAGTTAGTTTGGGCCCCAGCGTTTGCTCATACTATTTTCTTTCTGTGTCAGTATTTCATCTTGTTTAACCGCCATTACATGTTTGGGGGCTTTCTATTATCTTTGGGGTTCTGCTCCGGGGCAGATAGCTTTCCTATTTCTATCTTTAGGTGTAGTTAGTTTCTCAGGCTGTGACGAGGCGTCTAGGACCAACGTAGGAACGCTCCACGGCTGCCTCTAGTTGTGGTGGTTAGTCAGGGTACTGCAATCTCATAGATTCCAACTGCTCTGGTGTATTGCCTTTTTTACCTGCACTCCTCAGCTACCAAATCATAACAGTGGCCCATCATACACTGGAGCATCATATACGGGGCCCATTATACACTGGAGCTTTATAAATGGGGCCCATTATATATGAAATATTATATAGGCCCATCATACACTGGAGCATCATCCATGGGGCCCATCATATACTGAAGCATTATATGGGATTCATTATTTATGGGGCATCATATAGGGTATGGAACATCATATGGAGCACATATGCGACCTATTCTGTATGGAGCATTATATGGAGCCCATTCTGTATGGAGCAATATATGGGGCCCATCATATTCTCTATGGAGCTTTATATGCGACTCATTATACTGTATGGAGCAATATGTGGGGCTTATTATACTCTATGGGGACCGTCCTATACTGTATGACACATTATATGGGGACCATCATATACTGTAGCATTATGTGGAGCTCATCATATACTGTATGGAACATTATATGGGACCAATTATTCTGTATGGAGCAATATATGGGGCTCATTATTCTGTATAGAGTACTATGTGGTGGCCAGAATACTGTATGGAGGAATATACTGTCCGGTTTTTGAGCTATTGTAGAATTTAAAATAGATATCACTCATGTAATGTAAGAAGTGAAGTATTTGGCATTGTACTATACCTATATTTCTCTTCCGTATCGGAGCATCATAAATTGTGGTATGTGTTAAAGGGGCCCACTGACACTCTTTCGCCAGGGGCACTCGAAAACCTGGTGCCAGCCCTGCCCCCCCACAACTTTAGCCAAATAACCCCCAGTTTTCAATGTGTAACTATTATTCTAAAGTAAATTAAGGTTGACAAGCTTAAGTAATAAGAATTGATGTCTTTGGCATTGAAATGGGCACTGTAGGTGTGCTTACTGTCCTCCACTCCCTGCCGACTTTGCTTCCCCATTGACTTGGGTTTCGTGTTTCTGTCGGACCTTCGACTTTTTCCAATAGTCGGCCGATTTCGTTCGACTCAACTTTTGTGAAAGTCAGGTGGTCCGAAACCCGACTCGACACTCCCATAGGCAAAGTCGCTCATCTCTACCGATCACCTTAAAGCAGTCTGCAGAATTTGGAAAGAAAGCAATGACTCAGCTTAAAAAGCAGAACAGTAATCAAAGGGTTAAAACAGCTGTAAAGGAAGATTCTGCATGTGCTGAAGCTGCATTTATTGCCAGTACAAGCCCATTTGAAAAGCATATATGGTGTATAGATTCTGGTGCAAGCAGTCATATGACAAATAGCAAGGATTTTTTCACTGACCTTAATGAAAGCAAGTCAGAAAAGGTCATCTTAGCTAATGGTCACTATATGACTTCAGAAGGAGTAGGAGATACCTACCTCCACTGTCCAGTTTCCTCAGCACAAAGCAGAAAGATCCCAAGAAAGGATGTTCTCTATGTTCCCAGCCTTGAAAGCAATCTTCTGTCAGCAAAGAAGCTCACGCAAAAGGGGAATGTAGTTACTTTTAGAGATAACAGCTGCATGATATCAAAGAAGGGTCACACTCTTGCAGAAAGAAAAATCCAAGATGAATTTTATCAGCTAAAATGCAAAGAAAGAGTGTATCCATGAAAAGAACTGTATCCATGTATGGCATAGAAGTCTTAGGCACAGAGACCCAGAAGCAGTAAGGAAGCTAGCTCAACTTGAAAATGGTATTGAAATCAACCAGTGTAGTTAAATGTTGAAGTGCACTTGCTGTCTTAAAGGGAAAATGTCCAGAAAATCCTTTCCTAAAATAAGCACCACTAGATCTGCAGAGCCTCTCGATCTGATACATACAGATGTATGTGGTCCAATGGGTGTTCAAACACCTAGCTAGAAGAGATATTTTCTCAGATTTATTGATGACTACTCCAGATATACAGTCGCCTGCCTGCTTCACAGTAAGGATGAAGTTCCACAGAAACTTGAAGAATATCTTGCTGTAGTGTTTAACAAGTTTGGAAGAATACCAAAAGCCCTGTGTGCTGATAATGGAACTGAATATACAAGTGGTAAGGTGCAGACCATTTTGAAAAAGAATGGAATCGTGTTCCAGACTACCACTCCATACAACCCATAACAAAATGGCATTGCAGAACCTTACTCTCTGTGAAAGTGGAAGAAGTATGTTGTTTGATGCAAATCTACCTACAACATATTTGGGAGAAGCCATCATGACAGCTTGCTATCTTCAAAACAGACTGCAAGGTAAAGCCACAAGTAAAACTCCATATGAGCTATGGAACTGAGAGAAGCCTAACCTGAAGCAACTCAGGATATTTGGAAGCAAAACGTTTGAGTATGTTCTCAAAGAAAAACGTTCCAAGTGGGAATCACACGCAAAGCACTGGGTCCTGGTGGGCTATAGCAAAACTCAAAAGGGATGCAGAATCCTGCACCCAGAGACCAACACAGTAACAATCAGCAGAGATGTAGTGATTGATGAAAACTCTGTATCACTCAAATTCCATGAAGTTACACCTGTTATTCAACCTAAGAAGCAAGAACAAGAATCTCAATCACCAAACCCAGACACTGAAAAGGAAAACACTGAAGTATTGATAAGCTCTGAAGTCTCCAAGGAAAACACAGAAGAACCAAGTCAACCTCCAGTCAGGAGATTAGAAAGGTCAAACAAAGTTATCCCAGCTAGACGCCTTTTTTATATGGTCAGTACACTTACTGAACTAGAGCAACAGTCATGGCAAGAGATGCATTAACTGCCTGTCCCGAGAAGCAGAAGTGAATAAATGCAGCTAATGAGATGGAGTCCCTTCACCAACTCCAGACATGGGAGCTTACTGAGCTACAAAAACGAAAAAGAGATATCGGATGTAAGTGGGTCTTCAAAAACAATTATGACTCAGAAGGTAAAGTTCACCAGTTTAAGACAAGATTGGTCGCAAAAGGGTACTCGGAAAAGTATGGTGAAGATTATGATGCTACATTTTCTCCAGTTGCGAAGCAAACCACATTCAGAACTTTAATGTCCGTAGCTTCAGTTCAACAGATGACAGTGAGACATTTTGACATCAAAACAGCCACCCTACATGGTGACATTGAAGACAAGTTGTACATGAGCCAAACAGAGGGATATATTTAAAAGGGTGAAGAGCACCTTTTTTGAAAAATTCAAAAATCTCTCTATGGACATAAGCAGTTGGCAAGAGCTTGGAACTCAAAAATGAACAAAGTTTTGATGGATGAAGGATTTAAAAAATCTCAAGCTGATCCACGTTTGTATATGAAAAATGTAGGGAAGGAGAGGATGCATGTTCTCCTATATGTAGACAATGTAATCATGTCTCATCAAGATGAAAGAGAAATCGCAAAGCTAGGTAAAATTCTCAACCAGCATTTTGAGACTAAGGACCTTGGAGATGTGACATATTATTTGGTAATCCAAATCCAGAGAGAGGAAGATGGGAGTTTTCTTCTCAACCAAAGTTCTAAAATTTCCGCAATACTAAACCAGTTTGGAATGTCAGAAGCCAAAGATGCGTCAACACCAATGGACCTGTTTTAGTTAAAGTTGGAGTGAGAAGAAGATCTGCTACCCAGCAATGAGAGTTTCAGACAAGCAGTGGGGGCGCTTCTGTACAGAGCAACCACAACTCGTCCGGATATCACAGCCACAGTCGGAATTCTCTGCCGACGTGTAAGCCAAGCCACGTCAAAGAAACCAAAATACAATTAAGAGAATTCTTCAACATCTTAAACTCAAAGGCTAAATCTTAAGATATCTGCATCAGGAGATCTCACTCTCACGGCTGGAGATTGAAGTGATCGGAAATTAACAAGTGGTTCCTTGTTCAAGTTAGGAGAAAATTAAATTTATTGGTCCAACAGAAAATAAGTGTCAGTCGCATTATCTTCTATAGAAGCATATGCAAGTCAAGGAGTAATTTGGTTGAAACAACTTTTGGAAGATTTGGGCAAGCCATTAGCTCAACTAACAGTTATCTATGAAGACAACCAAGGATGCATTAAACTTGCCAGCAGTGAGAAGATTAGTGCACATTGATGTAAAACATCACCACTTACATGACTTAGTGGAACGTGGTATACACAAGTTTGTTTATTGCGAGTCTGAATAGATGATAGCTGATGGTATGACAAAGCCATTATCAAGAGCCAAGTTTGTGGACTTCAGAACTGCAATGGGACTAACAGGATAAGTAGTTGTTGAGTGGGGTGTTGGAATATGTTTGGTGCCAGAACTCTATTCCTGTCTATGAGTGTTTAGTTGCTAGATTTGTATGCTGTTTATAAAGTTAAAAAAAACTACCAGAGGCTCACACAGGAAGAGCAGGTGACTGTATTTCCTGTTTTTCCTGTGTCTGTGTATGAGAGAAGCAGACTGCTGTAGATGTTGCACAGAGACACACAAGTGATTTATTCCTTCCTGATTCATTAACCTCTTTACTCCCGAGGGTTGTTTGCACGCTAATGAACGGGCCAATCTTTACAATTCTGACCACTATCCCCTTATGCGGTAATAACTCTGGAAAGCTTCCATGGATCCTGGTTATTCTGACATTGTTTCCTTGTGACATATTGTACTTCATGATAGTGGTAAAATTTCTTTCATATGACTTGTGTTTATTTGTGAAAAAAACGGAAATTTGGCCAAAATGTTGAAAATTTCGCAATCTTCCAACATTGAATTTTAATGCCCTTAAATAACACAGATATGTCACACAAAATACCTAATAAGTAACATTTCCCACATGTTTACTTTACATCAGCACAATTTTGGAACCAAAATTTTTTTTTGTTAGGAAGTTATAAGGGTTAAAATTTGACCAGAGATTTCTTGTTTTTCCAAACCATATTTTTTAGGGACCACATCACATTTGAAGTCACTTTGAGGGGTCTATATGATAGAAAATACCCAAAAGTGACACCTTTCTAAAAACTGCACCCCTCAAGGTGCTCAAAACCACATTCAAGAAGCTTATTAACCTTTCAAGTGCTTCACAGGAATTTTTTAAATGTTAAAAAAATTAACATTTAACTTTTTTTCACAAAAAAAATTACTTCAGGTCCAATTTTTTTATTTTCACAAAAGTAACAGGAGAAATTGGACCCCAAAAGTTATTGTGCAATTTGTCATGAGTACGCTGATACCCCCATATGTGGGGGTAAACCACTGTTTGAGTGCATGGCAGAGCTCGGAAGGGAAGGAGCCTCATTTGACTTTTTCAACGCAGAATTGGCTGGACGCCATGTCACATTTGGAGAGCCCCTGATGTGCCTAAACAGTGGAAACCCCCTCAAATGACACCATTTTGGAAACTAGACTCCTTAAGGAACTTATCTAGATTTGTGGTGAGCACTTTGAACCCCCAAGTGCTTCACAGAAGTTTATAACGCCCGGGTGTGAAAATAAAAAAATCAGATTTTTTTCCACAAAAATTATCTTTAGACCTCAATTTTTTATTTTCCCAAGGGTAACAGAGAAATTGGACACCCAAAGTTGTTGTCCAATTTGTCCTGAGTACGTTGATACCCTATATGTGGAAGAAAACAACTGTATGGGCACACTTCGGGGCTCGGAAGGGAAGTAGTGACGTTTTGGATTGCAGACTTTGATGGAATGGTCTGCGGGCGTCTTGTCGCTTTTGGAGAGCCCGTGATGTGCCTAAACAGTGGAAACCCCCACAAGTGACCACATTTTTGGAAACTAGACCCCCAAGGAACTTATCTAGATGTGTGGGGAGAACTTTGAACCCTCAAGTGCTTCACAGAAGTTTATAACGTAGAGTCATAAAAATAAAAAATCATATTTTTTTCCACAAAAATCATATTTTCACCCCCAATTTTTTATTTTCCCAAGGGTAACAGAAGAAATTGGTTCCAATAGTTATTGTGCAATTTCTTCTGAGTACGCTGATACCTCATATGTGGGGTAAACCACTGTTTGGGCGCATGGCTAGAGCTCGCAATGGAAGGAGCACTGTTTGATTTTTTTCAATGCAGAATTGGCTGGAACTGAGATCAGATGCCATATCACGTTTGGAGAGCCCCTGTTGTGCCTAAACAGCGGAAACCCCCCAATTCTAACTCCAACCCTAACCCCAACATACCCCTAACCCTAGTCCCAACCCTAACCATAACCCTAACCACAAACCTAACCCTAACACACCCCTAACCCTAATCCCAACCCTAACCCTAATCCTAACTTTAGGCGCAAACCTAACCCTAACTTTAGTCCCAACCCTAACCCTAACTTTAGTCCCAACCCTAACCCTAGTCCCAACCCCAACCCTAGTCCCAACCTAACCCTAACTTTAGCCCCAACCCTAACCCTAACTTTAGCCCCAACCCTAACCCTAACTTTAGTCCCAACCCTAACCCTAGCCCCAACCCCAACGCTAGCCCCAACCCTAACCCTAACTTTAGCCCCAACCCTATCCCTAACTTTAGCCAAAATTGTAAACCTAACTTAAGCACCAACCCTAACCCTAATGGGAAAATGGAAATAAATAAATTTTTTTATTTTATTATTTTTCCCTAAGGGTGTGATAAATGGGGTTTGATTTACTATTTATGTTTGGCAGCTGTCACACGCTAAAATACGCTTTTTATTGCAAAAAATAGTTTTTGCTTCACCACATTTTGAGAGCTATAATTTTTCCATATTTTGGCCCACAAAGTCTTGTGAGGTCTTATTTTTTGCGGGTCAACTTGACATTTTTATTGGTACCATTTTTCGGGCACATGACATTTTTTGATCGCTTTTAATCCCTCTCTGCTATTGGACATACTATCCCGTCCATAAAACCCGTGCCAATCTGCCCATGGACGGGATAGTACGTCCAAGGCTCCCAGTGGGAGCGCAGCTGATCGCCGCCGGGTGTCAGCTGATTATCACAGCTGACACCCGGCACTATGTGCCAGGAGCAGTCACGGACCGCTCCCGGCACATTAACCCCTGGCACAGGGGCACAGGGGAGCATCGCGCAGGGAGGGGGCTCCCTGCGTGCTCCCCTGAGGCCCTCAGAACAGCGCGATGTGACCGCGCTGTTCTGAAGGCCTCTTCCCTGCAGGACCCCGGATCCAAGATGGCCGCCGGGTCCTGCAGGGAGGCGGCTTCCTCAGTGCCTGCTAAGAGCAGGCACTGAGAAGCGTGCAGCAGTGCCAGAGTGATCGCTGGTGTGACAGAGTGCTGTGCACACTGTCACGCCAGCGATCTGATAAACTACAGTGATGTCCCACCCTGGGACAAAGTAAAAAAGTAAAAAAAATCTAAATCACAAGTGTTTTAAAAAAAAATCAAAATAAAGGAAAAAAAAAATATTCCCCAATAAATTCATTTCTTCCTGTAAAATAAAAAAACAAAACAATAAAAGTACACATATTTGGTATCGCCGCTTTCGTAACAACTCCCCACTAGTTAACCCCTTTAGCGAACCCCTTAAAAAAAAAAAACTAAGCAAAAAATCAATGCTTTATCATCATACTGCCGAACAAAAAGTGGAATAACACGCAATCAAAAAGACCGATATAAATAAACATGGTACCGCTGAAAACATCATCTAGTCCCGCAAAAAACGAGCTGCGACATAGCATCATCAGCGAAAAAATAAAAAAGTTATAGCTCGCAGAATAAAGCAATGCAAAAATAATTATTTTTTATATAAAATTGTTTTTATTGTATAAAAGTGCCAAAACCTAAAAAAATGATATAAATGAGGTATCGCCGTAATCGTACTGACCCGAAGAATAAAACTGCTTTATCAATTTTACCATACGTGGAACGGTATAAACGTCCCCCCCAAAAGAAATTCATGAATTGCTGATTTTTGTTCATTCTAACCTCCCAAAAATCAAAATAAAAAGCGATCAAAAAATGTCACATGCTCAAAAATGGTACCAGTAAAATCGTCAACTTGTACCGCAAAAAATAAGACCTCACATGACTCTGTGGGACAAAATATGCAAAAATTATAGCTCTCAAAATGTGGTGATGCAAAAACTATTTTTTGCAATAAAAAGCGTCTTTTAGCGTGACAGCTGCCAATCATAAAAACCCGCTATAAATAGTAAATCAAACCCCCTTTTATCACCCCCTTAGTTAGGTAAAAATAATAAAATTAAAAAAAATGTATTTATTTCCATTTTCGCCATTAGGGTTAGGGTTAGGGTTGCGCCTAAAGTTAGGGTTAGGGTTGCCCCTTAAAGTTAGGATTAGGGTTGGGATTAGGGTTAGGGGTGTGTTAGGGTTAGGTTTGTGGTTAGGGTTATGGTTAATGTTGGGACTAGGGTTAGGGGTGTGTTGGGGTTAGGGTTGGAGTTAGAATTGGGGGGTTTCCGCTGTTTAGGCACATCAGGGGCTCTCCAAAAGTGACATGGCGTTTGATCTCAAGTCCAGCCAATTCTGCGTTGAAAAAGTCAAACGGTGCTCCTTCACTTCTGAGCTCTGCCATGTGCCCAAACAGTAGTTTACCCCCACATATGGGGTATGAGCGTACTCAAGACAAATTGCACAATAACTCTTGGGGTCCAATTTCTTCTGTTACCCTTGGGAAAATAAAAAATTGGGGGCGAAAATATCAATTTTGTAAAAAAGAAATGATTTTTCTGTTTTAACTGCTGTACGTTATAAACTTCTGTGAAGCACTTGGGGGTTCATAGCGCTCACCACACATCTATATTAGTTCCTTGTAGGGTTTATTTTCCAAAATGGGGTCACTTGTGGGGGGTTTCCACTGTTTAGGCACATCAGGGGCTCTCCAAATGCGACATGACGCCCGCAGACCATTCCATCAAAGTCTGCAATCCAAAACGTCACTACTTCCTTCCGAGCCCCGACGTGTGCCCATACAGTAGTTTTCTCCCACATATTGGGTATCAGCATACTCAGGACAAATTGGACATCTTTTGGGGTCCAGTTTCTCCTATTGCTCTTGGGAAAATAAAAAGTTGGGGACTAAAAGATCATGTTTGTGGAAAAAATATGATTTTTTTATTTTCATGCTCGGGCGTTATAAACTTTAGTGAAACACCTGGGGGTTCAAAGTTCTCACCACACATCTAGATAAGTTCCTTAAGGGGTCTAGTTTCCAAAATGGTGTCATTTGTCAGGGGTTTCCACTGTTTAGGCAGATCAGGAGCTCTCCAAACACGACATGGCGTCCAGCCAATTCTGCGTTGAAAAAGTCAAACTGCGCTCCTTTCTTTCCAAGCTCTGCCATGCACCCAAAACAGTGGTTTACCCCCACATATGGGGTATCAGCGTACTCATGACAAATTGCACAATAACTTTTGGAGTCTTGTTATCCTTGGGAAAATAAAAATTGGGGTGAAAAGATCATTTTTGTGGAAAAAATATGATTTTTTAATTTAACGGCTCTACATTATAAACTTGTGTGAAGCACTTGGGGTTCAAATTGCTCACCACAGATCTGGATAAGTTCCTTAGGGGGTCTAGTTTCCAAAATGGGGTTACTTGTAGGGGATTCCACTGTTTAGGCACATCAGGGGCTCTCCAAATGGAACATGGCATCCAATCTCAATTCCAGCCAATTTTGGTTGGAAAAAGTCAAATATTGCTCCTTCCATTCAGAGCTCTGCCGTGCGCCCAAACAGTGGTTCCCCCCCATATATGATGTATCAGCGTACTCAGGACAAATTGGACAACAACTTTTGTGGTCCAATTTCTCCTGTTACCCTTGGAAAAATAAAAAATTGGTGACTAATATATAATTTTTGTGTGAAAAAAATAGGATTTTTTATTTTCATGCCCGGGCATTATAAACTTGTGTGAAGCACTTGGGGTTCAAAGTGATCACCACAGATCTAGATAAGTTCCTTAGGGGTCTTGTTTCCAAAATGGGGTCACTTGTGGGGGGTTTCCACTGTTTAGGCTCATCTGGGTCACTGCAAACGGAACATGACCCAAATCAACGTCTGCATTCCAAAACGTTATTACTTCACATATGGGGTATCAGCGTACTCACGACAAATTGGACAACAACTTTTGGGGTTCAATTTCCTTGGGGAAAATCAAAAATTTGGAACTAAAAATCATTTTTGTGGAAAATTGTTTTTTTTTTCCACGCTCAGGCATTATAAACTTTTGTGAAACACTTGGGGGTTCAAAGTGCTCACAACAGATCTAGCTAAGTTCCATAGGGGGTCTAGTTTCCAAAATGGTGTCACTTGTGGGGGGTTTCCACTGTTTAGGCGCATCAGAGGCTCTCCAAACGCGACATGGCGTCCAATCTCAATTCCAGCCAATTTTGGTTTGAAAAAGTCAAATGGCGCTCCTTCCCTTACGAGCTCTGCCGTGCACCCAAACAGTGGTTTTCCCCAACATATGGGGTATTGGCGTACTCAGGAGAAATTGCACAACAACTTTTTCTGTCCATTTTCTCCTTTTACCCTTGTGAAAATAATAAAAAGTTTGTAAAAGTTCATTTTTGTGACTAAAATGTTAAATATTAATTTTTTCCTTCCACGTTGCTTCAGCTCCTGTGAAGCACCTGAATGGTTAATAAACTTCTTGAATGTGGTTTTGAGTACCTTGAGGGTGCAGTTTTTAGAATGGTGTCACTTGTGGGTATTTTCTGCCATATAGACCCCTCAAAGTGACTTCAAATGTGAGGTGGTCCCTAAAATAAATGGCTTTGTAAATTTTGTTGTAAAAATGAGAAATCGCTGGTCAACTTTTAACCCTTATAATTCCTAACAAAAAAAAAGTTTGGTTCCAAAATTGTGCTGATGTAAAGTAGACATGTGGGAAATGTTATTTCTTAACTATTTTGTGTGACATATTTCTCTGTTTTAAGGGAATAAAAATTCAAAGTATTAAAATTGCAAAATTTTCAAAATTTTTGCCATATTTGCATTTTTTTCAAAAATAAACGCAAGTTATATCGAAGAAATTTTACCACTAACGTGAAGTACAATATGTCACGAGAAAACAGTCTCAGAATCGCCAAGATCCGTTGAAGCGTTCCAGAGTTATAACCTCATAAAGAGACAGTGGTCAGAATTGTAAAAATTGGCCCAGTCATTAAGGTGCAAACCACCCTTGGGGGTGAAGGGGTTAATTACAATTTTTGGGAGGCATAATGAACAGAAAACAGCAATTCCTGAATTTCTTTTAGAGGACGTTTATACCATTTCGCGTGTGGTAAAATTGATAAGGCAGTTTTATTCCTCGGGTCAGTACGATTACAGCGATACCTCATTTATATAATTTTTTTATGTTTTGGCGTTTTTATACAATAAAAACTATTTTATATAAAAAATTATTACTTTTGCATTGCTTTATTCTGCGCAGCTTGTTTTTTGCGGGACAAGATGACGTTTTCAGCAGTACAATGTTTATATCCGTCTTTTTGATCGCGTGTTATTCCACTTTTTGTTCGGCGGTATGATGAGAAAGCATTGGTTTTTTGCCTTGTTTTTTTTTTTAAGTTTTTTAAATTTAGATGTTTTGATATCAGCCTAAATTTACCACTAACATGAAGTACAATATATCATGAAAAATCAATCTCAGAATCACCAACTGGGGGTCTGTATGTGGGGAGACCAGGCAAAAATTGAGAACAAGGATGAATTCTCATCGCCACACAATAAGCAAAAAAGAATGGATCTACCTGTGGCCAAACACTTTTGTATCCCTGGTCATAGTATGATGGACATGAAATTACTTGTACTAAAAGCTATATTTAAATCTAAGAGACACAGAAAAGTTTGGGAAAATAAACTTATGACGACCTTTGATACACTCAGTGCTGGAATGAATGTATCCCATGGATTTATGTCTTTTTACATCAATTAAGGAATGTGCTCCTCAGACCTTCTGAGGTCATCACAACAATACCAGACCCCAATCAGAGGACAATAAAACTTTCACACTCCTTGCCTATGAACTGTTCCAATATTTATGTTCATCTCTATCTCCCATAATGACAGTTCTGCTTCACGTCACTTGTCTTATCTATTGCATTTTTTTCTGTGCTGTGTTGTGCATAAATATGTGATTCTTCAGATTTTGTATTAGTCAATGCCTGATGAAGAGACCTGAGTGGTCTCGAAAGCTTGCAATTTGTTACCATCTTTTCAGTTAACCATTAAAAGGTATCAACCACTGAGGACTCTCAATTCTAAATATTTCTCAGAATCACTGGCATTTGTTGAAGCATCCCAGGGTTATTACCTCTTTACCCCTTAATGTCCACTGACGTGCAGAGTCCGTCATGGCAAGGTGCCAGTTCCGGCACCAGGACGGACTCTGCACGTCATGGCTTTGATCTACCACTGCGTGTAAACACGCAGTGGTAGATCAGTGCCGACAGCTGTCACAGACAGCTGACAGGCACGGCAAGCGGTGCGGGGACCTTTGCCGTCGGTCCCCACACCCACAGTGCTGTGATTGGTCAGTCAATCTGACTAACCAAACACAGCAGCGATCGTGCAGGAGAAGCTGAAATTTCAGCTTCCCCAGCGCGATCAGTGCAGGAGCCGGCGCTGCAGTGGCCAGGCTTCCTGCACTGACAGCCAGGAGCGGAGCCCCCACCGCCACTGGCTGTTAACCCCTGACTGCTGCGATCGAGCGCGATCGCAGAGCTCAGGGGGGGAGGCAGAGGGTCGGGAGCTCCCTCTGCCTCAGATCAGCGCCACCGCAATGTATTTGCAGGGCCTGATCTCTGCCTTGATGACCCGGGGGTTGTCATGACAACCTCCGGGTCATCTAGCTACGGGAAGCTGCTGTGATCATGTCACAGCAGCTTTCCCCATAGGTACAATGCATTGCAATGCCAGAGCATTGCAATGCATTGTACCTGCAATAAAAAGTAAAAAAAGTGAAAGTCCCATAAAGGGACAAGTTAAAAAAAATCATTTTTTTAAAAAAATTGTAAAAAAAATATTAAAAAATAATTTTAAAAAAAATCCCTAAAAAATACACATTTTTATGTAATAAAAAAAATAAAAAACAAAAAACATACACATGTTAGGTATCGCCACGTCCGTAAAAATCCCATCTATAAAAGCGTAACCCTAGTTAACCCCTTCATTGAAAGCCGTAAAAAAAAAACACAAAAAAGTAGTAAATTATACTTTTTCCAAGCGGTATCATTATACCGCTTGGAAAAAGTGCAATAACACGCGATCAAAAAGTCAGATATAAATAATCATGGTACCGCTGAAAACGTCATCTTGTCCCGCAAAAAACAAGCCGCTATACAGCATCATCAGCGAAAAAATAAAAAAGTTATAGCTCGCGGAATAAACTGATGCAAAAATAATTATTTTTTCTATAAAATTTTTTATTGTGTAAAAAACGCCAAAACATAAAAAAAAATATATAAATGAGGAATCGCCGTAACCGTACTGACCCGAAGAATAAAGCTGCTTTATCAATTTTACCGCACGCGGAACGGGGAAAAAAAAAAAAAAAAAAAACAATTCCTGAATTGCTGGTTTTTGTTCATTCTGATTCCACAAAAATCGGAATAGGAAACGATCAAAAAACGTTATGTGCCTGAGTATGGTACCAATAAAAATGTCAGCTCGTCCCGCAAAAAATAAGCCCATAGATAACTCTGTCGGCCGAAATATGGAAAAATTTTAGCTCTCAAAATACGGCGATGCAAAAATTTCTTACAAAAAATTATTCCAAAAAAAGCATCTTTTAGTGTGTGACAGAGGCTAAACATGAAAAAAGGATGTAAATCTGGTATCGCTGTAATCGCACCGATCCGAGGAATAAAGTCGCCTAATCACTAATACCGCACGAGGAACGGTGCAAAAAAGAAAACCAATTCTTCACCTTTTGTGGATTTGTTCATTGTGCCTCCCAAAGATCGCAGTAAGGCGATCACAGTGGTTCCCCCCACATATGGGGTATCAGCGTACTCAGGACAAAATGCACAATAGCTTTTGGGGTCCTATTTCTCCTGTTACCCTTAGAAAAATAAAAATTTGGGGCAAAAAGATTATTTTTGTGGACAAAAATATGATATTTTTATTTTCACGGCTCTACGTTATAAACTTCTGTGAAGCCCTTGGGGTTCAAAGTGCTCACCACACATCTAGATAAGTTCCTTGGGGGGTCTAGTTTCCAAAATGGAGTCACTTGTGGGGGGTTTCTACTGTTTAGGCACATCAGGGGCTTTCCAAACGTGACATGACACCCGCAGACCATTCCATCAAAATCTGCATTTAAAAACGGTGCTCCTTCCCTTCCGAGCTCTGCCATGCGTCAAAATAGTGGTTCCCCCCCACATATGGGATATCAGCGTACTCAGGACAAATTGCACAATAGCTTTTGGGGTCCTATTTCTCCTGTTACCCTTATAAAAATAAAAATTTGGGGCAAAAAGATTATTTTTGTGGAAAAAAATATGATATTTTATTTTCACGGCTCTACGTTATAAACTTCTGTGAAGCACTTTGGGGTTCAAAGTGCTCACCACACATCTAGATAAGTTCCTTGGGGGGTCTAGTTTCCAAAATGGAGTCACTTGTGGGGGTTTCTACTGTTTAGGCACATCAGGGGCTTTCCAAACGTGACATGACACCCGCAGACCATTCCATCAAAATCTGCATTTGAAAAAGGCGCTCCTTCCCTTTCCAGCTCTGCCATGCGTCAAAATAGTGGTTTACCCCCACATATGGGGTATCAGCGTACTCAGGACAAATTGCACAATAACTTTTGGGGTCCTGTTACCCTTTGGAAAATAACAATTGGGGGTGGAAAGATCATTTTTGTGGAAAAGATATGATTTTTTAATTTTACTGCTCTACGTTATAACCTTCTGTGAAGCCCTTGGGGGTTCAAAGCTTTCACCACACATCTAGATAAGTTCCTTGGGGGTCTAGTTTCCAAAATGGGGTCACTTGTGGGGGGTTTCCACTGTTTAGGCACACAGGGACTCTCCAAATGCGACATGGCATCCAATCTCAATTCCAGCCACAAAAGTCAAATGGCGCTGCTTCCCTTCCAAGCTCTGTCATGCGCCCAAATAGTGGTTTACCCCCACATATGCAGTATAAGCGTACTCAGGACAAATTGCACAATAACTTTTGGGGTCCTTTTACCCTTTGGAAAATAAAAATTGGGGTGAAAAGATCATTTTAGTGGAAAAGATATGATTTTTTAATTTTACAGCTCCACGTTATAACCTTCTGTGAAGCCCTTGGGGGTTCAAAGCTCTCACCACACATCTAGATAAGTTCCTTGGGGGGTCTAGTTTCCAAAATGGGGTTACTTGTGGGGGGTTTCACTGTTTAGGCACACAGGGGCTCTTCAAATACGACATGGCGTCCAATCTCAATTCCAGCCAAAAAAGTCAAATGGCGCTGCTTCCCTTCCGAGCTCTGCCATGCACCCAAATAGTGGTTTACCCCACATATGGGGTATCAGCGTACTCAGGACTAATTGCACAATAACTTTTGGGGTCCTTTTATCCTTTGGAAAATAAAAATTGGGATGAAAAGATCATTTTTGTGGAAAAAATATGATTTTTTAATTTTACGGCTCTACGTTATAACCTTCTGTGAAGCCCTTGGGGGTTCAAAGCTCTCACTACACATCTAGATAAGTTCCTTGGGGGGTCTAGTTTCCAAAATGGGGTTACTTGTGGGGGTTTCCACTGTTTAGGCACACAGGGGCTCTCCAAATGCGACATGGCGTCCAATCTCAATTCCAGCCAAAAAAGTCAAATGGCGCTGCTTCTCTTCCGAGCTCTGCCATGCACCCAAATAGTGGTTTACCCCCACATATGGGTATCAGCGTACTCAGGACTAATTGCACAATAACTTTTGGGGTCCTTTTATCCTTTGGAAAATAAAAATTGGGATGAAAAGATAATTTTTGTGGAAAAAATATGATTTTTTAATTTTACGGCTCTACGTTATAACCTTCTGTGAAGCCCTTGGGGGTTCAAAGCTCTCACTACACATCTAAATAAGTTCCTTGGGGGGTCTAGTTTCCAAAATGGGGTTACTTGTGGGGGGTTTCCACTGTTTAGGCACACAGGGGCTCTCCAAATGCGACATGGCGTCCAATCTCAATTCCAGCCAAAAAAGTCAAATGGCGCTGCTTCCCTTCCGAGCTCTGCCATGCACCCAAATAGTGGTTTACCCCCACATATGGGGTATCAGCGTACTCAGGACTAATTGCACAATAACTTTTGGGGTCCTTTTATCCTTTGGAAAATAAAAATTGGGATGAAAAGATAATTTTTGTGGAAAAAATATGATTTTTTAATTTTACGGCTCTACGTTATAACCTTCTGTGAAGCCCTTGGGGTTCAAAGCTCTCACTACACATTTAGATAAGTTACTTGGGGTGTCTAGTTTCCAAAATGGGGTCACTTGTGGGGGGTTTCCACTGTTTAGGCACACAGGGACTCTCCAAATGCGACATGGCGTCCAATCTCAATTCCAGCCAAAAAAGTCAAATGGCGCTGCTTCCCTTCCGAGCTCTGCCATGCACCCAAATAGTGGTTTACCCCCACACATGGGGTATCGCTGTACTCAGGAGAAATTATACAACAAATATTGTGGTTCATTTTCTACTGATACCCTTGACAAAATTTTAAAAAATTGTGTCGAAAGAAAAATTTTGAGAAAAAAAGTTAAATGTTAATTTTTTCCTTCCACATTGCTTCAATTCTTGTGAAGTACCTAAAGGGTTAATAAACTTCTTGAATGTGGCTTTGAACACGTTGAGGGGTGCAGTTTTTAGAATGGTGTCACTTTTGGGTATTTTCTGTCATATTGACCCCTCAAATTCACTTCAAATGTGAGGTGGCCCCTAAAAAAAATGATTTTGTAAATTTTGTTGGAAAAATGAGAAATTGCTGGTCAACTTTTAACACTTATAACTTCCTAACAAAAAAAAATTTTGGTTCCAAAGTTGTGCTGATATAAAGTAGACATGTGGGAAATGTTATTTATTAACTAATTTTTGTGACATATCTCTCTGATTTAATGGCATAAAAATTAAAAGTTTGAAAATTTCAAAATTTTCAAAATTTTTGCCATATTTCCGTTTTTTTCATAAATAAACGCAAGTTATATTGAAGAAATTTTACCACTATCATGAAGTACAATATGTCTCGAGAAAACATTCTCAGAATCGCCAAGATCCGTTGAAGCGTTCCAGAGTTATAACCTCATAAAGAGACAGTGGTCAGAATTGTAAAAATTGGCCTGGTCTTTAACCTACAAAATGGCTTGGTCGTTAAGGGGTTAATTTGACATTGGTCAGAATTCAATAAATTGGCCTGGCCAGGAAGGTATAAACAGGCTGGTGGGGTGCAGGGATTAAGAACCCCTGTAACAAGACCAAGAAGAGTCCTACAAAAAAATAAAATTAACACTCATGCTGTATTCAGTTTTCTCACTCTTTATGTAGTGGCATAGCTAAATGACTGGAGGGCATCAACAAGACTTTATCTTCACAGGTCCAGATGAAGAGGTTTAACTACAACTCTGGTTTATGTCTGTAACACTTTTACTTATTAAGCATGTCTATTAAAATGATCCAAGTTTCTTCTTGCGCTGTAGATACAGTTAACACTCTACATGCTAAATAAGTAAAAAACACATTTAAGTTGAGGATATGTACAAAAGAGTTATGACAATCTCAACTTAAATGTTTGCAAATGAGAACTTTGATGAGGATATACAAAGAGTTATGTACATATCCTCAAACCTCTAAATATGTTTTTTCTACCTCTAGATTTACTTTTCCACAGTTATTTCCCATTTGTTTTATATTTTGTCCATAGAGAATATCATTGTAACCTGATAAACCTTTGTCAAACAAAAAGTTTTGCCGCTCTGTGTTACAGGTCGAGTATACAAAGAGATCATATTGCACAATATTATGTGTACGAATCTTTAACAGCAAAACAGATCACACATTTACCTTAAATTCAGCAGATGAAATTTCTGGGATGTTTTCTCGGAAATTTCTGTATTTTTTCTTTTACTTTCTAATAAATGCCCATGTCATGTAAGTAAAGCCTGAAGAACCGTATGCATTTCCCTGCTTGACCTGACTGACATGTATATTGATTATTATCTAACAGTTCATTCATAAGAGCACATTGAACTGGTCTGGCAGACAGAATAGCCTTTTAACATACTCCTCAGGGAGAAAAAATCGTTCTTTCAAAAATCGTAAGTGAAAAAAAAACATGGCACCAATGGATTTGTATTAGCACTTCATTACTGCACTAATATTTCACGTAAGTTAACACAACTTAAATTATGGCTGCCTATGGGAAAATATTTTCAGAAGTAGAGATGAGCAGATCTTTTGAAATTCAAATATGTTGGTTTCAGTGAATTTTCTGTAAAAATTTGAATTTTGGTGATTACACTGGCTCGAATCTCAATACTGGAAGGCTTGTTATTGCTCAGAAAATACACATGGGGTAGAAAAGAGAGAGAACCTCACTAACCATAAGAGTTTACAGTCTATAGGAGATGGAGGACTCTGCTGATCCTAAGAGCTAATACTTTACAGAAGTATGGTCAGAGTGAGAACCCTTCTGACCATAAGAGCTTACACTTTACAGAAGAGATTGATAGAGACAGAGCGGACCTCACTGATTAAGAGCTTACACTCTACAGGAGAGAGAGGGCCTTGCACATCATAAGACCTTACACTCTGTATGAGAGAGATGACCTTGCTCACCATAAGAGCTTACACTCTTCAGGAGAGAGAGGACCTTGCTCACCATAAGAGCTTACACTCTTCAGGAGAGAGAGGATCTTGCTCATCATAAGAGCTTATACTCTGCAGGAGAGAGAGGACCTTGCTCACCATAAGAGCTTACATTCTGCAGGAGAGAGAAGACCTTGCTCACCATAAGAGCTTACATTCTGCAGGAGAGAGAGGACCTTGCTCACCATTAGAGCTTACATTCTGCAGGAGAGAGAGGACCTTGCTCACCATTAGAGTTACATTCTGCAGGAGAGAGAGGACCTTGCTCACCATTAGAGCTTACATTCTGCAGGAGAGGGAGGACCTTGCTCACCATAAGAGCTTACATTCTGCAGGAGAGAGAGGACCTTGCTCACCATAAGCGCTTACATTCTGCAGGAGAGAGAGGACCTTGCTCACCATAAGCGCTTACATTCTGCAGGAGAGAGAGGACCTTGCTAACCATAAGAGCTTATACTCTGCAGGAGAGAGAGAGAACCTTGTTCACCATAAGAGCTTACACTCTGCAAGAGATAGAGAGGCGCCAGCTTTCTCACTATGGAAGTGAGAGACTTACCCAGTGACTCTAGAGATGGAAAACAACTGCTGTAGAAACTATGCTCCACTCGGAACCGCTGATCTCTGATGACCTAGGTAGTGTCCTCCACTATACAAGGTATGATAATCCACTAGATGTCGTTAGTGCAGTGCAGTATGATAAGGCCCGTGTGACCACACAAAATAACATTAGCCCTCTCTCTTATACTTCAGCAGATAGTGAGAGATAGTGATGGGCAAGTTTTTTATGTGCAAACCGCAAATCGAATGTCAAAAGTGTTCAAGTTCACATGAATTTTAGGAAATTTGAACCTCCACAAATTGATCTGCGCATCTCTTCTCAGAAAAGAATATTTTGCAGTTTTTATTTATTTAATAAGTAACAAGAATTTACAAAGAGCGGAGGATTTTTTTTTATCACAAATAAGAAAATATTTCAGGAAAAATCAAAAATTACAACCACAGTTACAGTATGTACATATTCAGCTATTTTACACCATAATGGTGGAGGTATGTTGAATTTTAGAAGCCAGACACAGCTTAAAGTGAACCTGTTACATTAAAAATGTTATTAACCTGCAGATATGGGGTTAATCTGCAGCAAATAGTGTTCTGAACCTGCAGGGTGCCTGCACTTAGAGCCCCACTGCCGGGAGGAAATTAACTTTTTTCCTCCCAGCAGCATTCAGTCTTCAGTCACAGGGGTGGCACCAGGGCTGGTTCAGTCACTGCTCTGTGTATAGAGAGTGCTTGCTGTAACTGTGCCCCCGCAGCTACAACCAGTAACTCTTATATTTTACATTTGTTTTTATATTTTTTTAAAATGTTTTTGATGTTTATGTAAATTAGATTCCAGGCTATGGGGGAGAATCTGCTTATAGAGCTTGTTTTAAATAGCTCTGCTCTCTACCTCACTGTAGAGTTGTATTTGATTATACCTGACACATCTGCAGGTTCCTCTCAGTGCTTCAGCTTCCATTTCAAAGACAGCCAGTGTTGCAATATTGTTACAATTCAGCAGAGCTGTGAGAGCTGGAGCAAATGTGTTTGCAAAAATACCATATTTTTTGGACTGTAAGATGCACTTTTTTCCCCAAAAATTTTTGGGGAAAATGGGGGTGCGTCTTATAGTCCGAATAAACTTACAAATGCTGTGGCAGCGGTGCTTTGTGTGGCGGCAGTGCTCTGTCCTGGGACGGCGATGGCTCTCTGTGCTGGGGCAGCGGCGGAACTCTGTGCTGTGTGGGGGGCTCAATCGGCATTTTGTTAAAGCCCGAAGGCCACCGCAGCTCCATAGCTGCGATGCGATGGCCTCCGGGAAAATGGCAGCTAGGGGCGATGCATGCTAAGATTCAGATCTCATCCCTAGATCTCGGGAGACAAGATCTCGGGATGAGATCTCGTTGCTGAGATCTGAATCTGAGCATGCATCGCCCCTAGCTGCCATTTTCCCAGAAGCCACCGCATCGCAGCAATGGAGCTGCGAGGGCTTTTGGGCTTTGACAAAATGCTGGCGGAGCCCCCCATGCAGCACAGAGAGCAACCGCCACCCCAGCACAAGCGCTGCCACCCCAGCACAGGAGAACTGACGCTGCCCCAGCACAGAGCACTGCCGCTCCAGCACAGAGCACCAGCCTGGGATGGAATTTCCCGGAGGCCACCGCACCAGTCTGGACCAGCGAACAATCCCTGTGACCACTCCTATACCTGTGCCGATCCCCCCCAGTAAGCTGAATTCGGACGGTAAGACGGACTCCCATTTGACACATTATTTTTTTTCCCTATTTTCCTTTTGGAAATTTGTGGGGTGTCTTATGGTCCGGTGCATCTTATAGTCCGAAAAATATGGTACAAAGTTTATTTTTATTGTCTATTTGTTAGTTACATGTCAATAGTATAGGAATACAGCAGAGCTATGAGAGCTGCAGCTGCTAACCTGTTTGCTATGTGAGAAAGTTCAGTTCTACTCTCCTGTATTAGTGACATGTCTCACACTGGTAACTCCTTTTATTTACAATAAGCTCTGGAGGCAGATCCTCATCCAAATCAGTGACCGCCCTGTAGCCCTGAACAGCTCATTAATATATTATATATTAGAAAAATGTGGATTTCTTTGGAATAAGACATCACATCGTAGATATGAAGATATTGTTTTATTTAGCTTCCTATGACCTACTTGCCCATATAGATGACTTATGAGGGTTTCTCCTACTGACAGATTCCCTTTAAGTTTAAAATCTTGCAAAGATAAAATTTATCTATAAACATAGATCAGCTTTGCTGTAGTTTTAATGTAGGATCTGTTAAACCAACAATATGTTCTATTGTTGAACTGGTTAGACGCATAGATCTGTCTACAGTAAGTGTTTGACATCATACAGGATTTGCACTTTTAGACTGTAGCATCATGAGTTTTGTTGATTTATGGAGTCTAGAAAGGGCTTTGACCCTTGATCATCATTCTCAATTGTCAAGAAAACAGAGCTAGGCATCAGTGTAAACATTTGCAAATGGATAGTAAATTGGTTGACACTAAGGAAGCATAAAGTACTTATTAATGGAACATATTCATCATGGTATAGCATTTCCATGAGGTCCCATTGGAATTACTGATATGGTTCATTGTTTTACAGCATGCACAGGAGGAATAAGGGTTCAGTGTTTCTTGAAAAAAGAAAAGAATAATTGAATCTAAGATATGGCTTATATACATCCAAAATTGCTTAACTGTTTATGACATGCTTTATTAAATCACAGAATGTGGCTATTGATCACAATAAAGTTAATTATTCTGTATTCTCCAAGTATAGGTTACAATACATATAGTTTGTGATATGTTAATATTCTGCAAATATTATAGATGTTCATGTTTTTAATTTTGGTGGCTAGGGTGGCTGCTTTGGTCATTCATCTAGATCCATCTGGCTACTACGGATTCATTGGAGTAATTTGAAACTTTGAGACCCCATGGCAAAATTTCCAACAAGTCCCCCAGCTATCACTAGTCTTTAATAGTATTGATCCTTTAATAGTAGGCTGTAGGACACAGGTACAGCTGCAGCTTCAGTAACCACTATTGATGCACTCCTGTATGCACCGTTAACATAAGCCTGTTTTATAGTTAATCATCTGCAACTTTCAGTGCCATCAATAACAGCAGAAAGAATTTAAAAGGAACCACCATTTACCTGCAGTTATATCATTTAATTACTGGAAGCACAGCTACATGGGAAAAATGAAATTTTAGTCTTCCTTTGACCACTCACTTCTAGTCATTGGGGTGGGAAACGGAGTAGTTACAGTCACCTAACACTATATAAAGTGATTACAGCACGTACACTATAAACTGTAGCAAGCAGTGACTGATCACTGACCCCGGCACCGCTCCAATGACTGGAAGCTAGCGGCTACAGGGAGAATAAAACGTCATTTTCTTCTTGAAGCTGCTCTTTCAGTATGTAAATTACAACTATACTGGGTTTTAAATGCTGTTCACCTGCAGATTACCCCTACAGATGTAGGTAAATAGCATTTGTTGAGGTAGCTGGTCCCCCTTTTCAGGCTTTGTTGAAAGCAAACAAAAAATTTGACACTCAAGTTTGCTTTTACTTTGACTGCAAATAATCAGCCCTTTACATTGCCTATAGGATTCTTATAAATTCACAGTAAAAGACATTATGTGCACCATGTAATAGGAGCCAGGTCCTGGATTGACCTGTTTCATGCAATAACCAGAGAAAAAAACTAACTGGAAAGCATAATTCAATAATATCTCCTTTTTTTACTCAAAATGCAGTTTTGGTTACGGTAATCAGCTGGCTCCTGGACTTCCATACCCTTATGTAGTACAGTATTGATTCCATGGATAATATCTAATGTAGGTAGAGTCTGAAAACAACAGACAATGACAACAGAAGATTGCGCTATTGGAACCCTGACAAATAAGTTAATTAGTTCATTGGAGAACCTCATAAAAATGTTTCAACAAAGGTGACCAGTTTACAGGGTCACGGGTGATTAAAGAGAATCTGTCAGTAGGATTTCACACCTGTACTTTTATATGGACAACTAACTCTTTCCAAGTCAAGTTCAGCAGTAACTTGATATGACTAGTCTTCCTTCGTTACTGAAAAATTACTGCTTGAATTGCAAATGAGGCTGAAGAACCTCTGTCACACCAGCTCTGTTCCCCACTCAGTGGCACCTCCTCCTGCTTAAATGACAACTCCCTTGCCTGAAGTCACTCAGCATAGAAGGGGGGTCAGCTAATCTGCAGGAGGTGCACTTGATGGGAAATAGAGTTGAAGTGACAGAGGCTTCAAGTCTACATTTAGAATTGCATATCAATTCAAACACTGGTTTCTCAGTAACAGAGGAATGGACAGTCAAGGTAGAGGTATTGTTGGACTTGTCTATCAGAGAGCTACTTGCACATATAAATAGTTTGAGGTATGAAATCCTGCAGATGGATTCACTTTAAGGTTCATTCATGCGCAAGGGGATTGAATATTAATCCATCTGTTCAGATGTCATACAATGTTCAATGGCCAGATTGTGGAGCACCTTTTTACCTCCAAAAAATGGTTGTGACTATCATGGCAACAGGCATAACAGTTGCTACAGGGCCCACAGATTCGGTATATGTTGTTCTCATACATATATTTTCTAATGTACTGTTTGCTTTAGTAGACTTAAAAAGTTGGAGATTTAGTGTATAGCTTAATGTGCTATCTATCTATCTATCTATCTATCTATCTATCTATCCTATCTATCTATCTATCTATCTATCTATCTATCTATCTATCTATCTATCTATCTATCTATCTATCTATCTAATCTATCTATCTATCTATCTATCTACTACTATCTATCTATCTATCTATCTATCTATCTATCTATCTATCTATCTATCTATCTATCTATCTATCATATCTATCCCATATCTATCTATCCCATATCTATTATCCTATCTATCTATCTATCTATCTATCTATCTATCTATCTATCTATCTATCTATCTATCTATCTATCTATCTATCTATTCTATCTATCTATCTATCTATCTATCTATCTATCTATCCCATATCTATCTATCTATCTATCTATCTATCTATCTATCCCATATCTATCTATCTATCCCATATCTATCTATCTAATTGGAAAAAAAATCAGGCAGTATTCAAGTTGAAAGAAAAATTGTGGGCTTTAATCCAGCACCAAGTGGTGCAACATTTCGACCTCACAACACGGTCTTTGTTAAGCACGGTGCTTAACAAAGACCGTGTTGTGAGGTTGAAGCGTAGCACCACTTGGTGCTGGATTAAAGCCCACAATTTTTCCTTGAACTGGAGTGCTGCCTGATTTTTTTTCCATTTATATTTTGTGTTGGACAACCGCATTACTCAGGATTGCACCCAAAATCTGCTCAAGTTTGTGCTGCTATCTATCTATATCTATCTATCTATCTATCTATATCATTATCTATCTCTACGTATCTCACGTGTTTTCATGGTATTCTGATTAATTGTCACAATGCGCTTGCCATAAAGGAATACAAAATCGCTGAAATTCAAGTCAAACTGTGCATTTGTCCTGGTATCTGATATGTGTCATTGCGTTTTGAAACCAGATAGTTAAATAATGACTTTTAATAGACAACTGTGTTAAGTCTGGTGAGCCACAATCCACTGGAACTCTTAGGTTTACAAAGGTTAATAGATTTCAACAAGGATGGCATGATATATTGGGAATTGAATACAAGACGGCAATTGCTGCTAGAGGAAACAGAGGAACGTGGAAGTGGTGAGCTGCACTTCTGTTTTGTGGGTGATGAATGGAAAAAACTATCTGAATGATTCTATGGTTAAGATCTGTGGGCAAGGGGTCAATGGAGAATGTGCTGGATACTGCCTGAGATGATAAATCACATTCAGACCTTTAAATCCCTTCTGGTCAAACCTACAGCTGTGCCCAGTTCCAGAAAGCAAGAACACTTCCATTTAAAAATAAAATTCAGTACATCACTTGTTCATCATGGTCCAGTAATCTTATCACCTTGCTGTGAAAGTAAATCACTAGTAAATGTTATATTTTTCAGAATAATTGTGCATTGTATTTATAATATCAATCTCATTCTTAATATTAAATTTTATGCAGTAAGTGCTCTCATATATTTAGTAATCTTTTTAATATCTTAGGCTATATTTGGGCATATACCTTATAGCTTGGTTGGCCTCTTTTATTTGGTTCCTGTATTGATTTAAATGAGTATTTCCCATTTCCAACATCCTATCCCAATAAGTAGTAGGTGTAATAATAAGTTTAGCAAATACCTCCAATTAGAAATGTAGTAGTTTTTTCTAATTCGCTCTGCCTCTTTATTCATGTGCAAGGCATTGCATGACCTTAGTTATCCATAGTTACGACCACTAGCAACTAGCTGTCACTTCATCAGTGGACGTAACCATGGATACTTAAGGTTCTGCAATGCCTGCACTTGAAAAAGGCATAGTAAACAAAAAAACTATCTAATTGGAGGTATTTGCTAATATTACTAATATACCTACTACATATTGGATTAGGATCTTGGAGAATAGGAACAAGCATTTTGGGCGTCTTGTTCCTATTCTGCATTGTATCTGTGATCCTTTTGCCATACTTGTCTTCTATAGTGTGGGATAAGATTGGGAATTTTTAAGAAGCTGTCATTGATTGGCTGCTCACATATATTAGGATATTAGGGCGCTATTTTTTATACAGTGACTGTTCTCTGGCTGGCACATACAATTATCAGCCATTATCATTGACAGGTGAAGTAATAACTATTGATTATCTCATGGCACCTGTCAAGAGGAAGAATTTATAAGGCTGCAAGTAAAAAGTCCGTTCTTGAAGCTGATGTGTTGGAAGCATGAAAACAGGGTAAATGTGAAGGAGCTGAGAAATTTTGACATGGGCCAAATTGTGATTATTTGATTACTGGGTTGGATCTCCAAAATGGAAGACTCAATTGGGTCTACTAAAGGGTGTAGATGCAAAAAAAAGTGCAAGAGCAGTAGAATTTGAGACAGCTTAGGCAGAACTATTAAAGGGAATCTGTCACCCCATTTTTGCCATATCAACTAAAGATATGACTGAATAGTGCGTCCCATAATCAAGCTATCGGTGGTATCATATATCCTGATACCCCCGTTTTGATAGCAAAATACCTTAGTAAAGTTCAGATTCTATTCTGTAAATCAGGGCGGTCCGGTCCAGAGGGCAGCTTTTTAACTCCTCTCCCACCCCCCGCTCCTTGGCATCTCTTGCGTATCGCCGTCTGTGAATAGCACAGACGGCGTTCTGCTTCCCGCGATTGCGCTTTTCAAATTCCCCCCGCGCCTGCGCAGTGTGCTTTGCCCAACAGTGGGCAAAGCATAAAATTATTGCAGCACTTGCGTAACAACTGTCATTCACTTTCCTTGCCCCGGAAGTCGTCCAAGGCAAGAAGTCATTTCTGGGGCAATGAAAGAGTTGCGCATGCGCTGTCATGATTTTATGCTTTGCCCACTGTTAGGCAAAGCACACTGCGCAGGCGCGGGGAGAAATTTGAAAAGCGCAATCGCGGGAAGCAGAACACCATCTGTGCTTTTCACAGACGGCCATACGCAAGAGATACCGAGGAGCGGAGGGGAGAGGAGTGAAAACGCCGCCCTCCGGACCGGACCGCCCTGATTTCCAGAAAAGATTCCCGACTTTACTAAGGTATTTTGCTATCAAAACGGGGGTATCAGGATATAAGCTACATACCGATAGGTTGATTATGGCACCCACTATTCAGTCATATCTTTAGTTGATATGGCAAAAATGGGGTGACAGATTCCCTTTAAGGGGAGATGTTTCATTCACTGAGCTGCTTAGTTATCACTTACTGTAAGTTTTGTGACATGGTGCTTCATTATGCTGGAAAAAGCGTTGTTCAGCAAATTGCTCCTGGATCGTTTTGACTGGTTGCTCTTGGAGAATGTTTAGATACTATTCTTTATTCATGGCAGTGTTGTTTTTATATTTCCCACAAAGTTATTTTATCTGATGAAACCCTCTCTAGATTGTTTGTGGCAAAATTTTAGGTATCACTGGCATGAATAGAGTGGTATCTAAGCAGCCTCCAAGAGAAACATCTCCTAACGATCCAGAAACATTAAAGGAATTTGGCTTAACTATTGAAATCGGTCAGTCATCCATCTCCATCATCACATGTGGACATACATAGCTGTTTTAGATTTCCGTGATTGAAGAATGAAGAGTTTTTGGATGAAGAATCTGGTTCACTGTTAGTTACTGTGAAGATAGTATTTAGGTAATTCTTGTTCTCTTTCTTCTTCTTTTGACATTGACAAATATTTCTCATTACAGCTATTGCCATAGATGGTACTATTCTATAATGACAAGAGCAAATAAGTCACTGTGTCTGAACCTTGTTTAGAACAATCCTAAAGGAATCTGTGACCATGTCTATACTGTGTAACCTGTGAACAACATGAGGTAGGGGCAGAGACCCTGATTCCAGTGATTTATCACTTACTCGACTGCTTTCTGTAGATTTGACAAAATCACTGTTTTATTTTCAAGTCAAATTTAACATTAAAATTAAAAATGATTTTTATTATTGTATATAAAGTGTATTCACATAAATTAAGACAACATTACCTAGGAGCTATAATCACCCACATGAAGGGTATGATTTAGAGTTTTCATAACTTTACTTAAGGATGGTACATTTACTTCTAATTTGCAATGCTATTGACATGCAGAATACGCCTAAGTGCTGAGAGAAGGAAATATTGCTTCTAACCTCATCTCAGATATAGCTATAATTCAATTTAGAGAACCCCAGCTGTGAGTGAATAGTGTGAATTGAGATCCATGTACTTGTTGGCAGCATCTAATCAAGTTACAAAATCTATATAATTCTTTAAAAAGACTCTCATAATTTAATAAATAATTCATTAGAATTAGAAGTTCCATAATGTGCAGATAAGCTGTAATATATAGTATATGCTACTGCATAATAAATAATAGGATACTACATAATTCTCTCTGTTGTATGTTTCCACCATTAATATTAGCTATGTACAGCATATGACATACAATGCTGCAAAGCTACTCATAGGCTCTCATAGACTCACATAGAGGGCTTGTGACTGATGCTTCTGACTGTCAGGCGGAATTTGCTGTCACAAGATGCTGCCGCGGAATCGGAGCGGAGTTGGGAACAGCTGAAGATGGTAGCAGGTAAGCATAATACTAGGGTCTGAGAACATGGATTTGTGATATCACTCCAGTCCTGAAATAAAAAAAACAAAACACTGGAGTGGTGCTTTTTTAAGGGCGTGGAATGTATTGCCCTGTTCTTGCCCCTGAAACGTGAACTATGTACTGTAATATGGGGTAGTTAATATACTGTTAATATAGTGCATGGCAGCAGTATAGCACGTAATAGCGTACAGTATAAGGATAGGACGTAAGATAAGGACAATATGCTTAGTATATATTGTTGTAGGATAGTAACTGTAGTTAGTTAAAGGTGTAGGGTAAGATAAAAGTTAATGTTTAGGTCTAGCCCACAGTGAGAGGGGGCCAGTGCTAGTAAAAATGGGGATTTCCATGAAGTGAATGAGATAGGGAAGTACAGTAGCAAGGTTAAGTTCAAGTGCAGAATGTACCTATCGTTCAAGGCAGTGGGAGGCCATACTAGATTCCTGTGCGAGCATTCCAGAAACGTCAGGAGCTCAAGACCCGGCATAGGGGCTAAACGGTGCATTGTGTCCTCTGGCACAAAGGGGAATATGGATGCGGAACCGTGTGAAGGGATGATAGCGGATACAGGGTGAACTGCGGAAATGGACAGGAAATCCCTGGGGCCAATAGGGCCAAAGGAGCTAGTGGGCTTAGCTATTGTCCAGGAGGAATAGATGGTGGAGCTGAAGAATTGTTGTGTCCTATCCTACATGCTACAACCTGGTGAACTTGAACTCTTCTGTAAATGTTTGCTTGTTAAAATGAACTGTGTCCCCTGAGTTGAGAGCGGAGGCTCGTGAAGAGGAAGGCCTAGAGACAGCTGAGGCCTGTGGCCTACAATTCAGTGTGATGCACCCCACACCTAACAACACACTGGGACACGGTATTCTGTAAAGTACCAGAGCGTAACTGGACAGCAGCTCCGTTTCCGTTTTTATATTTCCTCCCCTTTTTTCAACAGCCATAACTTTTTTAATTTTCAATCTACATAGCCGTATAAGAGCTTTTTCCAGGATGAATTGTACTTTTTAAAAGTATGATTACGCAGATAACAAACATGTATATTTTTTTAATTTAAGTGGTGAAAAAAATTTGGAATTTTGTGTTTTTTGCATCCTGAGCTGACATTTTTACTGGTACCATTTTGGGGTAGATACAATGTTTTGATTGCCTCTTATTATATTTTTTTGTATTGTTCCGGTGACCAAAAAAACATAATTCTGGCTTTTCCATATTTTTTTGTTACGCTGTTTACAGATGTGATTAATTTATTTTTTATATTTTGAGAGATTAGACTTTTACAAATGCATCAATACAAAATATGTGCATTTTTCTTCTCTCTTAATTGCTTTATTTTTAATGGGCAAAAGGGGTGATGATTTGTACTTTTTTCCCACTTTTTACTGTATTTGTTAGTCCCCTTAGGGAACTTAGCCTGCAATTGTCTGATCCCTTGTGTGATATACAGCAACGCTGCAGCACTACATCAAAGTCATCAAAAGTCACTGTATATCATATGACAAGAAGGGGTTAAAGAAGCTGTCAAGTCCATTCCTCTAAAGCAGTTGCTAATTGACCCATGTTAGAGCTGAAAATTCTTTACCAGCTCCAAGTTTAGCAACCAAAATAACTCCCTGGATCAACACTTCAAACTTGTAACCTTATAATTAGAGTACTGATGTCTAACAAATGCTTGACAGGTAATATGAAGAAGAGCAGGATATCCTAGAAAGAGTCCAGATTTGCATATAGAAATCTTTGTGTGAGGAGACAGCATTGTATCTTATTTAACCAGATGTCTATTTTTAGCAAGCCAGGAAGAATAGACTGTTATCTATATGTTGATTTTTGAATTTTTGCGTTACTTTCTGGTTGGTCAAGAAAGCAGACTTTTGCTTGTGTAAGCGAGTAATATTGACTTATAAGTTGACATTTGATGTAACATATTGTTAAGGGCCTGCGGAACGCACCTAATAGATATTAAGGAGAGGTGCGTTCGCAGCCCGGGGTCCACCGTACAGGCAGAGCCTGCTGCTAGTAATATGGTGAAAATAGGCAGTATGAGCGAACTCTGTTATCCCGCAGAGTCGCAGATGTAAACTCCATAGCACTATATGGTGGTATGGGCGAACTCTGTTATCCCGCAGAGTCGCAGATGTAAATGCCGTAGCACAATATGGTGGTATAAGCGGACTCTGTTAATTCACAGAGCCGCTGACAAAGACTGTGTCCTGTCAGACTTACAGGGGACACTGATGACTGCTAAGCGGATTGCAGTCTGTGGTCATGCAATCAGAATACAAGCAATAATCTCCTCACCGCAGTAGCCGGTATTCTAATGGCGTTTTCAGCCGAGCCCTGAACACGTGCATACAAAACTCCTCACCGGAGATGCCGGTATTCTAGGGGCTTATTTCAGCCGGACCTAACCACATGCATAAATGACCACACTGGCGCAAGCACGTAACAGATTTGATACTAGCGCATGGCCGAGAGGACATGCCCACCTTTTATAGTAGCAGCTACAGGACGTTCCAGAAAAGGACCAATGAGAAACTGTTCCAGAACATAAGCAGTTTCAGGACCTTCCTGGCGGACCAATGGGAGTCGCTGCTGTAACCGAGCATGTGACCCCTGATCTCTAATAGGAGATCTTGCCCTGGGCATGCTCAGAAGGAGAAACGCAGGACTTAGTCCCAAGACTGCCTGCTCCAGCACTGGTTATAATAGAGGAACCAGAAGAGGCAGCAACAAGCCTCTGCACAGTATTAGACTAACGAGACGCTGGGACCGACGTCTCCGCTGAGCAGGCTCCACTGCGACCGGAGATGGATGGAGGACTGCAGCGGGACTGGTTCGAGATTCCCCTTGTGCAGCAGCGGGAACCCGATCCCTAACACATATTGTGCTCTTATCCTTGTTAACCCTTCATGACCCAGCCTATTTTGACCTTAATGACCTGGCCATTTTTTGCAATTCTGACCAGTGTCCGTTTATGAGGTAATAACTCAGGAACACTTCAACGGATCCTAGCGATTCTGTGATTGTTTTTTCGTGACATATTGGGCTTCATGTTAGTGGTAAATTTAGGTCGATAATTTTTGCGTTTATTTGTGAAAAAAATGGAAATTTGGCAAAAATTTTGAAAATTTCGCAATTTTCAAATTTTGAATTTTTATTCTGTTAAACCAGAGAGTTATGTGACACAAAATAGTTAATAAATATCATTTCACACATGTCTACTTTACATCAGCACAATTTTGGAAACAAAATTTTTTTTTGTTAGGAAGTTATAAGGGTTAAAAGTTGACCAGCGATTTCTCATTTTTACAGGACCATTTTTTTAGGGACCACCTCACATTTGAAGTCACTTTGAGGGGTCTATATGGCAGAAAATTCCCAAAAGTGACACCATTATAAAAACTGCACCCCTCAAGCTACTCAAGACTACATTCAAGAAGATTATTAACCATTCAGGTGCTTCACAGGAACTAAAGCAACGTGGAAGGAAAAAATGGACATTTTAATTTTTCCAACAAAAATTTTTTTTTAGCCTCAGTTTTTTCATTTTCACATGGGCAACAGGATAAAATGGCTCCTAAAATTTGTTGGGCAATTTCTCCAGAGTACACAGATACCTCATGGTCATGGTCAAGATACCTTATGACCACATGGTCATAAACCACTGTTTGGGCACACGGCAGGGCTCAGAAGGGAAGGAGCGCCATTTTACTTTTTGAATGGAAAATATGCTGGAATATTTAGCTGTTGCCATGTCGCATTTGGAGAGTCCCTGTGTGCCTAAACATTGGAGCTCCCCCACAAGTGACCCCAATTTGGAAACTAGACCCCCCAAGGAACTTATCTAGATGCATAGTGAGCAATTTGATCCATAAAAAAAAGAAAGTACTTTTTTTCACAAAAATTTTCTTTTAGCCTCAGTTTTTTCATTTTCACATGGGCAACAGGATAAAATGTATCATAAAATTGTTGGGCAGTTTATTCTGAGTACACAGATACCTCATATGTGGTCATAAACCACTGTTTGGGCGCACGGCAGGGCCCAGAAGGGAAGGAGCGTCATTTGACTTTTTGAATGGAAAATTAGCTTTAATCGTTAGTGGACACCATGACGCGTTTGGAGAGCCCCTGTGTGCCTAAACAGTGAAAACCCCCACATGTGACACCATTTTGGAAACTAGACCTCTTATGGAACTTATCTAGATGTGTTGTGAGCACTCTGAACACCCAAGTGCTTCACAGAAGTTTATAACGTAGAGCAGTGAAAATAAAAAAAATCATTTTTTTTCCTCAAAAATGATTTTTTACGATACGATACGATACGATACACTTTATTGATCCCGGGGGGAAATTACAGTATTACAGCAGCAATACAAACAGCAGTACATAAAATATTAGGACACAAATCTTGCACAGGTGTACCAAAATTACATAATAAATAAAAGTGTGTAGTTCATGTATATATAAGATAGTGTTAATTGACATTAGTACACCAACCATCAGTCATTATTTTTCTGCCACCCTTAGGAAATTATTATACATCCCCATAGCAGTAGGTACAAACGATTTCCTGAATTTCTCCTTCTTGCACCTTAGTAGGATTAGACGGCTGCTGAATGTGCTCTTCTGATTCAAGAACAGCTCGTATAGTGGGTGTGTGTTATTGTTCATTATTGCCCTACACTTCTTCTGAATTCTATCCTCCAATACCTCCTCAAAAGAGTCAAGATGGAGGCCAACAGCTGCGCTTGCCTTCTTGATAAGTTTGTTGAGTTTATTAGCGTCAGCTACTCGCACACTACTGCCCCAGCAAATGACAGCAAAAAAGATGGCGCTTGCTACAACGGACTGGTAGAACATCTCCAGCATTTTACTGCACACATTGAACGACCTGAGCTTCCGCAGAAAGTACAGTCTGCTCATTCCCTTCTTGTAAACCTTTTCTGTATGACACCTCCAATCGAGTTTCCTGTCAAGGTGAACCCCCAAATATTTATAGCTCTCAACAATCTCAACCTCCTGGCCAGCAATGGTGATTGGTATGTAATCCTCCTTTTTCCTTCTATAACTCACCACCATCTCCTTGGTTTTCTTTACATTTAGTTCTAGACAGTTAGTCTGACACCAATCCACAAAGTCAGAAACCACCCTTCTATATTCCTCCTCCCCCCGGCCCCCCACAATGCCCCCTACAATCACGGAGTCATCTGAGAATTTTTGGAGGTGACAAAAATCAGATTTATACTGAAAGTCAGCTGTATACAATGAGAAGAGGGAGGGTGACAGCACTGTACCCTGAGGGGCTCCCACACTGCTCCGTACACTGCCAGATACCACATCCCCCATCCTTACAAACTGCGGCCTGTCTGTCAGGTAGTCACTTATCCAGTTCACCATCCCCTCATCTACCGCCATAGCAGTCAACTTATTACGTAGTAAGAGCGGCTGTAGGGTATTGAAAGCACTAGAGAAGTCAAAGAACATAGCGCGCACTGCAGTTCCATCATTGTCCAAGAACGAATGCATTGTATGTAGCAGAGACGCTACAGCATCATCCACCCCCAATCTCTGCTGGTACGCAAACTGCAGGGGGTCAGTGTAGGCCCTCACCCTCGGGCACAAGTAGGCGAGTATTATTCTCTCCAAGGACTTCATAGCATGCGATGTTAAGGCCACTGGACGATAGTCTTGTAGGGAAGTTGGAAAAGTGGTCTTAGGAACCGGCACCAGGCAGGTGGTCTTCCACAGTTCTGGTACCCCCTGTGATTGAAAGCTCCAGTTAAACAGGTGCTGGAAGACAGTACACAGTTGGTTGGCACATGCTCTGAGGACCGTGGGCTGAGGCCATCAGGCCCAGCTGCTTTGCCAATAACAAGTCTGCTAAACTGTCTTCTCATGTCGCTTTGGGAGACAGTTAAGGCAGGCAGCTTATCCCCCAATGTCAATGCTGCAGATCTTTTCCCAGATCCATCCCCCATTTCTGATGACGCTGTGCTTGTGCTGGTGAATCTGTTGAAAAACTCATTCATTTCATTAGCCCAGGGAAGATCCACTTCCCCATGCTCCGACTTTGCCTTAAACCCAGTTAGCTGTTTCATGCCCGACCACACCTCCATGGAATTGTTCTGTGACAATTTATTTTCTAATTTAATTCGGAACGCCTCACGGGCATTCTTAATTTTCCCCTTTAAGTCCCTTTGTATCAATTTCAGTTTCTTAGTATCCTTCATTTTAAATGCCAGTTTTTTCTTGTTTAGTAAGTGTTTCAATTCTTTTGTAATCCAAGGCTTGTTATTTGCATAACATCGAATCTTTTTAGCTGGTACAACAGTGTCAGTACAAAAATGTATATAATCCGTTACTCGCCCGACAATATCATTTACATTATCATGCTCTCCCCTGTCGCAAATCACCTCCCAGTCTGTGAGGTCAAAACAGTCTCGTAGAGCCTCTTCTGCCTCTGGATTCCACTTCCTAATTAATTAATTTTAGTCCGCTATTTTTTATTTTCACAAGGGTAACAGGAGAAATTGGATCACAAAAGTTGTTGTGCAATTTGTTCTGAGTTCACCAATACCCCATATGTGGGGGGAACCACTGTTTTGGCGCATGGGAGAGCTCAGAAGGGAAGGAGCGCCATTTTGGAATGCAGACTTGATGGAATGTTCTGCGGGCGTCATGTTGCGTTTGCAGAGCCCCTGATGTGCCTAAACAGTAGAAACTCCCACAAGTGACCCCATTTTGGAAACTAGACCCGCTAAGGAGCTTATCTAGATGTGTAGTGAGCGCTTTGAACCCCCAAGTTCTTCACAGAAGTTTATAAAATCATTTTTTAGCCCTCTATTTTTTATTTTCCCAAGGGTAACAGGATAAATTGGACCCCAAAAGTTGTTGTCCAGTTTTTCCTGAGTACGCTGGTGCACCATATGTGGGGAGGCTCAGAAGAGAAGGAGCGCCATTTGACTTTTTTAATGGAAAATTAGCTCCAATCGTTAGCGGACACCATGTCGTGTTTGGAGAGCCCCTGTGTGCCTAAACTTTAGAGCTCCCCCACAAATGACCCCATTTTGGAAACAAGACCCCCTAAGGAACTTATATAGATGCACAGTGAGCACTTTGAACCCCAGGTGCATCACAGAAGTTTATAACGCAGAGCTGTGAAAATAAAAAATCATTTTTTTTCTCAAAAAATGATATTTAGCCCCCTATTTTTTATTTTCACAATGGCTACAGGAGAAATTGGACCCCAAAAGTTGTTGTCCAGTTTGTCTTGAGTACGCTGGTACCCCATATGTGGGGGGTAATCACTGTTTGGGCACACATCATGGCTCAGAAGGGATGCAGTGACGCTTTGAAATGCCGACTTGATGGAATGGGCTGCGTGCATCTTGTTACGTTTGCAGAGCCCCTGATGTGCCTAAACAGTAGAACCCCCCACAAGTGACCCCATTTTGTAAACTAGACCCCCCATGGAACGTATCCAGATGTGTGGTGAGCACCTTGAACCCCCACATGCTTCACAGAAGTTTATAATGCAGAGCTGTGAAAATAAAAAATAATTTTTTTCCTCAAAAACTGATTTTTTTAACCTGCAATTTTTTATTTACACAAGGGTAACCGGAGAAATTGGACCCCAAAAGTTGTTGTACAGTTTGTCCTGAGTACACTGGTACCCCATATGTGGGGGGGAACCACTGTTCGGGCACACTTTGGGGCTCGGAAGGGAAGTAGTGACGTTTTGAAATGCTGACTTTGATGGAATGTTCTGCAGGCTTCATGTTACGTGTGCGGAGCCCCTGATATGCCTAAACAGTAGAAAATCCCCACAAGTGACCCCATTTTGGAAACTAGACCCCACACGGAACTTATCTAGATGTGTGGTGAGCACTTTGAACCCCCAAGGGCTACATAGAAGTTTATAATGCCCTGGCATGAAAATATTTTTTCCACAAACATGATCTTTTAGTCCCCAATTTTTTTAGTTTTCCCAAGGGTAACAGGAGAAATTAGACCCCAAAAGTTGTTGTCCAATTTGTCCTGAGTAAGCTGATATCCCATATGTGGGAGAAAACTACTGTATGGGCACAAGTTGGCGCTCGAAAGGGAAGTAGTGACGTTTTGAAATGCCGACTTGATGGAATTGTCTGCGGGCGTCATGTTACGTTTGCAGAGCCCATGATGTGCCTAAACAGTAGAAACCCCCCAAGTGACCTCATTTTGGAAACTAGATCCCCCAAGGAACTCCTCTAGATGTGTGGTGAGCACTTTGAATCTCCAAGTTCTTCACAGAAGTTTATAACGCAGAGCCGTGAAAATAAAAAATCATTTTTTTTCCACAAAAATCATTTTTTTAGTCCCCAATTTTTTTTCCCAAGGGTAACAGGAGAAATTAGACCCCAAAGTTGTTGTGCAATTTTTCCTGGATACGCTGATACCCCATATGTGGGTGTAAACTACTGTTTGCGCACATGTCGGGGCTCAGAATAAAAGGAGCACTGTTTGACTTTTTGAACGCAAAATTTGCAGGAATCAATGGTGGCGCCATGTCGCGTATGGAGACCACCTGATGTGCCTAAATACTGGAAACCCTCAATTCTAACTCCAACCCTAACCCCAAAACACCTCTAACCCCAACCCTAACCCCTACACACCCCTAACCCTAATCCAAATCCTAACCATAACCCTAACCCAACACACCCTTAACCCTAATCCCAACTCTAACCAGAACCCTAACCACAAGCCTAACCCTAATCCCAACCCTAACCCTAAAACACCCCTAACACTTATCCTAACTCTAACCCTAACCACAAACCTAACCCTAATCCCAACCCTAACCCTAATTCCAACCCTAATTCTAACTCTAACCCTAATTTCAACCCCTAACTCTAACCCTAACCCTAATTCCAACCCTAACCCTAATTCCAACCCTAATTCTAACCCTAACCCTAATTCCAACCCTAACTCTAACCCTAACCCTAATTCCAACACTAACTCTAACCCTAACCCTAATGCTAACCCGAACCCTAATGCTAACCCTAAGGCTAACCCTAACCCTAGTTCTAACCCTAACCCTCGTTCTAACCCTAACCCTAAGTCTGGGTTCATATTGCGTTTTACCAGCCGGTTCAACACATAGCGTTGACGGGCTGGTAATGGTATAGCATAACGCAATCGCTTTATGCTATACCCGCTAGTGCAGATGAATCAGCAGATGATTCATCTGTGCTAGGGTGACGGAGCCCAGATGCTGCAGCCCGCATCCGAGGCTCCGTCACTGAATGACGGCACGTCGCGGACGCATGCCGCTTTACGGCATGCGTTGCGATGCGCACACAAATGGGGGTGAATGGCAGCGTTAACGGACTGCCATAACGCTATATGAACACAGTCTAACCGTAACCCTAACCCTAATAAGAAAAAATATATATATTTTTTTTATTTTATCATTTGTCCCTACCTATGGGGGTGATAAATGGGGAGTTATTTACTTTTTTTATTTTGATCACTGTGAGAGTTTATCACAGTGATCAAAATAAATTTATGGACTTTGGAGGGCGCACTGCGCATGCGCCCGCCATTTTGCAAGATGGTGGCGCCCATGAAGCATCCCGGACGGACACCGGGACGGATCCAGGGACATCGGAGGACCGGGAGAGGTGAGTAGTAGGGGTCAGAAGGTGAGAGGGGGATCGGAAGGTGGGGAGAGCGGAGGCAAGGAGAAGGTGAGCATTTAGTGACGGCGGTGACCAATCGCCTCCATCAATCGGTGGCGGCGGTCGATCGCTGCCGTCACTCAGTGTGGGGGGGGTCGGATCTCCATCTCCTGCCATGGCAGATGCTATTGCAGCATCGGCCATGGCTGGATTGTAATATTTCACCAAATTTCATTGGTGAAATATTACAGATTGCTTTGATTGGCTGTTTCACTTTTAACAGCCAATCAGAGCGATCGTAGCCACGTGGGGGTTAAGCCAACCCCCCTGTGGTGAAGCACAAAGGGTCTTGTGCCTGCGGGTCGGGTGACCTTTCAGTGACCTCGGTCACCCGACCCACAGGAACGCGATCTTTTCATGACACAGGGTATGCGTCACAGGTCGGATTGGCACCGACTTTCATGATGCATACGCTGTGTCACAGGTCGGGAAGGGGTTAAATAGTCATGTTTGCTGATATGCTAATTACGCATTTTCAAGGACAGTTAATTTGTTAACTTTTAAAATAGAGGAGGAAAAACTATATAAATAGATCTCCATTCTTCCACTTTTATTTGTGAATACTGGATGAAGGACAGTTGCTAACTATAAAAAAGGTTATATACCGCTGTAAGAGGAGTCAGGATTCAGCTAAAACCATCCAAAGGACCAGAGACAGGACAGCAGCCAAGATATCCGGTCAACTGGCCTTGTACCTCAGTGGACTGTCATCTTCCTATGATTTTTGTTACCTCTTCTCAGTGTGTGTGCCACAGGTAGGGTAATCGGCCCTGGAAGATGTGAATTAACAGCTGTAATTATCTTGGCGAGCCAGTGGAAGGGTGAGACTTTGTAATGTGCACCATCTTGGGTACTGTGTTGGGACTGTTCTATGTGTTATCAGCCTGTTTTGTGGATCAATAAAGTATTGCCACACTGTTTTACCCTCACCCAGTGTTGTCTGAGTAGTGTTATGCACCATGTTAAAAGGAGAGCGGGCGTGCGGTGGGACGAACCATGGTCAAAGAGGTTTTTGCTAGCGGACTGGGCGCCTGCTGAACCCCCGTGTCTCCACATTGTGCATTCACTTTCAGTAAGTATTCTGCCAGTGCCCACCTTTTCATGTATTATACATCCATTAAAGTCATGCTCTTCCAATGACTTTCCTTTTGATTCATAGCATTGATCTTTATATTATGTTGAAGTTTAACTAGAGGACATTATCTGAGCTTTCAATAGACAGGAGAATCAGGACTGCCTTTTTGTTATGGATTACAAGAGACAACCTATTATTTTATCTCTAAATGTACCCTACAAGTACCTTTTGAATTATTGATTATGATGTTTTCTGGAGCGCCTAAGTCTCTGCTCCGTTGTGTAAAATGTCTGTCTGCTACAGTTAACAATTTTATTTCTTGCTTTACATTACTTTATTGGCAAACTAGTCCCAAAGGGGGCCCATGCCTGATTTGACACATTAGGTAGAGATTTAAGAAGTTAATATACCAATATTGGACGCCTCTGTACAATTACAGCAAAATTTAATTATGTATGATACTGCCATTGACGATATAAATGTTTAAACAATTTGCCATTTTAATTTTATCTAGATACATAGCTGGAAACCTGTAAGTGATCACCAAAGTTAAAATGAACTTTGTTGCAATATAGTCAACAATAAATAGATTTTCCTAGGATCTTGTAACTTGAAACCACATTCATCATACAATGCTACACTTACTGCCGATCTGTGGCACTTGTGAAGACAGTAAAGTTCAGCCAATCAGCATGGATGGTCCACTAGTGATGAGCGAGCACTAAAATGCTGGGGTGCTCATTATTCAGGTCAAGCAAATTGGAATACTCGGGTACTTGACCCGAGCAATGAGCCCAATGTAAGTCTATGGGAAAACCGAGCATTTTTGCCGCGATCCCCCCTGGGGTCCTTTTAAAGTCTAAAAACGTCTGTAAATGATGGAAACACAGCTTAAATGACATGGGAACATCATGGGGAATGCCCCTGGAAGCATTTCTGACTCCCAGGTCACAGCTTTGAGCAATATTGTCAGAGTCTTACGCCATGTTTACAGGCTCACCAAAAAACATACAAAAACTAAACCAAAATGGATTTTCTTGAGAAATATGTCAAGGAACATCCTTTCCAGGCTAATGACTTTTATATAAGGCAAAATAATTAACCCAAAGTAAAAAAGTTCCTCCACCAATTTGTCTATGTTCACACGTAGCGTTTTTGATGCGTTTTTCAACGTTACCATTGCTTTCAACCAATACAAATGCATTTACTGTGAAATGTCATTGCAGCATTTAACAACCTTAGCTGGCCAATGTGGTGTGTGACACATCATCAGACACATCTTGTTTCATTTATGAAGGAGGGACTCTTAAAGTCACAAAGCCAATTTTTATAGGGGCATCAGGCAGCATTAATCTTCTTAAAGGGCCAATATTAAACAGTGGGTCTCCTACACTGTTATTGCCTATGCACTGAGTGGCTGGATTGCCAAAAATTAGGACGCACCCCAATACCCCTGTGATGAGGCGTACAGTAGGGCCTCATGAGAAAGTGTTCCAATTATAAGAAAATAGGTCTCCCATGGTGTTAGTCTATGCATTAAATGCAAGGCCTGCCCTGCAGCAAAGTAACACGCACCCCAATAAGCCTTTGAACCCAGGTACTGGATGTACACAGGAAAACCACGTTCACATTACTCTTTTGCCACTGCCATACTGTTAGTTTATTCATTGAATACAAAGCTCTGCCTGCATCAAATTCAAACGACCCCAAAAAGGCTTTGAAGAGGCCTAGTGGATGTACACAGGAAAACCAGGTTCACATTACTCTTTTGCTACTGCCATACTGTTAGCTTCTTCATTGAATGCAATGCCCGCCCTGCATCAAATTCAAACGCACCCCAAAAAGGCTTTGAAACCACACACTTGATGGCAACCTGAAAGCATTCTTCCTATTAATTTGTTACTCCCATATTGTTTGGCTATGCAGTGAATAGTTGAGCCTGTAGACCCGGCAGTGGACAATTGCAGTGTTGAGGCTGAATAACTGGCAGTGGACAATTGCAGTGTTGACCCTGAAGACCCAGCGGTGGACCATTGCAGTGTTGACGCTAAAGACCCTGCAGTGGAGCATTTCAGTGTTGAGCCTGAAGAACCATCAGTGGATAATTGCACTGTTGAGGTTTAAGAACCTGCATTGATAAATTGCTGTGGTGAGTCTGAAGACCCTGCATTTTAGCATTGCATTGTTGATGCTGAAGAACTGGCATAGAAGAATTGCATTGTTGAAGAATATTAATAACCAACAAAGTTCACATTATTATGAACTGGGTCTTCCATACTACTTGCCTATGCATTAAATGAAAGGCCTGCCCCAAATTTGGTCAAACGAAAATACCACTTTGAAGAGACATGTATGAAGTCCTCTTAAAAATCTGTTTCCATTACAAAGGAGCAGGTCTCCTATACTTGTAATGGCCATACACTAAGTGCATAGGCTTAAAAACAATTTCTCCTGGAGTGGGGCACATCAACTGACTGTGTAAATATTTGTAGTTACGGACATCCTAAACACTCTTGCAAAACAATGTAGTGGCTGTTTCATCACGGAACACTGTCACCCTGGTGTTCTAGTGGTGTTGCCGGAAGAGACGTGGATTATGGCCTGTGAAAAAGGTCTTCCCAGTTTAACCCCTTCCCGACCTTTGACACAGCGTATGCGTCATGAAAGTCGGTGCCAATCCGACCTATGACGCATACCCTGCGTCATGAAAGGATCGCGTTCCTGCAGGCCGGGAGACCGGGGTCACTCAAAGGTCACCCGACCCGCAGTTACAGGACCCTTTGTGCTTCACCACAGGGGGGTTGGCTTAACCCCCCCCGTGGCCACGATCGCTCTGATTGGCTGTTAAAAGTGAAACAGCCAATCAGAGCAATCTGTAATATTTCACCAATTTAATTGGTGAAATATTACAATCCAGCCATGGCCGATGCTGCAATAGCATCTGCCATGGCTGGACACCGAGACCTGACCCCCCTACACGTAGTCACGGCGGCGATCGGCCGCCGCCACCGAAAGATGGCAGCGATCGGTCACCGCCGTCACTAACAGCTCCCCTCCTCCTTTGCTCCGGTGCCCCCACCTTCCGATCCCCCCCCTAACCTTCCAACCACCCTACTCACCTCTCCCGATCCACCGATGTCCCTGGATCGGTCCCGGCGTCCGCCCGTGCCTCTTCATGGGCGCCGCCATCTTGAAAAATGGCGGGCGCATGCGCAGTGCGCCCGCCGGCCGGCGCATGCGCAGTGCCCCCCAGTGTCCAAAAATTTATTTTCATCACTGTGATAAACTGTCACAGTGATCAAAATAAAAAAAAGTAAATGAACCCCCCCTTTATCATAGGTAGGGACAAATAAAAAAAATAAAGATTTTTTTTTTTTCCTATTAGGCCCTGTGCACACGTTGCGTATTTTGCTGCAGATCCGCGGCGTATTTTGCTGCGGATCCGCGGCGGATTTCGCTGCTGATCCGCGGTGGATCAGCAGCGAAATCCGCCGCGGATCCGCAGCAAAATACGCCGCGGATCCACAACAAAATACGCAACGTGTGGCGGATTTCGCTGCGGATCCGCGGTGGATTTCGCTGCAGATCCGCAGCGGATTTCGCTGCTGATCCGCGACTGATTTCGCTGCGGATCCGCTACTGATTTCGCTGCGGATCCGCGACTGATTTCGCTGCGGATCCGCGACTGATTTCGCTGCTGATCCGCGGCGGATTTCGCTGCTGATCCGCGGCGGATCCGCGGCTGATTTCGCTGCTGATTCGCGGCGGATTTCGCTGCTGATCCGCTGCGGTTTCGCTGCTGATCCGCTGCGGATTTCGCTGCGGATCCGCGGTGGATTTCGCTGCTGATCCACGACTGATTTTGCTGCTGATTCGCTGCGGATCCGCAGCGGATTTCGCTGCTGATCCGCGGCTGATTTCGCTGCTGATCCGCGGCTGATTTCACTACTGATCCGCGGCTGATTTCGCTGCTGATCCGCGGCTGATTTCGCTGCTGATCCGCGGCTGATTTCGCTGCTGATCCGCGGCGGATTTCGCTGCTGATTCGCTGCGGATCCGCGGCTGATTTTGCTGCTGATCCGCGACTGATTTTGCTGCTGATTCGCTGCGGATCCGCAGCGGATTTCGCTGCTGATCCGCGGCTGATTTCGCTGCTGATCCGCGGCTGATTTCGCTACGGATCCGCGGCTGATTTCGCTGCTGATCCGCGGCTGATTTCGCTGCTGATCCGCGGCTGATTTCGCTGCTGATCCGCGGCTGATTTCGCTGCGGATCCGCGGTGGATTTCGCTGCTGATCCGCGACTGATTTCGCTGCGGATCCGCGACTGATTTCGCTGCGGATCCGCGACTGATTTCGCTGCGGATCCGCGACTGATTTCGCTGCTGATCCGCGGCGGATTTCGCTGCTGATCCGCGGCGGATCCGCGGCTGATTTCGCTGCTGATTCGCGGCGGATTTCGCTGCTGATTCGCGGCGGATTTCGCTGCTGATCCGCTGTGGATTTCGCTGCTGATCCGCTGCGGATTTCACTGCGGATCCGCGGCGGATTTCGCTGCTGATCCACGACTGATTTTGCTGCTGATTCGCTGCGGATCCGCAGCGGATTTCGCTGCTGATCCGTGGCTGATTTCGCTGCTGATCCGCGGCTGATTTCGCTACTGATCCGCGGCTGATTTCGCTGCTGATCCGCGGCTGATTTCGCTGCTGATCCGCGGCTGATTTCGCTGCTGATCCGCGGCGGATTTCGCTGCTGATCCGCGGCGGAGTTCGCTGCTGATCCGCGGCGGATCCGCGGCTGATTTCACTGCTGATTCGCGGCGGATTTCGCTGCTGATTCGCGGCGGATTTCGCTGCTGATCCACGACTGATTTTGCTGCTGATTCGCTGCGGATCCGCGGCTGATTTCGCTGCTGATCCGCGGCTGATTTCGCTGCTGATCTGCTGCGGATGTGCAGCGGATTTCGCTGCTGATCCGCGGCTGATTTCGCTGCTGATCCGCGGCTGATTTCGCTGCTGATCCGCGGCTGATTTCGCTGCTGATCCGCGGTGGATTTCGCTGCTGATCCGCGGCGGATTTCGCTGCTGATTCGCTGCGGATCCGCGGCTGATTTTGCTGCTGATCCGCGGCGGATTTCGCTGCTGATCCGCGACTGATTTTGCTGCTGATCCGTGGCTGATTTCGCTGCTGATCCGCGGCTGATTTTGCTGCTGATCCGCGGCGGATTTCGCTGATGATTCGCTGCAGATCCGCGGCGGATTTTGCTGCGGATCCGCGGCTGATTATCTGCTGATTCATCTGCGCTAGCGGGTATAGCATAACGCGATCGCGTTATGCTATACCGTTACCAGCCGGTCACCGCTACGTGTTGAACGGGCTGGTAAAACGCAATATGAACCCAGCCTTAGAGTTAGAACTAGGGTTAGGGTTAGCATTAGGGTTAAGGTTAGAATTACGGTTAGGGTTGGAATCTGGGTTAGGGTTGGAATTAGGGTTAGGGTTGGAATTAGGGTTAGGGTTGGAATTAGGGTTAGGCTTGTAGTTAGGTTTATGGTTAGAGTTGGGATTAGGGTTAGGGGTGTGTTGGGGTTAGGGTTATGATTAGGGTTTGTATTAGGGTTAGGTGTGTGTAAGGGTTAGGGTTGGGGTTAGGGGTGTGTTGGGGTTAGGGTTGGAGTTAGAATTGAGGGTTTCCACTATTTAGGCACATCAGGGGGTCTCCATACGCGACATGGCGCCACCATTGATTCCTGCAAATTTTGCGTTCAAAAAGTCAAACAGTGCTCCCTTTATTCCAAGCCCCGACGTATGCCCAAACAGTGGTTTATCCCCACATATGGGGTATCAGCGTACTCGGGAAAAATTGCACAACAACTTTGGGGGTTCTAATTTCTCCTGTTAACATTGGGAAAAAAAATTGGGGACTAAAAATTATTTTTGTGGAAAAAAAATGATTTTATATTTTCACGGCTCTGCGTTATAAACTTCTGTGAAGGACTTGGAGATTCAAAGTGCTTATCACACATCTATAGGAGTTCCTTGGGGGATCTAGTTTCCAAAATGGGGTCACTTGTGGGGAGTTTCTATTGTTTAGGCACATCAGGGACTCTGCAAACGTAACATGACGCCCGAAGACCATTCCATCAAGTGGGCATTTCAAAACGTCACTACTTCCCATCCGAGCCCCGACGTGTGCCCATACAGTAGTTTTCTCCCACATATGGGATATCAGCATACTCAGGACAAATTGGACAACAACTTTTGGGTCTAATTTCTCATGTTACCCTTGGGAAAATAAAAAAAAATTGGGGACTAAAAGATCCTGATTGTGGAAAAAATATGATTTTTTTATTTTCATGCCCGGGCGTTATAAACTTCTGTGTAGCCCTTGGGGGTTCAAAGTGCTCACCACACATCTAGATAAGTTCTTTGCCGGGTCTAGTTTCCAAAATGGGGTCACTTGTGGGGAGTTTCTACTGTTTAGGCACATCAGGGCTCTGCAAACGTAACAAGATGCCCGCAGACCATTCCATCAAGTCGGCATTTCAAAGCGTCACTACATCCCTTCCGAGCCCTTACGTGTGCCCAAACAGTGGTTCCCCCCCACATATGGGGTACTAGCGTACTCAGGAGAAACTGGACAACAACTTTTGGGGTCCAATTTCTCCTGTAACCATTGTGAAAATAAAAAACAGTGGGCTAAAAAATCATTTTTTGAGAAAAAAAAATGATTTTTTATTTTCGCGGCTCTGCGTTATAAACTTCTGTGAAGCACCTGGGGGTTCAAAGTGCTCACTATGCATCTATATAGGTTCCTTAGGGCGTCTAGTTTCCAAAATGGGGTCACTTGTGGGGGAGCTCCAATGTTTAGGCACACAGGAACTCTCCAAATGCGACATGGCAACCGCTAAATATTCCAGCATATTTTCCATTCAAAAAGTCAAATGGCGCTCCTTCCCTTCTGAGCCCTGCCGTGCGCCCAAACAGTGGTTTATGACCACATATGAGGTATCTGTGTACTCAGGAGAAATTGCCCAACAAATTTTAGGATCCAATTTATACTGTTGCCCATGTGAAAATGAAAAAAACTGAGGCTAAAAGAAAATTTTGTGAAAAAAAAGTACTTTCTTTTATTTACGGATCAATTTGTGAAGCACCTGGGGGTTCAAAGTGCTCACTATGCATCTAGATAAGTTCCTTAGGGGGTCTAGTTTCCAAAATGGGGTCACTTGTGGGGGAGCTCCAATGTTTAGGCACACAGGGACTCTCCAAATGCGACATGGCAACCGCTAAATATTCCAGCATATTTTCTATTCAAAAAGTCAAATGGCGCTCCTTCCCTTCTGAGCCCTGCCGTGCGCCCAAACAGTGGTTTATGACCACATATGAGGTATCTGTGTACTCAGGAGAAATTGCCCAACAAATTTTAGGATCCAATTTATACTGTTGCCCATGTGAAAATGAAAAAAACTGAGGCTAAAAGAAAATTTTTGTGGAAAAAAAGTACTTTCTTTTTTTTACGGATCAATTTGTGAAGCACCTGGGGTTCAAAGTGCTCACTATGCATCTCAATAAGTTCCTTAGGGGGTCTAGTTTCCAAAATGGGGTCACTTGTGGGGGAGCTCCAATGTTTAGGCACACAGGGACTCTCCAAATGCGACATAGCAACCGCTAAATATTCCAGCATATTTTCCATTCAAAAAGTCAAATGGCGCTCCTTCCCTTCTGAGCCCTGCCGTGCGCCCAAACAGTGGTTTATGACCACATATGAGGTATCTGTGTACTCAGGAGAAATTGCCCAACAAATTTTAGGAACCAATTTATACTGTTGCCCATGTGAAAATGAAAATAACTGAGGCTAAAAGAAAATTTTTGTGAAAAAAAAGTACTTTCTTTTATTTACAGATCAATTTGTGAAGCACCTGGGAGTTTAAAGTGCTCACTATGCATCTAGATAAGTTCCTTAGGGGTCTAGTTTCCAAAATGGGGTCACTTGTGGGGGAGCTTTAATGTTTAGGCACACAGGGACTCTCCAAATGCGACATGGCAACCGCTAAATATTCCAGCATATTTTCTATTCAAAAAGTCAAATGGCGCTCCTTCCCTTCTGAGCCCTGCCGTGCGCCCAAACAGTGGTTTATGACCACATATGAGGTATCTGTGTACTCAGGAGAAATTGCCCAACAAATTTTAGGATCCAATTTATACTGTTGCCCATGTGAAAATGAAAAAAACTGAGGCTAAAAGAAAATTTTTGTGAAAAAAAAGTACTTTCTTTTTTTTACGGATCAATTTGTGAAGCACCTGGGGTTCAAAGTGCTCACTATGCATCTAGATAAGTTCCTTAGGGGGTCTAGTTTCCAAAATGGGGTCACTTGTGGGGGAGCTCCAATGTTTAGGCACACAGGGACTCTCCAAATGCGACATGGCAACCGCTAAATATTCCAGCATCTTTTCCATTCAAAAAGTCAAATGGCGCTCCTTCCCTTCTGAGCCCTGCCGTGCACCAAAACAGTGGTTTATGACCACATATGAGGTATCTGTGTACTCAGGAGAAATTGCCCAACAAATTTTAGGATCCAATTTATACTGTTGCCCATGTGAAAATGAAAAAACTGAGGCTAAAAGAAAATTTTTGTGAAAAAAAAGTACTTTCTTTTTTTACAGATCAATTTGTGAAGCACCTGGGGGTTCAAAGTGCTCACTATGCATCTAGATAAGTTCCTTAGGGGGTCTAGTTTCCAAAATGGGGTCACTTGTGGGGGAGCTCCAATGTTTAGGCACACAGGGACTCTCCAAATGCGACATGGCAACCGCTAAATATTCCAGCATCTTTTCCATTCAAAAAGTCAAATGGCGCTCCTTCCCTTCTGAGCCCTGCCGTGCACCAAAACAGTGGTTTATGACCACATATGAGGTATCTGTGTACTCAGGAGAAATTGCCCAACAAATTTTAGGATCCAATTTATACTGTTGCCCATGTGAAAATGAAAAAACTGAGGCTAAAAGAAATTTTTGTGAAAAAAAAGTACTTTCTTTTTTTTACAGATCAATTTGTGAAGCACCTGGGGGTTCAAAGTGATCACTATGCATCTAGATAAGTTCCTTAGGGGGTCTAGTTTCCAAAATGGGGTCACTTGTGGGGGAGCTCCAATGTTTAGGCACACAGGAACTCTCCAAATGCGACATGGCACCGCTAAATATTCCAGCATATTTTCCATTCAAAAAGTCAAATGGCGCTCCTTCCCTTCTGAGCCCTGTCGTGCGCCCATACAGTGGTTTATGACCACATATGAGGTATCTGTGTACTCAGGAGAAATTGCCCAACAAATTTTAGGATCCATTTTATCCTGATACCCATGTAAAAATGAAAAAATTGATGCTAAAAGAAAATTTTTGTGGAAAAATTAAAATGTCCATTTTTTCCTTCCACGTTGCTTTAGTTCCTGTGAAGCACCTGAAGGGTTAATAATCTTCTTGAATGTAGTTTTGAGTAGCTTGAGGGGTGCAGTTTTTATAAAGGTGTCACTTTTGGGTATTTTCTGCCATATATGACCCCTCAAAGTGACTTCAAATGTGAGGTGGTCCCTAAAAAAAATGGTTTTGTAAATTTTGCTGTAAAAATGAGAAATCGCTGGTCAGCTTTTAACCCTTATAACTTCCTAACAAAAAAAATGTTGTTCCCAAAATTGTGCTGATGTAAAGTAGACATGTGGGAAATGTTATTTATTAACTATTTTGTGCTACATAACTCTCTGGTTTAACAGAATAAAAATTAAAAATTTGAAAATTACAAAATTTTCAGAATTTTCGCCAAATTTCCATTTTTTTCACAAATAAACGCAAAAATTATCGACCTAAATTTACCACTAACATGAAGCCCAATATGTCACGAAAAAACAATCTCAGAATCGCAAGGATCCGTTGAAGCGTTCCTGAGTTATTACCTCATAAAGGGACACTGGTCAGAATTGCAAAAAATGGCAAGGTCTTTAAGGTCAAAATAGGCTGGGTCTTGAAGGGGTTAAAGGAGAGGGTCTCCTAGTGGGGACATATCAACCAAAAGCCTAAATAATTGTTGTTACGGACATCCTAAACACCCTTGCAAAACAATGTAGTGGCTGTTTTATCACGGAAAACGTTCACCCTGGTGATCTAGGGGTGGTGTCTGAAGAGACGTGGGGTATGGCCTGCGAAAAAGGTATTCCCAGTTTAAAGGAGTGGGTCTCCAATAATTGGAATGCCCATACACTAAGTGCATAGGCTGAAAAACATTTCCATATGGGGTGTGACACCTCAGCATGGAGTGTAAACATTTTTTGAACAGGCATCAAAACACCCTTGATAAAATTAATACTGGCTGTTGCATCACAGACCATGGTCACCCTCATGTTCTAGCGGTGGTGGTGGATCGCCCGCCCACCAGGGCAGTGGGGTACTCGGTACCGGGCCGGTGTCTTAAAGGGATGTGTCACGGCACCAGTGACCCGGTCCATGGCCTTGAGCGTCTAATAAAAGGGGAATATTTACAGGGATGATAGAGTTTGTAGTAAGGTATTCGTGACACCACCTGTGGTGTCTGGTCAGAGGTAACCAGCACTGCAGTGCAGATCCTCTGGGAAGGATGGTGAGATGCAGCAGAGTTGGTACAGCCTCACACAGATGAGGCTATGTTTTCCCAGGGCAGGTAGATGTAGTTGATGGTAATGGTGCTGAGAGGTGTAGCAGAGTGGAGCGTGTGTCGCAGGAAGAAACTGAGGAGACAGACAATTGCAGTTTCCAAGGTTTTACTCAAAGTTCAGGTGCACACAATACAGGTGCCCGCTTGGTGCCACGTCCTCCCGGTAAGGAGTCCAGCCAACTCCCAGGTAGATGGAGAACACCAGTCCAAAATCTCCCTGTCAGTGTATGCCTTCCCTGGCCGTCTCACTGTGCTGATCCCCACTCCTTTCTTCCTTTCCAGCAGCTCACTAAGCAGTGTCCCAGTCTAGAAGCTGCGGATCCTCCAGGACAACGTTCTCTCTCTGCATTTCCTTGATCCTATATAGCTTTCCTTCCCGGGGAAGATACTTGCGGTTGTGGCTGTGATCCCTAACGTTATCACAATTGTCGGCTTGACTAGCTGAGTCATAAAGTTCTCCACTAGGCTAGGGGCCGAGTCCCTTCTGCGACCTGGATTCTCCCAGCTGGCGTCCGCTAGTCCTGGAACGAGCCCCACGGGTAACCTCTTGCTCTGCCGTGTCTCTGAGAAATCCCTTTCTCCCTTCCAGGGAACCTTCTGTTCTATCTTTCTCTCTGTGGACAGCTCCTCGAGACACGGAGCCTGCTGTACGGTTGTATCTCTTTCCCCTATCCCCTATGGGAGAGCTGTGTAACACTTCTTGCTTCCCTCTAACCCCTGCTCTGACCCACAAGCTCCACCCACCATCTAACACCCTTTGCTAGCTGTAGACTTGTTAGCTGAACTCAACTAGTGTGTGTGATGGATGCAGTGCTGCCAGAGCCAGGTGTAGTGTCTCCACCTTACCTGAAAGTTGAAATACCACATCTCTGGCTGAGATGCAGTACCTCTGTGGCGACTGAACCCTCAGGGGCGCCACAGTGGATGATGAGGAGAAGGAGGAGGATAATAACACACCAAATAGTCAAAGTCAGGAAGCATATACCCATGTGTGGGTGTGAAGAAGTGCATGGAAATACACTTCCCAAAAAAATATACTGTATTGAAGGTTATGTTTCGCTGTTATCAGCTGTTATCATTCTGTGGTGTACAGAAGTCTGCCCCAATCAATACCTTGTTCATTTTTATAATAAGAGTCAGCCTGTCAGCATTTTCTGTTGACAGGCGGATGTGCTTATCAGTTATTATTCCACCATCAGCACTAAAAGCCCGCTCTGACAAAACGCTAGTGGCAGGGCAGGCTAGGACCTCCAAGGCGTAGAGAGCCAGTTCATGCCACACGTCCAGTTTGTATATCCAATAATTAAAAGGCACAGAGGAATCATGGAGGACGTTGGTACGTTCAGCAAGGTACTCCAACATGTTCACAAACTTTCCAGGCCCTGTGAGACTACCCCGCGACTCTGGGCCAGGGCGATGGGAGGGTCTGAGAAAAGTGTCCCAGTACTTTGCCAGTGTTCCCCTGCCTCTGCTGTATTGTAGTTGGGTCTCTCTCGCCTCTACTCCTTGGTTGGCCAACAAACTATGACCTCTGCCGCCAGCGTTTTCAGATGGGAATTTTTGTCAGTAATTCAACAACAATGGCCCTCTGGTACTGCATCATTTTAATACACCTATCTGAATCTGGAATAAAATATTGAAAGTTCTCCTTGTAGCATGGGTCTAGAAGTGTCACCAACCAGTACTGAGTGTCCGCAAAAATTATGATAATGTGAGTGTCACGGAAAAGGCAGCGCAATATAAAGTCTGCCATGCGTGCCTGACTGTTAACTGGCAAGCCTTCCGTGTCCTCACCAACAGGACGACTGACCATGCTGTCCTCCTCGTCCTCCTCCTCCCTGTCCTCAGGTCATCCACGCTAAACAGACAGTATGACAGTTGTGCTTGTAGTACCGTCTATAGCACAGGAAAGTAGCTCCTGTTCTTCCTCCTCCTCCTCTTCCTCATTGTCAACCAATCCACGTTGGGATGACATGCGACTGGGCTTTGTGTAATCACCATGTATGGTTCCTTGCTCAATCTCATCGTGCTCTGCCTGTAATGCATCCTCTTTGATTGTGAGCAGAGTTTTTTCAGAATACAGAGAAGCGGGATGGTGATGCTAATTAAGACGTCATCGCCGCTCAACATCTTGGTGGACTCCTCAAAGTTTTGTAGGATGGTATATATATCTGACATCCATGTCCACTCCTAAGGTCTTATGTGTGGAGTCTGAACTGAATACTGATGCCCTTGTTGATGCTGGTACTCAACATCGGCCCTCTTCTGTTCACAAATCCTTTCCAGCATATACAGTGTAGAGTTCCAACGCGTGGGGACATCACACACCAGTCGGTGAGCCGGAAGCTGCAAATGCTGCTGAAGCATGGCAAGGGCTGCTGAAGCTGTTGCTGACTTTCTAAAATGGGCACACAAGAAGCGTACTTTCACAAGCAGATCTGGCAGCTCCAGTTAGGTTTTGAGAAACTGCTGAACCATGAGGTTAAGCTAATGGGTCAGGCATGGTACGTGTGTGTGCTCGCCTCGCCTTAGAGCCGCCATTAGGTAACGGTCATTGTCACACACCACCATGCCTGGCTGTAGGTTCAGCGGTGTCAGCTACATATCTGCCTGCTCTTTCAGAGCTGTCCACAACTTTTCAGCATTGTGAGGTTTGTCACCTAAGCATATTAGCTTCAGCACAGCCTGTTGCAGCTTGCGACTGATGTGGTCATTTCAGAGATGCAGGCTGAAGAGGAGGAGGAGGTGGAGGATGATATGCCGGAGCTGTAGACTGTGGGGGGAACCCTGATTAACCTAGGGCCTGCAATCCTCGGCATTGGTAGGACATGTTCCATCCCTAGGTCATACTGGGTCCCGGCTTCCACTATGTTAACCCAGTGTGCCATCAGCGAGATGTACCGTCCCTGCCCAGAAGCACTTGTCCACATGTCCATAGATTAGTGCAACTGCATTGTTGAGGGCATGGGTAATGTTGTAGGACACGTGCTTGTGTAATGCCAGGACGGCACACCAGGAAAAATAGTGTTGGCTGGGGACAGAGTACCTTTGGACGGCTGCCCCCATCAGGTTGCAGAAAGCTTCGGTCTCCACGAGCCTAAAAGGCAACATTTCAAGTGCAAGCAGACGAGAAATGTGTGAATTTAGTACTGTGGCCTGTGGGGTGTTGGCTGCATATTTACACTTTCATTCCAATGACTGGGGTATGGACAACTGAAGGCTGTGTTGGGACAAGGATGTGGATGTGCTTGCTGATGGTGGTAGTTGAGTGTGTGCAACAACAGGTGCAGGGCATGAGGCATCTTTACTGGCACCATGGACAGGGGATTGGCTTCCACGCACAACAGCGGAAAAAGCTGTGGTGTCAGACACTGTTCCTGTACTCTGGGGTTCAGCCCACAAAGTCGAGTGCTTCACTGCCATGTGCCTGATCATGCTGGTGGTGGTCAGGCTGGTAGTTTTGCTACCTCTGCTGATACGGGCATGGCAGGTGGTGCAAATGGCCTGTTTGGGGTTATTGGCAGAGTCTTTAAAAAACAACTAGACTTGGGAAAACCGAACAGTTGTATTGACAACTTCCGTCGTGTTGGTGTTACGAGGAATGATTGTCCGCCTTTTGTCTGCGGCCACCCCAGTGCTTCTTCCTGTCTGTTGTGGTGCTACTTCTCCCTCCCCCTGTGTGCTGCTGTCCTCGCTCTGCATATCCTCCTGCCAGGTTGGGTCAGTTACTATATCATCCAACAACTCCTCTTCCACTTCCACACCCTGGTCCTCCTCCTGACTTTCTGGCAACTGTGTCTCATCATTGTCCACCTCTTGTGACACATTCCCACCGTTGCCTTCTTGTGAACGTGGCTGCTCAAATATTTGGGCATCGCTACATGCAATCTCAGTTTGCCCCACTTCAAGTGGACCGGGTGAGTGGCCAGAATCTATAAATGGACAACTGAACAGCTCTTCGGAGTGTCTAAGTGTGGGATCAGTTGTGTCCGGGAAATCTGCATGTGAGGTGGAAGAGGATCAGGGTGAGGAAAATATGCGGTCCAGACTCACGGCTACTCAGACTTGACCGTGTGGAAAATAGGGTGCTGGTGGTGGTGGCAAACTGACTGGAAGTATAATCTGCCATCCAACCATCTTTTTACGCTGCTCTGGTGTCAAGAGTTGTCTTCTACCGTCCCCTATGAATTCTGACAGAAATCTGTTGCGATAAGATGCGGGTGTTTGTTGTGGCACAATTGCAGATTGCCCTCTGCCTCTGCATGCACCATCACCATCTTGTCCCGTTCCCCGTCCCTTGCCACGTGCCTTTCCCATTTTAAATGCAGTACAATATTTTCAACGTTCAATAAAAAGTCACAATTTGGAGTAAAATTAGATGTGATCCGTGTGCAGGAAAAATGCACTTTCAGATATCTGGAATGTACTTTATTTGTTTAACAAAATGCTGTCACTGTCAATAACTGTGGTAAGATGAAGAAAAAACTGTGTAATGTATCCCTGAAATGCCACAATTTTTAGCACACAGAGAGATAGGAGTCTGACACAGATACCACACTGGTCAGTATGTGGCCTGTATTTGTTTAGTTTATACCCCAAAATATTGTACAGAACTAGGGTAACAGACAGCAAATACAGTCGAATGTAGGCTTGAATTGACGCAATTTGTAGGCCACAAATAGCTCAGCCGTCTGACAGCGATACCACACTGTTCAATATGTCGGTTGCATTTTTTTAATTTTTAGCCCTAAATAGTGTTTACAGCTAGTGTAACACACAGCAAATAAAGGTGAATGTGTAAGAAGATGAGGCAGAACAGAGGTGGCGGTTCTGTATGCATTTTGGGTCCAGATCTATCTGGACTGTCACCACTGTTGCCAGGGGGCGATATGTCTGGGTGGAGAGAACCTGAACACCTGACAGAAAAGGCGTTGGGGAGATAAAAGGGACTGAGCGCGGGAACGCGAGGTTCTTGGCGGGAAGGCGACAAGGAGGAAGGGTGAAGGTTGACTCTGAGTCAAGAACAGAGGAGTACTCTAACTCCAGAGGCGCTGAAGATACTCCGGCAGTGGGAGCGCTTCCAGATGAGAAATGGGTTGTTACATCGGAAGGTCCAACTACAAAAAAAGTTGGGGACCTCCTGGCAGGTGGTGATTCCCGAAATGGTGCTATCTAAAATTGCTACTGAGGCTCATGAAAGAGGAGCTCAGTTTGGTGCTGAAAAAACTTTTCAATGGCTACATCGCTTTGTCTACCACTCTCGGCTAAGAACAGCAGTTGAAAAGGCTTGTAAACTCTGTCGGGCATGTCAGTTGACCAAATCCCCGAAACTAAGGGCTCCTACTCAAACTATAGTGACATCAGCTCCCTTGGAATTACTGACCATCGATTACTTGACCATCGCATCAAGGATATGACCACTGCTTAGTGACGGTAGATCATTTCTTGAAGTTCGCTGTAACTCCGACCCGGGATCAGATGGCGGAGTCTGCTGCACATGCTATCTGCAAAAACTTCTTCCTGGTCTACGGATGTCCACAACGGATCCATTCCGATCAAGGAGCCTGTTTCTTAGGGAGGGTAATGGATGAGCTACAACAAATCTATCATTTTGACAGATCCAATAACACCCGCGGGGAAACGGGGCTTGTGAACGATTTAACCGCACTCTAATTCAGATGTTAAGAACCTTGGAAGAAGATCAGAAGACCCGGTGGCCTGAGTATGTGTCTGAACTCGTGTGGATATTCAATAAACGAGTCCACCAGACCACCAGTTTCACGCCCTACTCCGTATTGTTCGGCTGGGCAGGGAAAGAAGTCACGGAACTGGAGTTTGACCCGGGAGAGGACTACCCATGGACTGGGGTGTCTACCTTGGTCCTGGGACATCGTCATCATCTGCAGACCCTACATCGTCTGGTACAGACTCGACTTCAGAAGCTGGAGCACCCTGAGAAGCTCCCTCTGAGAGGGACAGATCTTAGGGTTGGTGATCAAGTGTTGGTGTGGGAAAAACATCCACGGGACAAACTGGAGAATCGTTGGGAAAATTGGCCATACAGAGTGAAACGTCGGGTCGGTGAAAAAGGACCCATCTATGAGATTCAACCAGAAGGAGAGGGGGATGCTACCATTCGGGTGGTACACTGAAGTATGCTCCAGCCTTGTCTCTCAGGAGATCCCATACAGGAGGAAGACACGCCTGAGAATCCTGAGTATGTGTCTCCCGTGGTGGAGGAAAATGAAGAGGAAGACAGTTCCGATGTCAAGGGGCAGTTGTAGAAATACAGGGAACGAGGAACCTGGGCCCCTGAACTGCCCCTAATTCTAAGGAAGGGCCCTGTCTTTCCTTAACTTAGGGGTACACTTGAAGGTAATGAGGCCCAAGCCACCGACCTGTCCCTGTCTCCTGTGTAGCCCTGAGCTACACCCACCAACCCCCTCCCCAGGAGGTGAGACAGGGAATAATGTGAATAACACTAAAACCACAAAAGGAAAGACAGACACCTGGGGGTTAAATCAACTAAACAATAAACACTTAGCTTTCTCTGCTGCGATGCACCGCACAGCATAGTAAGGCACCAGAACAGGGAAATAGCAGAAGCACCAATGCGTTCAGCAGCTCCTGGCTCCAGCTTGGTTGGTTTCAAAAGGAAGCAATATCACCAACAGTCAGCTGAGGCCTCAGATGACCTTTTAAAGGATGAAGGGAGTGGTCACAGCCTTCTCCTGAAAATTCAGAAGCAATGCAATTACACCAGCGGCCACCGGGGGAAAAGACTGACATTAACTCCTGATGGCCTGAAAGGAAAAAGGTTTTAGTATGCAGAGAGAGATCTGCCACAGATTCAAACGTGGACCGTGACAGTACTCCCCCTTTAGTGAGGGGCCTCTGGACACACAACACTGCACCTCATATACCACCTATGATGAGATCACCTTGATCAACCAGGGTTCACCCCAGCAGTCACCTGACTCTCAGGTTTATGTCAAACGCGGACCGATGGAAACGGTAACAATGTACACTCCGGAGGTACCACAAATCTCCAGAGCGCCGACCTGGGGAACAAGTTATGCACGGGCATTACGGGGGGTAAGTCCAGCTGGTAAGTCCCCGGACCAAGAATGGCCGACACCTGATACTGCTCGATCACCCTAGATCTCCAGACTCAAGCAGCACACGGATGTTTTTGGTGGACACCCATACATACTCGTTCACACACAGGTCCGGACCTGAACTTTCATTGCCACACACGCATTTGCCACAAGATGGTGAACTCTTTGAGGAACTGACAACAGAGGCGTCCCCCTGTGTCACCACACACACAATTCTCAGAGGAAACCACCACCCTCCCCTGACACCTCCTCCCAAGGGGGCTGCGACTCACAGGGTTGGCTAGTGGCGAGGGTTGGGACTTGCCCCTACTCCTTGGCAGCACCTCTGCTGCCCCCACTGGAGAAGAAGGGGAAGGTTGCAGAAAGATGGCAGAGACAGTAGCCCCCGGGCAGCAGCCCTCACACAAATGACCCCAGCTGACTACTTCCCTGGAATGCCAATTTATGAACGGGTTGTGTTTTGTCAGCCAAGGGAGGCCTAAAACGATGGGTATTGGCATACCATCCAAGATGTAGCATGACAGGGACTCCTCATGACGAGTCCCTATACGCAGGCATATATCATGCACGACCTGGGTCACACTCCCCTGGCTGAGTAGGACAGAGTCAATGGTCTGGATGCCTAGAGGTTTTGCTAGCGTCCTACACATCAGGCCATGGGTCCGGACAAAGTGAGCATCCACCAAATTGACTGCTGCTCCACTGTCCACAAGCACCAGTATTCCTTTAGATACCCCGCCAATCACCACTCTCGCAGTCAGGGTACACTGAGGGGAAAAAAAGGAGGAAATATACACTCCCTGGTCACCTCCCTCCACACCTCCATGCTTCTTAGATGGCATAGATTTTTTGGCACGAGCTGGGCAGCCCCCAATGAAATGACCAGTCTGCCCACAGTAAAAACATGCCCCCACACAACGCCGAACCGCAGGCAACCCCGTTCGTGCACCAACTGCTCCCACCTGCATGGGTTCGTCCGACTGCTCGGCTGTGTCCTCCTCCTTAGCAAGGAGAACAGGGTCAGTTTTGGTATATGCCTCTCCCTGAGGCATCTTTCCACCCGGATGGCAAGGGACATTGCGACCTCCAATGACCTGGGGGCGGAGTACTGCACCAGAGTATCTGCAACCTTGGGGACAGACCCTGCACAATATGACTCCTAAGGGCAGGATCATTCCACTGTGTGTCAGTCGCCAATTTCCTGAACTCCGAACAGTACTCCTCAGCTGGCCGATCCCCCTGCTTGATCTTATGGAGTCGGGATTCCACCAGAGAGACGCCATCAGGATCTCCATACACCAGCGCCAGAGCCGCAAAAAACCTGTCCACCGACCTTAAAGATGGTGAATCGGCCGCCAGGGAGAAGGCCCAGGATTGGGGATCACCTCTAAGAAGGGAGACAATAATCCCCACACGCTGTTCCTCACTCCCTGATGAATGGGGGCGGAGCCTGAAATACAATTTACAGGCCTCCTGAAAAAACAGAAATTTATATCTCCCTCCAGAAAACCTGTCAGGGAGAGATATCTTAGGTTCTGGTTGAACCTGCATCTGAGCCGAGGCCCAGAACTCCACCAACTGCTGTAACTGCTGCACCACCTCACACCACAGCACCTTAAACTCATCAATGAGGGACTGAAGTAGTTGGGCAAAGGCCTGTATTTGGGCCATGGCTCACAGGAGAGAAAAAAGTGTCGGTTGTTGATAATGTCACGCGGCAGTTGTAGAAAAACAGGGAACGAGGAACCTGGGCCCTGAACTGCCCCTAAGGCTAGGAAGGGCTCTGTCTTTCGTTAACTTGGGGGTACACTTGTCCTGTCCCTGTCTCCTGTTTAGCCCTGAGCTAAACCCACCAATTCCCTCCCCAGGAGCTGAGACAGGGAATAATGTGAATAACACCAAAACAACAAAAGAAAGACAGACACCTGGGGGTTAAATCAACTACAGTAAACAATAAACACTTAGCTTTCTCTGCTGCGATGCACCGCACAGCAGAGTAAGGCACCAGAGCAGGGAAATAGCAGAAACACCACAGCGCTCAGCAGCTCATGGCTTCAGCTTGGTTGGTTTCCAAAGGAAGCAATATCACCAACAGTCAGCTGAGGCCTCACATGACCTTTTAAAGGATGAAGGGAGTGGTCATAGCCTTCTCCTGAAAAGTCAGAAGCAATGCAATTACACCAGCGGCCACCGGGGGAAAAGACTGACATTAACTCCTGATGGCCTGAAAGGAAAAAGGTTTTAGTATGCAGAGAGAGATCTGCCACAGATCCAAACGTGGATCGTGACATCCAAGCAGTAGCTTGAGAATGCGCCCATTAGCCAGGGCCCTGAGACTCCAGAAGAAAACGATACGGCAGGTACAGACCCAATTTTGCCTCCACTGGGACAACCCGGTGCGACCACACTTGAAGAATCTGCTATTCCTTCCAATTTATGTCGCTCTGAACTCACAACGGCTGGACAGCCCCCTAACCGTTACAACCAGGACAAATTTATTTGGCAAAAAGTTGCTGTAAAAGGCAAGCAATGGCCTTGCGTTTCTCGAGATTCCTCGCCCATGGAATGGCGAGTGAAAAGAGAGGGGGAGTGTAAGAAGATGTGCCAGAACAGAGTTGGCGGTTCTGTTTGCTCTTTGGAGTAGGAAGTAACAGGACTGTCACTACTGTTGCCAGGGGGATTTGTCTGGGTGGAGAGAACCTGAACATCTGAGAGAAAGGGGCATGGGGGAGATAAAAGGGACTGAGCTTGGGAACGCGAGGTTCTTGGCGGGAAGGCGACATGAAGGCAGGGTGAAGGTTGACTCCCTCCCCACTGCCTCGACTACTAACCAAACAACCGTCAGTTCCCTGCAGTCTGACTCCATCTCCCAGTTCGAACTGACTGAATTGCCCCCAGGTGTTCCCGCACTGGTCAGGTTCCCATCGTGTATTGCAGGAGACAATCCTAATCTTACCAAACTTAGTGTAGCCGTGAGAGGTCCGTATATCCCCGCGACCTGCCAGTGTGTGTGTTCCCTGTGTACTGCGTCATTACAGAGAAACCAACAAAAGGGACTGCATCCCACACCCAACGTACTCAAATCAAGCAAGCCCGGATTCTTCAGCATGGTCAGGAGACAGTGCATTTCGTTCCTACACAGCAGAGCCAGAGACTTTGTCCACAGATTACGACGCCTGCGGGAGTTGTTTCAACCTCTCCCAAACAAGAACTTCAACCAATAAGTTACTTCTCTCATATATCTCTCTTTTTGAATATTGTGTATTTTTGTGCAAGTTCCGTTGTCACACTCAGTGTTACAGTGCCATCTCGGCGTAGTTTTTCATCTCCCTGCGTGGAGTATTCTTTGTACGTATTCAACCTGTCTAAGTGAATTCTATTAACCCCTTCTCCGCCTCCTGCTCTTCACTGCATCCAACGAACCTCAATATCATACAAATGGAAGCCTCGAAGCACACTTTGTAGCCCTCAGAGAGATGAGGCGTGTCACAGAGATACCGGACTGTTCAATATGTCGCTGATATTTTTGTATTTTTTACACAAAAAAAGTGTTTTGAGCTACAGTAACACACAGCAAAAAATGTGAAGGGAAGGCTCAAAAGCATACTTTCTAGCCCACAGATAAACGGCAATTGCAATGTATGCTAAATAAACCGAACAAGGTGCTACAGGCACTACAGAGATTTGGCCTATTCCACATGTAAGGGAAGTAGAGGACTGAGTATTGTTACCATGGAATACAGTTGTCCAGTGTATATATTTAATCTCCTATCAAGAGGAGATCCAGAGCACAGCAGAAAATAGTGTAGAGGATTGGACCCAAAAGAAAAGGGGGAGACAGGTTAGGAGATTACCTGTAGCTGGCAACTGGAGCACAGGAAAGCTGTAGAGGGACTTATGCACGAAGGTGTGATGTGTTGGAGATACTTCTCCCCAGCCACCATATTGCCCTGTCTTTTTAATGTGATACTATTTTGATTGACTATTAATTAAAAATTGCATTTTTAAATTAACTCCTTACCTCACTTCTTTAATCCTCATGGTACCTGCCATGTTGATTTTTTGTTTGATATATTCATTGAAGCGACTATTGCCTTTTTTGATTAGTATCATGGGTATATACTAATCATACAGACAGAGCACACAGAGGCTTTTGGACACAATACCCCCAATGAAGCTAATAACACATTTCACGCACAGAGCTTGTTTCCATATTTATCCCACAGAAGCTGATAACAGATTTCACCCACAGAGCATGGGGCAAAGTACCCCCACAGCTCTGAAATGTCTGCTCCAGTAGTGTAAGGGTATGTTTCCACGGTCAGGAAACGCTGCGTGTTTGGCGCTGCGCATTGGAGCATAGTGGAGGGGATTTCATGAAATCCCGTCTCCACTATGCGTAACAACACGCAGGCGGAAGACCTGCGTATCCGGACATGCGGCGCGTCTTTTCAGACCGCAACATGTCCTAGCGTATTGCGGCGACGCTGCGTCGCCGCAACGGAATTTAACACAGGGCTATGTAGCCCTGCGATCTTTCCGGAGGTGTTCCGGAGGTGTCCTGAACACCTCCGGAAAGAGCGTGTGTCAAGAAGGGGGCGGGGCTTTGGGCAGTGCGGAATTTCCGCTCCGTCCAAAGCGCTGTGGTTCCGGACCGTGGAACCACAGCCTTAGACCAAATAATCTTTGTTGAAAAGCTTATAATATCATCTTGGATTGAGCTGGTGGTCCACAGGGAGGCTTGCTACTGGCAGTCCAGTTAAAAATGTCACCCACATTTCCCTCCCCCAAAAGCTGATAACAAATTCATACTCAGACAATGGCCCACAGTACCCCCTTAGGCAGGGATGCAGAGTACACACAGTGGCTTTAAGGCAAATTAATCCCACAGATATGGGTTAAAGAATACACACAGCGGCTTTTAGCAAAGTACTCCCGCAGATTTGTGTTTAAGAATATACACAGTGGCATTTGGCAAAGTAATCCCACAGATATGGGTTAATGAATACACACAGTGACTTTTGGCACAGTACTATCACTGACATAGATGAATTGAAAAACATGTTTACACACATATCACTCCCACCGGCTCAGTTAAAGATTATAATAAATTTTGATTATGCACAGTACTATCACAGACAGTGAGTGCAGTGTACACATAGAGAGTATTTTTGTAAAACTATGCACACGCAAAGCCTAATATTGTCTCTCATTACAGCTTCGTCCTGTCCCTACGCTAACCAGAGTAGAAATAGAAAATAAGAATCTTGAACCAGGAGGAACAGGTCTAAGAGGAGAAGGAGGTGGACGTGGCGGTATAGGTGGAAGAGGCAGAGGAGGAGGAAGCCAAAACAGATTTTAAGGTTTTTTATTTGGAGAGGAAGTTCCCAAATTAAACAAATGGCAAATAGAGTTGAAGACTGACTGAATGCTGCTGATAGTTGTCTAGTCATGTGAAGGTATGGACAAGTCGCGTGTGGTCCACTCCTGGTTCATTTTAAGGAATGTTAGAATCCCCACGTTGGATGTGGACAGGTGGATGCACAAGTCTGTGATGACACCCCCTGCCATGCTAAACACACATTCTAACAGTACACTTGCAGCAGGGCAGGTCAGCACCTCCAAGGCATAAAGGGCAAGCTCAGGCCATGTGTCCAATTTGGAGACCCAGAAGTTAAATGGAGCAGACCCATCTGTTAGTACATGGAGATATGTGGAGTCGACACATACTCTTCTTCCATGTTGTTATAGTGCTGCTTCCTGAAAATATGGACTGCATCAAATGGTGGTGTCAGATGTTATGGCATGCTAATAAAGTTTTGCCACATTTCGGCCATGCTAACCCTGCCTTCCAAGATGCTGGTATGCCCCAGCTCTGTTGGCTACTTCCTTCTCCGCTTCTGCTTTGTTGTTACCCCTAGTTTCCTCTTTCAGGTGGGAAAGCCATCAGTAGTTTTCTACCAGCATGTGCTTGTTTTCATGCATTTTGTGATCTCTCCAGAGACAGAAGTAATAATGTTAAATTGTCCTTGTAGAGAAGATCCACAAGGGTGACCAACCAGTAATTGGCACTGTTAACAATCCGGCAACTTGGTGGCCATTCCGCAGGCACTGCAGCATGTATTGACTCATGTGTGCCAGGCTGCCCAGAGATAACAACAAGCTGTCCTCCATGGGAGGTATATCATCTGGGTACTTTGTATTACCTCAGCCATACTCCTATGATGCCCGTGAGCTGATCTGAGTGCCACCCTGCTGTGAACTTGGTTGTTACTCCCTCTCACCCCTCGTCCTCATCATTATCATCACCATCCTCCCAAACTGTCCACTGGTTGTTCAGTTGGGTACCTGGCCGATGATGGGAGAGTGACCCCCCTCCGTGCCACTTGTGAATGACAGGTCTGATAATGTTGGATTGGTTCTCCTCCTCATCCTGCTCCTCTTCCTCCTGTGCCACCACATCATCCATCATGGCCTGAATTGTTTTTTCCACAGGCATATAAGTGGTATAGTAATGCTAATGATGGCGTCATCAGCGCTGGCCATATTAATGGAATAAGCAGCGCAACACGGCACACACATCCCGCATGGAGCCTCAATCACTGGTGGTGATGTGGTGTTGTTCTGTAGTGCGACTAAGCTGTGTGTGCTGCAGCTGAAACTCCATTATTGTCTGCTGCTGCTGACATTGTCTCTCCAGTGTATACAAGGTGGAGTTCCACAATAATAGAAATAATTAAAGCAATAACGATCTTTTAATTGCCAACAAATATTCAAATATGGTGTTCATGGGACAGAAATAACTTTGTTTTCAAGATAAAAAATTTTCTAATACAGTTTCTAATCCGGATTTCTATCCTATTCATACTCACAGTTCAGCAATGGATGATTTCCAACATATTGTAGAGGATGAGCTAAGGATTCTTCATAATAAGCAAAAAAGATATACTTCAAATCTCACTAAATAGGAGCAAGCCACACTGAAGGTTCTACAAACCAATACAAATATTGTCATTAGAAACTCAGACAATAATGGTTCTATATTTATTCTAGATAAAGAACTGTATGAGAAAGAAATCTTGCACATGCTACAAGACTCCAATACATATCGCAAAATTGCTGGTGATCTCAGTATGCAACTTAAAGACAAATTGACTTAACTTTTGAAAAACGGTACAGACTGTTAAGGGCCTGCGGAACACACCTAATAGATATTAATGAGAGGTGCGTTCGCAGCCCGGGGTCCACAGTGCAGGCAGAGCCTGCTGCTAGTAAGATGGCGTAAATAGGCAGTATAAGCGAACTCTGTTATCCCGCAGAGTCGCAGATGTAAACGCTGTAGCACTATATGGCGGAATAAGCGGTCTCTGTTAACTCACAGAGCCGCTGTAACAAAGACTGTGTCCTGTTAGACTCACAGGGAACACAGATGACTGCTAAGCGGATTGCAGTCTGTGGTCATGCAATCAGAACCCAAGCAGTAATCTCCTCACCAGAGTAGCCGGTATTCTAATGACGTTTTCAGCCAAGCCCTGAACACGTGCATACAATCTCCTCACCGGAGGTGCCGGTATTCTAGGGGCTTATTTCAGCCAGACCTAACCACACGCATACATGACCACACTGGCGCATGCACGTAACAGATTTGATACTAGCACACGGCCATGCGGTAAGGACAGCCTTTTATAGCAGCCACGAGAAAAAGACCTTCCAGGAAGGACCAATGGGAAGCTGCTTCAGAACATCAACAGCCAGAAGACCTTCCTGAAGGACCAATAGGAGTGGCAGCTGTATCTGAGCATGTGACCCCTGATCTCCAATGGGAGATCTTGCTCTGGGCACGCTCAGATGAAGCAACAATGGACTTAGTCCTAAAGATGTCTGCTCGCCGCTGACCAGTACTGGCTACAATAGCAGAACCTGAAGAGGCAGCAGCAAGTCTCTGCACAATATTAGACCGGGCGAGATGCTGGGACCGACGTCTTTGCTGAGCAGGCTCCACTGCGGCTGGAGATGGATGGGGGACCGCAGCGGGACTGGTTCGAGACTCCCCTTGTGCAGCAGCGGGAACTCAAACCCTAACACAGACTTGCTGTGTAATTACCACCAAACAGGCTGAATTTTTTAAACCCAGGACATCCACGTATACCATTATTTCATGCCCTCCCTAAGACACATAAGCAGAAATTCCCACCTCCACTAAGACCTATAGCATCTGTCATTGGGTCCTTATCAGAACATTTGAGTGAATGGTTGGTTAAGAGGCTTCAAACATTAGTGCAAATATCACCCTTCAATGTTAAAGATAGTAAACATATTCTTAATGAAGGATGGAATGGTTTATCGAATACTCCTGGATTACGTATGATGTGAACGCACTATATACTGCTATACCACATAATCTAGGATGCATTCCCGTGTCTGAACAATTACAGAAATATGCTAATTATTAAAAAGAATTGATGGAGTTCATACTAAAAATAATGATGTCCTTATTAACACACAACTATTTATGTTTTCTGGCAGTGTCATGGATGTTCAATGGGCGCAAAATTTTACCAGCTCTTGCTAACATCTTATGAATTGGTGGGAGGAGCAGTTCATATGTAGTGTATGAAACCCTTTCTTGTCGTCTAATTTTTGATACATAAACTAATGAGAAAACAGCCACACACAAAATTATGTTTATCCAATGCAAGTGAAAAAATCATTGCAAGTGAAAAAAATTTTTTGCAAGTGAAATAGAATTTTTATTGAGATCACCACAGAAAAAAATAACTTGTTGAGGTATCGTTTCGACCCAGTGTCGGGTCTTCTCAAACCTCACTTAAAGCAAAACATGTAGTAGAAACAGGAGAGGCCATAGCGGAATGAGTATATTGGAAGGGCTGGAAGCCATATATGAACAATCCGGCAGGGCAGAGAATCAGGCAGGAGTCCTGGAAAAAGCTGGAGGTATGGAGCAGAAAGAGCCATCTCTGGTGGTGTGTGAAAGCATTGGTGGTCAGTGGGTTTGAAATACCCCAGAGACCAGAAGGAGGGCACCCCTGGGCACTGGGCCTCTCTGACCTTTCCTGGCGCCTGTGCACTGCAATACTTTGCTCTGACCTCAACAGTGCAGAGAAGTGCGCCTGTGCAGGAGCGCGATGCCGGCGAGAGATAATGCAAGCAGGAGGACAGCATAGCAAGAAGATGGGAGGCGTCGGACCCGGACCTGCTACACCCATCGGACCGGACCGCACTGTACTGCCCCCCCGTGTGAGTATAATAAAGCTTATTTTTCTTATCTTTCAGGTCGGATCGGGGCTTATCTACCATATTATAGAATGCTGTAGATAAGCCTTGAAAGGAGGTGGTCGCATCTTATAGCGGCCAAAACAGCTGATAGGTTCCCTTTAATATCAGATTCTCCTGCAGTTTTGATCTTGGAAAAATTCCTTTTTTGATAATTCTCATGTGTGGGGACTCTGCAAATAAGGATGTGAAATTTCTGTTGCCTGTATAGAAAACCAGCCATAGGAAATTCATTGTTATTTGCTACTAGTTTGAGCGATATTGCTCGATATCTAAAAATATCGTATCGAAATTGTATCGCCGATATCACTAAATATCGTCGATATCCGATTTCGATAGCGGAAGTCCCATGTAAGTCTATGGGAACAAAATATCGAAACTAAAAAAAACCTTTATTTCCTTGTAAACACTAAATATACACACATAGAATACATATTTTATATATACATGTCATTGTGACATATATATATACATATATGTATAGTTTATACACTTCTACATAGTAAAATATCCTCTCATTCAATTGCCGGGTAAAGCCGGCTTCTGTGAAAAGACAGAAGCACCCGACATGAAATGACACTTGGTGTACATAGGGTTAACCATGTCTTTTCATGTTGTTTGCAATCTGATTTGCACAAACAATTACATCAGTCTATGTGTGCAAAATTTCACACCTGTAGGGGTTAACTAAAGGTGTAAATTCGTTGTAAAAAAAACGGACTTTTTTGCTACGAATTTACACCTTTAATTAACCCCTACAGGTGTGAAATTTTGCACACTTACACTCATGTAATTGTTTGTGCAAATCAGATATCAAACTGCATGAAAAGACATGGTTAACTCTATGTAAACCAAGTGTCATTTCATGTCGGGTTCTGCATTTTCACAAAAGCCGGCAATTGAATTAGCGGCTATTATACTATGTAGAAGTGTATGAACTATAAATATAAAATATATATATATATGTGTCACAAATTTAATGACATGTATATATATATATGAGGTGTAAAATTGCTGAAAAAAAATGCGTGGGCTCCCGCCCTATTTTCGCAACCAGACAGACAAAGCCAGTGAGTGGGGGCAGATAATAATAGCCCAGAGAGGGACCATTTTTTTTGGCCCCCCCCGGCTACTAACATCTGCCCCCAGACACCCCAGAAAGGGCAAATCTCTAATTAGATTTGCCCTTTCTGGCACTTTGCCCGTCTATTCCCATTGCCCTGTAGCGGTGGCGAATGGGTTAATAAGGGGTTAAAATGACCTTGCAATTGAAAGGTCACTTTAAGCCAGGTTAATAATTGAGAGCTGTCAATTAGACAACTATCAATTATTAATCCTATTGTATGAAAGAAAAATCAAACACACACACTTTAATAAAAAGAAGTTTAATGAAATAATCACACAGTTTTTGACCATATTTTATTTTCCTGCTAAAACCATTTCCTGTAATAAAAATAAAATAATAAAGCAAAATTATTCTTACCAATCCGATGTACAGTCAGGTCCCACGGTGTAATCCTTGAGAAAGGGTTAATGTTTACTGCAGGGACCGCAGCTAATGCTGCAGCCTCACAGTAAACCCCCAAATGAATGAGTTCCTCTCCTGGCTGACAGGAGAGGAAGTGGAAAGCTTAATTGATTGCTTTCCACTTTCACTTCAGGTCAGCCAGGGACACAATCAGTGACGTCAGAGGGAACTGGTTAACAAAAATAGGGGTTCCCTTTGAAAAAAAAATGGCGTGGGGTCCCCCCTATTTTTGTTAACCAGCCAGATGAAGCAGACCGCTGAGGCCTGGATTTTCAGGCTGTTAAGGAGCCAAGATCCATGGACCTTGCCAGCCTGATAATACCAGGCCACAGCAGTCTGCATATCTTGGCTGATTAACAAAAATAGGGGATCCCTTGAAAAAAAAACGGCGTAGGGGTCCCCCTATTTTTGTTAACCAGCCAAGTAAAATGCAGACTGCTGCGGCCTGGTATTAAAAGACTGTCAAGGCCCATGGATTTTGGCCCTCAACAGCCTGATAATACCAGGCTACAGCAGCCCCACATTTGGCGCATCAAAAGATGTGCCAATTGTGGCACTTTACCCGGCTCTTCCCACTTGCCCTGTAGCGGTGGCAAGCGGGGTAATAAGGGGTTAATGTCACCGTTGATTGCACGGTGACAGTAAGCCCGGTTAATAATGGAGAGGTGTCAATAAGACACCGATCCATTATTAATCCCAAAGTTATTAAATGCATAAAAAAAAGACAAAGCAAGAAAAAAGTATTTTAATGAAATAAAAGAGACAACACAGTTTTCATTTCTTTTATTGTACTCTCATTCCTGCGACGCCATCGATCTCCTGTAAAAAAAGAAAAAAAACAAACCAACAGTATACCACCTGTCCGACGCAGTCCATAGTAACGATTGTCCCACGACGATCCAGCTCTGCTACATCGCAATGACAGGCAGAGCCTGTCATCTCGACGCAGCACAGCTGATTACCTGCTTCCCCGGCGGTGACGTCATCGGACTGACTGCTTTACGGCCGGGATTACCCAGCAGTAGGGTTGAGCATTCCGATACTGCAAATATCGGGTATCGGCCGATATTAGCTGTATCGGAATTCCGATTCCGAGTTCCGATATTTTCGTCTTATCGGATACCGGAATCGGGATTGTCACTGTCACTGTCAGTGTCCGTCGGTCGGGTCTGTCAGGAGTCAGCGGCACTTACCTGGCAGAAGATCTCCGGCGGTCACGTCCTGGACTGCTTCATGGCCGCCATCTTCTTTCCCCGGCGGTCACATGCAGTTTCTCGCGATAACTGCAGTGACTGCTGGGTAATCCCGGCCGTAAAGCAGTCAGTCCGATGACGTCACCGCCGGGGAAGCAGGTAATCAGCTGTGCTGCGCCGGGATGTCAGGCTCTGCCTGTCATTCCGATGTAGCAGAGCTGGATCGTCGTGGGACTGTCGATATGGACTGCGTCGGACAGGTGGTATACTGTTGGTTTGTTTTTTTTCTTTTTTTACAGGAGATCGATGGCGTCGCAGGAATGAGAGAGTAATAAAAGTAATGAAAACTGTGTTGTCTCTTTTATTTCATTAAAAGACTTTTTTCTTGCTGTGTCTTTTTTTATGCATTTAATAACTTTGAGATTAATAATGGATCGGTGTCTTATTGACGCCTCTCCATTATTAACCGGGCTTATTGTCACCGTGCAATCAACGGTGACAATAACCCCTTATTACCCCGCTTGCCACCGCTACAGGGCAAGTGGGAAGAGCCGGGTAAAGTGCCACAATTGGCACATCTTTTGATGCGCCAAATGTGGGGCTGCTGTAGCCTGGTATTATCAGGCTGTTGAGGGCCAAAATCCATGGGCCTTGACAGTCTTTTAATACCAGGCCGCAGCAGTCTGCATTTTACTTGGCTGGTTAACAAAAATAGGGGGGATCCCTACGCCGTTTTTTTTTCGAGGGGATCCCCTATTTTTGTTAACCAGCCAAGCTAAGCAGACTGCTGTGGCCTGGTATTATCAGGCTTGCAAGGTCCATGGATATTGGATCCTTACCAGCCTGAAAAACCAGGCCTCAGCGGTCTGCTTCATCTGGCTGGTTAACAAAAATAGGGGGGACCCCATGCCAATTTTTTTCGAGGGGATCCCTATTTTTGTTAATCAGCCAAGATATGCAGACTGCTGTGGCCTGGTATTATCAGGCTGGCAAGGTCCATGGATCTTGGCTCCTTAACAGTCTGAAAATCCAGGCCTCAGCGGTCTGCTTCATCTGGCTGGTTAACAAAAATAGGGGGGACCCCACGCCAATTTTTTTCGAGGGGATCCCCTATTTTTGTTAATCAGCCAAGATATGCAGACTGCTGTGGCCTAGTATTATCAGGCTGGCAAGGTCCATGGATCTTGGCTCCTTAACAGCCTGAAAATCCAGGCCTCAGCGGTCTGCTTCATCTGGCTGGTTAACAAAAATAGGGGGGACCCCACGCCATTTTTTTTTCGAAGGGAACCCCTATTTTTGTTAATCAGTTCCCTCTGACGTCACTGATTGTGTCCCTGGCTGACCTGAAGTGAAAGTGGAAAGCAATCAATTAAGCTTTCCACTTAAGGGCCCGTCTCACATAGCGATATCGCTACCGAGATCGCTGCTGAGTCACTAGTTTTGTGACGCAGCAGCGAGCTCACCAGCGATATCGCTGTGTGTGACATTCAGCGACGATCAGCCCCCTGCCGGGTATCGCTGATCGTCGCTGAAATGTCAGGACCTTTTTTTGATCGCTGGTTTCCCGCTGACAGGCACGCATCGCTGCGTGTGACAGGCGGGAGACCAGCGATCCGCTGGTAACCAAGGTACACAACGGGTTTCCAGGCGCGGGGCTGTGCCTAGAAACCCGCTGTGTACCTTGGATACCAGCGCCCTGATGCAGGGAGCTGGTATCCAAGGTACACAGCGGGTTTCCAAGCGCTGCGCGGTGCCTGGAAACCCGCTGTGTACCTTGGTTACCAGCGGATCGCTGGTCTCCCGCCTGTCACACGCAGCGATGCGTGCCTGTCAGAGGGAAACCAGCGATCAAATAAAGGTCCTGACATTTCTGCGACGATCAGCGATACCCGGCAGGGGGGCTGATCGTTGCTGAATGTCACACACAGCGATATCGCTGGTGAGCTTGCTGCTGCGTCACAAAACTTGTGACTCAGCAGCGATCTCGGTAGCGATATCGCTATGTGAGACGGGCCCTTAAGCGATGTTACCCGCAGTGTCGCTGTCCCAGATCGCTGCCTGAGCTGCCTGTTTGGCAGCTCAGCAGCGATCATGTAGCGATACACCAGCGATCCTGACAAGTGCATATCGTTGTCGGGATCGCTGGTGTATCGTTATGTGACACCCAGCCTTTACTCTCCTGTCAGGCAGGAGAGGAACTCATTCATTTGGGGTTTACTGTGAGGCTGCAGCATTAGCTGCGGTCCCTGCAGTAAACATTAACCCTTTCTGAAGGATTACACCGTGGGACCTGACTGTGCATCGGATTGGTAAGAATAATTTTGCTTTATTATTTTATTTTTATTACAGGAAATGGTTTTAGCAGGTAAATAAAATATGGTCAAAAACTGTGTGATTATTTCATTAAACTTCTTTTTTATTAAAGTGTGTGTGTTTGATTTTTCTTTCATACAATAGGATTAATAATTGATAGTTGTCTAATTGACAGCTCTCAATTATTAACCTGGCTTAAAGTGACCTTTCAATTGCAAGGTCATTTTAACCCCTTATTAACCCATTCGCCACCGCTACAGGGCAATGGGAATAGACGGGCAAAGTGCCAGAAAGGGCAAATCTAATTAGAGATTTGCCCTTTCTGGGGTGTCTGGGGGCAGATGTTAAGTAGCCGGGGGGGGCCAAAAAAAATGGTCCCTCTCTGGGCTATTATTATCTGCCCCCACTCACTGGCTTTGTCTGTCTGGTTGCGAAAATAGGCGGGAGTCCACGCATTTTTTTTCAGCAATTTTACACCTCATATATATATATATATATATACATGTCATTGAATTTGTGACACATATATATATATATTTATATTTGTAGTTCATACACTTCTACATAGTATAATAGCCGCTAATTCAATTGCCGGCTTTTGTGAAAATGCAGAACCCGACATGAAATGACACTTGGTGTACATAGGGTTAACCATGTCTTTTCATGTCCTTTGCTATCTAATTTGCACAAACAATTAAATCAGACTATGTGTGCAAAATTTCACACCTGTAGGGGTTAATTAAAGGTGTAAATTCGTAGCAAAAAAGTCAGTTTTTTTTACAACGAATTTACACCTTTAATTAACCCCTACAGGTGTGAAATTTTGCACACATAGTCTGATTTAATTGTTTGTGCAAATCAGATAACAAACGACATGAAAAGACATGGTTAACCCTATGTACACCAAGTGTCATTTCATGTCGGGTGCTTCTGTCTTTTCACTGAAGCGGCTTTACCCGGCAATTGAATCAGAGTATATTTTACTATGTAGAAGTGTATAAACTATACATATATGTATATATATATGTCACAATGACATGTATATATATATATATATGTATTCTATGTGTGTATATTTAGTGTTTACAAGGAAATAAAGGTTTTTTTTAGTTGCGATATTTTGTTCCCATAGACTTACATGGGACTTCCGGTATCGGTATCGGGTATCGCCGATATTTTAGTGATATCGGCGATACCATTCCGATTCCGATACTTTAGGATATCGGAAAGTATCGCTCAACTCTACCCAGCAGTCACTGCAGTTATCGCGAGAAACTGCATGTGACCGCTGGGGAGAAGAGGATGGCGGCCATTAAGCAGTCCGGGATGTGACCGCCGGAGATCTTCTGCCAGGTAAGTGCCGCTGACTCCTGACAGACCCGACCGACGGACACTGACAGTGACAGACCCGACCGACGGACACAGACAGTGACAGTGATAAATCCGATTCCGGTATTCGATAAGACGAAAATATCGAAACGAATTATCGAAAGGCCGATAGAGCTAATATCGGCCGATAGCCGATATTTGCATTATCGTATCGCTCAACACTATTTGCTACTAGTTATCACGCGAGACATGTATTGCACAATTTGCCAGCGGGTGAATATACACTGCTCAAAAAAAAAAAGGGAACACTTCAACAACAGAATATAACTCCAAGTAATTCAAACTTCTGTGAAATCAAACTGTCCATTTAGGAAGCAACACTGATTGACAATCAATTTCACATGCTGTTGTGCAAATTGAATAGACAACAGATGGAAATTATTGGAAATTATCAAGACACACTCAATAAAGGAGTGGTTCTGCAGGTGGGGACCACAGAACACATCTCAGTACCAATGCTTTCTGTCTGATGTTTTAATCCCTTTTGAAAGTTGGTTGTGTTTTCACACTCGTGATAGCATGAGACGGACTCTACAACCCACACAAGTGGCTCAGGTAGTGCAGCTCATCCAGGATGGCACATCAATGCGAGCTGTGGCAAGAAGGTTTGCTGTGTCTGTCAGCGGAGTGTCCAGAGGCTGGAGGCGCTGACAGGAGACAGGCCGGTACACCAGGAGACGTGGAGGGGGCTGTAGGAGGGCAACAATCCAGCAGCAAGACCACTACCTCCGCCTTTGTGCAAGGAGTAAGTATTGCTAACAACACATAAAACCACATATTAAGGAATATTATAGCAACCTTCTCTAGATTACACCCTTGTGGTGACTTGTTCAACAAGGATACATCAATAGAACATAAACAACAATTCCCAAAGGGGAAAAGAATGTACTAGTCCATATTTACAAAATCACTGAAATCTTTATTAATTACATAATGAACTACAATTGACACACGTGTTAAAGTATTTACAACCATAAAAATGCTGTCGTGAGGCACAACACCCCTTAAGTCCACACCTACAAAATGAGCATATAGCTATTCAATACTATATATAAAAATCAAAAATGACACACAATCTTATTGCACTATTCCCTACAGATAGCTATTGCCACTGACATCATATTTCATGCACCATAATAATTATATAAAGCCTCAATTATTTATATATCATAGTGCAGCTTAATAAGCTATATGCATTAATCACAATTGCACCCCTCAACTAATGGCCATTCCACCATAATATAGGGCAATCCCTTAAATTCATAGTAATACATCCGTATTCCATATGTCATATTACATCGATATTGCTATCAACTAAACACATCATATACAGTATCCTAATAGGAATGTGTACTTATACATATAACGTTGGCTCCTAAATAGCTGTCAACTATAAGGGCACAGATTGTTTACATTTCCTGTGGTGGTACTGCCACTATGAGATCACCATCAATAATAATTATATACTCACTATTAACATAAGTAGTATAGGAGGGGTACTGTAAGGTTCTGTGTATCTGTTTCTGAAACTCAGTTTGTTCGTCGGCCATTTTGCTTTCTGTTTTGCTGCAGCTATCTTGCCCTCAGTCAAAATGGAGTTTTCCAGCTTGCATGTTCCCGCCCTGATTCTCTCCGTTTGCTTCTTAAACAGCCACAGCTGAGCAATCAGTGCTTCAGAATCTAGCCTGCAGTGAACCTGTGTTCTGACTCCTGAAGCCTTGGACCTTGTACTCCAGCCATTCCTACTGAGGAACTCTGAAGCACTTGTGGACTCTGAACTCTGCTCTTGAGAGCCTCACGTTTGCATGGACTTACGGTAACAGAGAAGAAGATCTGAATCTGTATTGGAGAGTGATTGCTGAGCTTGGATTACTCTGGCCTGCTGTGTCTCCTGCTCTGTGTTTGCAACCTGTGTGTTTATTTTTGCCAATTTGTATGAAGCAATACAAGACTTTCTTTATCAACCTGTGTCTCAAGTATTTTCATCGCACCCAAGCACAAGACGCTATATGAACTGTACCACATACATTACAAGATTCTGAAGCCAAACGTTAGTGTCTGCTGGGTCTGGAAAGGCTTGTCTGCTGTACTGTGGATATCGGATGTCCGGTTGTACTTTCTGTGATGACAGTGGTTGTGACTTCTCACAACCATTCCAGGTGAGCAATTCCCTTAAGTTTTTTTTTCTGCAGTGTTATCACAGGTAAACACTATTGTTTTTTTTTTTCTCTTCTCTTTTTGTCTGCTGAAACTCTGGATATCAGATGTCTGGTTGAAAGCTTTCTGTGATGATAGTGGTTGTGACTCCTCACAACCATTCCAGGTGAGCAGTTCCCTTAATTTTTTTTTCTCTCTGCAGTGTTGCCACAGGTGAACACTATTGTTTTTTTTTTTCTCCTCTTCTTCCAGTATCCTGTCTTAAAAGATCTGGAAAATGGAGGCCCGCATAAAGGAACTTTGCGGAGTGACTGATAATATCCTTGCAGATTTGCAGAATATAAAGACCCGTTTTACAAATCTTCAGGACCTAAATAATCACAATTTGCAAGTGGTTGGACAAACTACCCAGGATTTGCGAGCCAGGATTGAGGTTCTGGAGGGGCAAGTCCAGGCTCCTGCCGTAGCCCCGAGTTCTGGGATTCCCAAGTTGCCCCCTTTTCGTTTTGGTGGTGAACGTGAGAAATTCAGGGGATTTATTAATCAATGCAATCTTTTTTTTTCTGCACATGCTTCACAATTTCCCACTGAACGATCTAAGGTGCTTACTATAATTATGTTGCTTACCAACAAGGCTTTAATGTGGGCAAACCCTCTGATTGAGACTGAGGATGATTGTTTGAATCACCTTGATGATTTTATTTCAGCCATGGGGCAGGTGTTTGATGACCCCAATCGAGGTGCAACAGCTGAAGCAGCCATGTTAGCTTTGCGACAAGGTAAGCACTCGGTAGCTGAATATGCCTTGGATTTCAGGAGATGGGCCCTTGATACCACCTGGGACAATTCCGCCAAAAAATCTATTTTTCGAAAGGGGTTATCCCCACTGATTAAGGATGAACTTGCTCGTGCCGACCCTCCCACTGCGTTAGGTGACTTTATTAACTACTGCATCCGTATTGATACTCGTTTAACTGAACGCAGGCAAGAGAGATGGTTCGAAAGCAATCGTACTAACCTTTTCCTACCTTCCTCTCCAGCTAAGGAACCTTTGAATAGGATTACACGGGAACCTGAACCTGAACCCATGCAGGTAGACTCTTTACTACGACGGGTTAGTGATGCACGCAAGGAACATCGTTTTAAGGAGAATCTATGTTTTTATTGTGGTAAGTCAGGGCACTTTATTATTAACTGCCCCAGCCGTTCTCGCAAGACTACTGCAGCACTCATTCATTGTGAGTGTTGCGAGAGGGGATCTGTCAGGTCCGAGCCTCAGGCTCCAGAGAGATCTGCAGCAACAGATCTTGATTTCTCGGACTTAAACTCTGTTACCTCTGAGGACGTTGACTGTGTAAATGCTGCCATCTTTCAAGTTTCCTCAGCGGTGTCCCAGCTGAGTTGTAAGAAAAACAATTGTCATTGCTTTCTTTCCATCAAACTCTGGGTTGACTCAGCTTGGGTGTCTAGCTCTGCTATGATCGACTCAGGTGCAAGTGGAAATTTTATGGATGTCTCCTTTGCTCTGAAACAGGGAATACGTTCAGTGAAGAAGGCTACTCCAGTACAGATGGAAACTGTGGATGGCTCCCTGCTGACCTCTGGACCAGTGGATCAGGAAACAGAGCCTTTAAAGGTTCTTATGGGTAAAGATCATCAAGAGAAACTGTCCTTTATGCTTATCTCTTCTCCTCACTTTCCCATTATTCTAGGGCTACCATGGCTGCAGGCTCAGAATCCTACCATTAACTGGGAGACCAAGGAATTACACTTTCCAGAGAAACAGATGAGTCCAAAAATTTCAGCTTGCTCTGTTCCTAAAGGAACCATGTCAGTCCCTGAACTACCAGCTGTATACCAGGACTATGTGGATTTATGTGACAAGAAGAACGCTGACCAGCTTCCTCCTCACCGTCCATATGATTGTCCAATTGAATTATTGCCTGGAGCAGAGATACCTTTTGGTAAGATCTACCCCCTGTCGGGGCCCGAGCTGAAGGCTTTAAAAGAGTACATAGACGAAAATCTAGCCAAGGGCTTCATACGCCCCTCTTCATCTCCTGCAGGGGCACCCATATTCTTTGTAAAGAAGAAAGATGGATCCCTGAGACCATGCGTAGACTATAGGGAACTCAATAAGGTTACTATTAGAAACCGTTATCCATTGCCTTTAATCCCTGAGTTATTGGAGAGAGTGCGACATGCCAAAATTTTTTCTAAACTAGATCTTCGTGGGGCCTATAACTTAGTCCGTATTAGACCTGGGGATGAATGGAAGACTGCATTCAGGTCACGCTATGGACACTTTGAATATCTAGTTATGCCTTTTGGTCTGAGTACCGCCCCAGCCACTTTCCAACACTTGGTGAATGACATCTTCAGGGATCTCCTGGATACATTCGTGGTAATTTATTTGGATGATATTTTAATTTTTTCTAACTCCACAGAGGAACATCATGGACATGTGAGAATGGTCTTGGAACGTCTAAGACAAAATCATCTTTACATCAAGCTTGAAAAGTGTGAATTCCATAAGACCGAAATTCAATTTCTGGGGTATGTACTGTCTACACAAGGAATTAGTATGGATGGAAGTAAAACCCAAGCCATCAATGATTGCCAAGTCCTAGAAATGTGAAGGAGGTACAGCGCTTCATCGGGTTTGCAAACTTCTATAGACGTTTCATTAGAAATTTCTCTGAGGTAGTGTCACCTATCACCCAACTTACCCGGAAAGAGTCTAAGTTCTCCTGGACTCCCCAAGCCCAGGAAGCATTTTACCGTCTAAAAGATAAATTTACCACTGCACCTATCCTAGTACATCCTAACCCAGAGCTTGCCTTCATAATAGAGGTGGATGCTTCAGACTGTGCCGTGGGAGCTATACTCTCTCAGAGAACAGGTGAGAAGAATGTCTTGCATCCCTGTGCCTTCTTTTCCCAGCAGTTGTCTTCGGCTGAGAAGAACTACGATGTGGGCAATAGAGAGTTGTTGGCCATTATTGCCGCCTTCAAAGAATGGAGACACCTTCTTCAAGGAGCTGCACAGCAAATAGTTGTTTTGACAGACCATCGTAATCTTGAGTTTATCAGGTCGGCTAAGTGCCTGACTCCTCGCCAGGCTCGCTGGAATCTTTTCTTAAACCAATTTAATTTTATTATTTCTTATAGACCAGGATCGCGCAATGGAAAGGCTGATGCACTCTCTAGGATTTACTCAGCAGAGACACGTCCAATTACTCCTCCTAAGACTATTCTTCCTGACTCTAGATTCCTAGGAGTGATTCATCATCAAGACCTAATTAAAGACATCAAGGAAGCATACCATGCGGATTCTTTTTTGGCTCAACCCCCAAGGGACGTAAGTCTTGTCTTTAAGAATGGTGTGTGGATTCTGGGACAACGTCTGTATATACCTGAAACAGTCAGATTGAGAGTATTGCAACTCATTCACGATTCCAAAATAGCCGGGCATAGAGGAATTCTAAAGACACAGGAATTTCTTTCTCGTTTCTTTTGGTGGCCCACTTGTAGGAAGGATGTTTTGGACTATGTCACTTCGTGTGAGGTTTGTGCAAGATGCAAAACACCTCGCTCTTCACCAACTGGTCTGTTACAGCCTCTTCCCACCCCGTCCCGCCCGTGGGGATCCATTTCTATGGACTTCATTGTGGAATTACCAACCTCTCAAGGGAAGAACACTATTCTAGTGGTGGTTGACCGTCTAACAAAGGCAGCTCATTTTATCCCTTGTGTCGGCTTACCCACTGCAAAACAGACATCAGATTTGATGATTAAAGATGTGTTTCGCTTACATGGAGTACCGGATGAGGTTATTTTGGATCGAGGGGTGCAATTCACTTCTAGGTTTTGGCAAAATTTCTGTGCAGCATTGGACATTAAAGTAAACCTTTCTTCTGCTTTTCATCCCCAGACTAATGGACAAACCGAACGAACCAATCAAACCCTGGAGCAGTATCTCCGCTGCTTTATCTGCCACCTACAGGATGATTGGGTGGATCTACTTCCATTGGCTGAGTTCTCTTACAACAACTCTCAGAGTGCCTCCACTAAACAGTCTCCTTTTTACTCTAATCTAGGTTATCATCCTAACATTCTACCACGATTTCCCATAGAGACGCCTTTGCCAGCAGTGGCTGAAAGAGTCACGACTTTACAGAAGAATATGGATCTTCTAAAGGAGAATCTGGAATCGGCTCAGGAAAGGTACAAGAAGGCAGCAGATAAATTTCGTAAACCTGCACCAGCTTTTAAGGTAGGAGACCTGGTCTGGCTGTCAACCAGAAATCTTAAGTTAAGGATTCCATCGTCTAAGTTGGGACATAAGTACATTGGACCCTATAAAATCAGTAAAATTATAAGTGCCGTTGCTTGTCGTCTTCAATTGCCCAGAACTATGAGAATCCACCCTGTCTTTCATGTATCCCTACTAAAGGCTGCGACACCCAATACGTTTCCTGGACGTTCTTCTCCTTGCCCTGACCCAGTGCTAGTCGATGGTCAGGAGGAATTTGTGGTGGAAAGGATTTTAGATTCCAGGTTGTATAGAAATCAGTTACAATATCTGATTAAATGGCAGGGCTACCCAGTGGAGGACAACTCATGGGAGCCAGTCAATAACGTTAATGCTCCTCGCTTGCTCCGTCAGTTTCATCAGAGGTACCCACACAAGCCTGGTCTGAGGTCATCCGGAGGTTGTCCCTAAGGGGGGAGTAATGTAAGGTTCTGTGTATCTGTTTCTGAAACTCAGTTTGTTCGTCGGCCATTTTGCTTTCTGTTTTGCTGCAGCTATCTTGCCCTCAGTCAAAATGGAGTTTTCCAGCTTGCATGTTCCCGCCCTGATTCTCTCCGTTTGCTTCTTAAACAGCCACAGCTGAGCAATCAGCCTGCAGTGAACCTGTGTTCTGACTCCTGAAGCCTTGGACCTTGTACTCCAGCCATTCCTACTGAGGAACTCTGAAGCACTTGTGGACTCTGAACTCTGCTCTTGAGAGCCTCACGTTTGCATGGACTTACGGTAACAGAGAAGAAGATCTGAATCTGTATTGGAGAGTGATTGCTGAGCTTGGATTACTCTGGCCTGCTGTGTCTCCTGCTCTGTGTTTGCAACCTGTGTGTTTATTTTTGCCAATTTGTATGAAGCAATACAAGACTTTCTTTATCAACCTGTGTCTCAAGTATTTTCATCGCACCCAAGCACAAGACGCTATATGAACTGTACCACATACATTACAGGTACCTTTCGTCAAACTCAATCTGACAGGTCGTCACGCCCCCTATCATTTTATCCGTCTCCTTGTGATTTGACCTGTCTGGGAAATCAGGATTGTTGAATCTGGGAAGTTCTATCAAAGTGTATCATGATTTTATTCGGCTCTATTTATATTTTATCCATCTCCTTGTGGATTTGATCAGTCTGTGGTGTGGGGGAAAGGTGTATCAAGGCGAATCTTGATTTTATAAGGCTCTTTTTGTGGGGGCTCTTTTAAGTCCACCAGTAAATGTATGTAAAGGGATTTTCTAGCATGGGATTAAATCCCTATGTGAGTGTGTGCTTCACTTGCTGTAAAGTTATATCTTAGTAGTCTATGTAGTCTATGTACAGGCTAAAAGGAGTTTATTGTACAGTATTATTAAGTATATAAGAAATTTTTCCCCATAGAGAATTAAAGGAAAGATAGGATCCGTATTAGCAGGGCTGCACCAGGGATATGTCCGGACATGTCTAGTAAAGTACAATTGACAGAAGTTAGCATCTTAACATGCTATTTATATATGGTAATTCACTTGATAGAAATTACGCATAGTAATTAGCACTGTGAGGGGTGAACTTTTTAGAACAAAGGGCATACTCAGCTTAGCCCGGACATGTCGGGGCATGTATTTTTAAAAAAAGCAATGACGCGGTATTGTAAAACAAGGTTACAAGATTTTATTGCAGTAAATAAATACATCTCAAAGACATTTCAAGCATTGAACTAATTGTGACACCAAAATGGCGATACAGATGGTGATACAGACAGGTTATGGGGTTCTCTCTAGACAGGCGCAAGTTTGGTGAATATACCAACAGATGTAGTTGGAGTTTTTAAATTTGATTTTCTCTCAGCAATAAAATTTCTCACAATTGTATCATTACGCGGTTTATCAGTAGAAAATTTCTCCAATATCTTACTGAACGGCATGTTCCGAGCTAAAAAATGTAAAAAGTACACGCAGTAGTGACCGCAGACAGTACTATACGTGTCTTGGATTTGGCTGCCTTGATAATAATAAGTCTCACAATTCTTGTTCAGGAAAGTCATAAAAACGATTTTGAACAGAATTCAACAAAAATCGGGTACAAACTTTTTAGCATAGCTGTGTTTCTGACTCTCAGCTGCTATTTTAATAGTTACCATACGAATATTGTAGCGAATCAAGCTGTATTAAATTGAATACTAACACGATTCCAGCAACTTGATGACAAATTCAGTGCAAATTCGTTATTTCGGGACGTGTTCCGGCCTATTTTGGCACATGCTCCACTTTACTCTGATTCAACGCGATATATTCAACGCGATATTTGTAAAGCTAGGTTATTTTAAATAGTTACCATACCGATATTGTAGCGAATCAAGGTGTATTAAATTGAATACTAACACGATTCCAGCAACTTGATGGCAAATTCAGAGCAAATTCGTTATTTCGGGACGTGTACTGGCCTATTTTGGTACATGCCCACTCCTACGCAGCGATTTTGAGCACCATTCAACAAAAATCGGGTACAAACTTTTTAGCATAGCTGTGTTTCTGACTCTCAGCTGTTATTTTAAACAGTTACCATACCGATATTGTAGCGAATCAAGGTGTATTAAATTGAATGCTTACACGATTCCAGCAACTTGATGACAAATTCAGAGCAAATTCGTTATTTTGGGAGAGGCGTAGGCCTATTTTTTAACGATGCTAACCCCCTCAGATATGAAAGACAGGCAGCTCTTTTTCAAGAAATCTGTCACTGTGGTGCTTTTTTCTAGCCTTCATTAGTGTAGCTGCTAGGATACACGGACTCCTACAGCTCATCCCTATGGTGTAGTTTAATGTAGGGGCAAACAGATCATCGCTGGTGTTTGGAAAATACCATATTTCATAGATGGTGGTGATCCGCTGAATCATTTTTAAACATTTCACGCCACTCATGCACCCACAGCACACTTATGGTGTACCCGCACCGCTGCAGCTAGCGCTTTTTAGCTAAAAAAGGCATGATATAACTGCCCGCAGGTGATGTTTGTGACCTTATTTGCATCATTTTCATTATAGCACAACGGACAGCCGTGGAAAAAACAACCCTGAAATTCAAAAACTATGTGCTGGCCGTTAACATACGCATAGTCATCTAAAAAATATTGGGCGAGTTGCTTCACAAACCCTCTCAAGGCATGCTGAATGTCAATGTTCTCGGTATGCGCTACATACATGACCCACTGTACAGCCTGGGATGAGTAGCGTTTTTGCTGCCCAGGCCTATTTTTAAAGATGCTATGCCCCTCAGATATAAAAGACAGGCATGTTGGGACGTTGTCCCGGCCTATTTTAGCACATGCCCACTCCTATGCAGCGATTTTGACCAGCATTCAACAAAAAAATTGTGTACAAACTTTTTAGCATACCTGTGTTTCCGACTCTCATGCCGTACCAGAAAGGCCTATTTTGGCACATGCCCACGCCTATGCAACAATTTTGACCAGCATTCAACAAAAAATTGGGTACAAACTTTTTAGCATACCTGTGTTTCTGACTCTCATGCCGTACCAGAAAGGCCTATTTTGGCACAGGCCCACGCCTATGCAACGATTTTGACCAGCGTTCAACAAAAAATTGGGTACAAACTTTTTAGCATACCCATGTTTCTGACTCTCATGCCATGCCAGAAGCACCCTGTGCCGTGTACTCTAAACCCATAATATTTCACATCGGCTATGGGACCTACATAGCTTTGTTTTCTCAGGTATTAAAAAAAGTGTGGAAAACTGAAAATCCCGAGGCCTGAGGTAATTTAGTGAGCTTCATGGGGATAAAATTTAGCGAGTCTATGAACCTTATAGACAAATCGGGTAGCGTCACACACAAGACCACGACACCTTGAGCTACCACATTTACCGGTAGTTTTCAAAAACCTCTGCCTTAACAATAAAGTAAGAATCGTGTCGACCTGCATTGTGGGCTATAAATGTATACCCTGAAAATCGTGCATCAGCCCCTAGGGTGTAATGCGTGAGCATTTTAATTATTTTTTCAATTCATAACCAGACGTTCTCAGGCAGAGAGGTTTATTTCACAGAAGTTGACTGTACATTTGCATAATTTTTGTTTAAAATCATACATTTGCATAATTTTGTTTAAAATCACACAGTTCTGCGATAATGTTGGGTGTTGGACACGCACTTATCAGTCTTTCATACGTGTCGCAGAAATATTTTAGTCTGTTCTGCGCAAGTTTATTATGCACGTACTGTGCAGACATGTCAAGAAACATTTTGGCATGTTCAGCAGTCCATACGGGTGTTGGTGTGTAAGGTGATCGAGAATCATCCTTCTGCTTCTTACTTACACGACGGCGCGATACCGCGCGTTTCTTTGGCGCTAATGCATCGGCTGAATTGGTAGCTGCTGCTTCCGCGTTGCTATTTGCAGATTCTGTAGCTTGACACAGACGTGTATTCTCACGCCTACTACTCTCCGCATTCCCGGGGTGGGCGGTTGGCGCGTCGCTTTCTTCACGATCTGCAACACACCTGAGTGAAAGAGGTTCCGTTCTCACATCCGCTCTGTTCTCAAATCCACAATTGCGCTGTTGCAAAACTCGCGAATGACGATCTTCCGTAACAAAAGAAAAGATACGTGGTGTAGTTAACCGCTAAGTGGGGCGAGATATAGGAAAAGCTACATGCTCCACTTTACTCTGATTCAACGCAATATTTGTAAATCTACCAGCACCGATTATCTGTGAAACCGATGCATGATTGTTTGTATAAGTACACTATAGAGCGGCCTAGACATATATACTTACAAGTATGCCCCGGGTGCTGATCTACAGAGAATGCTGAATTAACAGACATCACGCTGCTCGGTCGCCGCCGTATGGGGTATGGGGTGCAGCGGTGCGGGTACACCATAAGTGTGCTGTGGGTGCATGAGTGGCGTGAAATGTTTAAAAATGATTCAGCGGATCACCACCATCTATGAAATATGGTATTTTCCAAACACCAGCGATGATCTGTTTGCCCCCTACATTAAACTACACCATAGGGATGAGCTGTAGGGGTCCGTGTATCCTAGCGGCTACACTAATGAAGGCTAGAAAAATGCACCACAGTGACAGTTTTTCTTGAAAAAGAGCTGCCTGTCTTTCATATCTGAGGGGGTTAGCATCGTTAACAAATAGGCCTAGGCCTCTCCCAAAATAACGAATTTGCTCTGAATTTGTCATCAAGTTGCTGGAATCGTGTAAGCATTCAATTTAATACACCTTGATTCGCTACAATATCGGTATGGTAACTGTTTAAAATAACAGCTGAGAGTCAGAAACACAGCTATGCTAGAAAGTTTGTACCCAATTTTTGTTGAATTCTGTTCAAAATCGCTGCGTATGAGTGGGGATGTGCCAAAATAGGCCAGTACATGGCCCGAAATAACGAATTTGCTCTGAATTTGTCATCAAGTTGCTGGAATCGTGTTAGTATTCAATTTAATACACCTTGATTCGCTACAATATCGGTATGATAACTATTTAAAATAACCTAGCTTTACAAATATCGCGTTGAATATATCGCGTTGAATCAGAGTAAAGTGGAGCATGTGCCAAAATAGGCCGGAACACGTCCCGAAATAACGAATTTGCACTGAATTTGTCATCAAGTTGCTGGAATCGTGTTAGTATTCAATTTAATACAGCTTGATTCGCTACAATATTCGTATGGTAACTATTAAAATAGCAGCTGAGAGTCAGAAACACAGCTATGCTAAAAAGTTTGTACCCGATTTTTGTTGAATTCTGTTCAAAATCGTTTTTGTGACTTTCCTGAACAAGAATTGGGAGACTTATTATTATCAAGGCAGCCAAATCCAAGACACGTATAGTACTGTCTGCGGTCACTACTGCGTGTACTTTTTACATTTTTTAGCTCGGAACATGCCGTTCAGTAAGATATTGGAGAACTTTTCTACTGATAAACCGCGTAATGATACAATTGTGAGAAATTTTATTGCTGAGAGAAAATCAAATTTAAAAACTCCGCACTACATCTGTTGGTATATTCACCAAACTTGCGCCTGTCTAGAGAGAACCCCATAACCTGTCTGTATCGCCATCTGTATCGCCATTTTGGTGACACAATTAGTTCAATGTGTGAAATGTCTTTGAGATGTATTTATTTACTGCAATAAAATCTTGTAACCTTGTTTTACAATGCCGCGTCATTGCTTTTTTTAAAAATACATGCCCCGACATGTCCGGGCTAAGCTGAGTATGCCCTTTGTTCTAAAAAGTTCACCCCTCACAGTGCTAATTACTATGTGTAATTTCTATCAAGTGAATTACCATATCTAAATAACATGTTAAGATGCGAACTTCTTTCAATTGTACTTTACTAGACATGTCCGGACATATCCCTGGTGCAGCCCTGCTAATACGGATCCTATCTTTTCTTTAATTCTCTATGGGGAAAAACTTCTTATATACTGAATAATACTGTACAATAAACTCCTTTTAGCCTGTACATAGACTACTAAGATATAACTTTACAGCAAGTGAAGCACACACTCACATAGGGATTTAATCCCATGCTAGAAAATCCCTTTACATACATTTACTGGTGGACTTAAAAGAGCCCCCACAAAAAGAGCCTTATAAAATCAAGATTCGCCTTGATACACCTTTCCCCCACACCACAGACTGATCAAATCCACAAGGAGATGGATAAAATATAAATAGAGCCGAATAAAATTATGATACACTTTGATAGAACTTCCCAGATTCAACAATCCTGATTTCCCAGACAGGTCAAATCACAAGGAGACGGATAAAATGATAAGGGGCGTGACGACCTGTCAGATTGAGTTTGACGAAAGGTACCCCTCCTATACTACTAACATACCAAGTGTACAACAAGCGGTGTGGAGTCAGGGAGTGTGTGCCTGCCCCAACGCACATTTCGGTCCAGCCTTCGTCAGGAATACGGATGTATTACTATGAATTTAAGGGATTGCCCTATATTATGGTGGATTGGCCATTAGTAGAGTTGAGCGATACTTTCCGATATCCTAAAGTATCGGAATCGGAATGGTATCGCCGATATCACTAAAATATCGGCGATACCCGATATCGATACCGGAAGTCCCATGTAAGTCTATGGGAACAAAATATCGAAATTAAAAAAAACCCATTCTTGCCTTGTTGGTTAATTGTACATGAAGGAAAACAAGAAAGAGTAATGTAGAATGTATTGTGGAAGGTTGAGGAGACATTAAAGGCATAGATGTTTAACCCAATCAAATGGAATAGCATAAATATTTTTTTTTTTAAAGATGTTCGGATTGACGAAGAAATTGACAATGTTAACGTTTTTTATATTTTGGCAAATATGTATATTACACAACTTCCATGCTCTTCATCTTCACCTTTTTAACTTTTCACACACTTTCTCCTTCATAATCTTCTGCAGCATCATCTTTTTCATCAAATTATTCTTCATCTTCACCTTCTTTATCTTCTTCTTAAACTTCTTGCTATTCATCTTTTTGTTAACATTACTCATATTCTTCTTATTAAACTATTATTCTTATTCATATTGTACTTCATCTTCTTCATCATATTCTTATTTGTGACAGAGAATCCTGTACTTGTAATCTGTCAAAGTATGAATTTTTCATCCTTCCGTTCTTGCTGTCACAAAAGATTTAAATTACAACAGTATTTGTCCGTGTTCAGTTTAGCCTGCAGCAGCAGGCATTTTCCAGGGGCACCACGAGGAGGAACGGACTCACCCCCATACACTGCTTAGTCTTCTTCTGCTTAGAATTTAGAGCATATATTTTGCTCTTCATTTTGGTCTTATACTTCATGTTCTTCTGCTTTTAGATCTTCTGCTTATTGTTCTTGTGTCTCTTGTTCCGTATCTTGTATTTGTAGCACAATCTTGTACCAGCTGATGTTACTGGGACACGGTTACTAAGCAGGAGGTACCTGTGCTCCAAAGCACTACCAAGGACCAGCAGACGTTGCTGGAACTCGGATACCGAGATGGAGGCACCTAGGCCAAAGGCACTGCGGAGAACCAGCTGACGGTACTGGAACCCGGAGGGGCAGCAGAAGGAAAAGAGCCAATGGCACAACCGAGGACCAGCTGACGTTACTGGGACACGGTTACTAAGCAGGAGGTACCTGTGCTCCAAAGCACTACCAAGGACCAGCAGACGTTGCTGGAACTCGGATACCGAGATGGAGGCACCTAGGCCAAAGGCACTGCGGAGAACCAGCTGACGGTACTGGAACCCGGAGGGGCAGCAGAAGGAAAAGAGCCAATGGCACAACCGAGGACCAGCTGACGTTACTGAACCCCAGTAACACAGGAGCAAGTGTTGACTGTGCTAACAGCACTTCCGAGCAACAACTGGCGGTGTTGGAGCCCAGGGTCAAGGAGGATGTTTAAATACTAGATCAAGTAATTTCCTTGTTACCTGTCAATTTTAAATGTCTATACTTCAAACAAGAGAAAGATAACCTTTACTACCATAAGATGATGATTTCATTTAAACTAATATCTAGATAAATAAAGAATTGACAAACATAAACACATACATTAACATGTTGAACAGCAATGCAAACCACAAAATAAATTAGTTAAGGAATCTGCTATACGGTTGTACATAAAAGCATACAAGTACATATCTGAATCCATTAATGATGGATAAGTAACAGTATGTACACCATTTTTATTGTATAGACAATGAATGTCTGACTTCAAAACATCATCAGCATTACAAGTTATCTGTGACATTACTAAAATGTTACATTTGCTGAATAATGTCACTAAACAGTTTATACAAAATTATACAATTTCCATCATGTAATACTCATAATATGTGGCAATAATCATGTTTATTAACAAACATAACCTTTAAAAAGTGCATAGTGCATAGTGAAAATTGCTATTTATGCCTGACTGTCGACTTGCAAGCATGACAACGGATAGATAAGGTATATATAGATGAGACTGCATAGCCACAGATGGTGAATGGCGATGTAATACTGTACCTCAATAAAGTGTGCGTCACTACTACATAATTTTTTTTATATAGCTTTATAAACAGGGTACGTGGATGTATGCTTGCGCCTTTGTTTTGACGCACAGACTGCCTTCCTGCTGAGACGCGTTGGGTAGTGAACAGTTGTGTGCAGTGTTCACTGTAGTCTGAGGTTTTCCTTTTTGGAGTGCAGATCACGCTCCAGTTAGTTCTTCAACCACTGCTGGTTGTAGTCTGCTGAGCGTGTGTCACTGGCACATCCTTGAAATTTTTCTCTAATTGTTGCTGCTCCACTCTATTACAAATAAATAAAATCTATTAGTGTGACGTGCTTCCATCCGTATACAATACATTGGTTGCAAACACTATAGAAGTACACAAAGGGGCCTTTCACACCTACTGAACAGTTGTGTGCAGTGTTCACTGCAGTCTCTGCGGAATAACCACACTTAGGCCTTATAACTTTTCAGACTTTCTTTATCAATCTACCAAGATGAAGAAGGCAGGGAGTAAGGCACGTGGTCGTGGAGTTTCTTCAGGGAGAGAGCGTGGGGATTCTGTGGCTGCTGCGGCCCCCAGTGACACAGCATCCACCAGTTTTCCCCGGGCCGTGAGCGTTCCTTTATGCGCACTTTTGTAGGAGCTCGGAGTACCCCCCTGCTGCGGGAAGAACAAATTGAAGCCGTTGTTGTTTGGATCTCAGCCAATGCATCGACTTCAATTGCTTCCACCTCCTCTCAGGACCACAGCACTGTTGGGCAACCATCTGTCTCTTCACCGCCTGGCAAATTGCCCAGGCAGTCAGAGAGTTCTGTACAGGAGCCAGCTGAGTGTCTGCTTCTGTTCTCAGAATCTATTGGCTTGCAAACAGGGGCCCAGCCAAGCAGCATTCTGTAATGTGAAGAAGAGGGAGTATGCAGTGATGCGCAACAGCTGTGTCTCTCTGAATCTGAAGAGGCGGGTGAGACAGTGCCGATGGTCAGCACACACCGCAGAACGCATCTGATGATGATGATGAGACCCAGGTGCCAGTTTCTGTTGAGCATGGTGCTGGCCAGACCACCCAACAGCAGGTGTTGGAAGAGGGTAGTGGAGATGATGAGGTCCAATACCCAACATGGCATGAAGAACAGGAAGGTGGTGGGAGCAGCTCAGAGGAATAATAATAATATTTATTTATTAGCGCCATCATATTCCGCAGCGCTTTACAGTTTAGCAGTTTCAGAACACAAGTCATAAGTAACAACGTTAACAATACAATAATTTAAGCTAAATAAGTCGCCCCTGCTCGTGACAGCTTACAATGTACAATGAGATGGGGGAGATACAAAGTATAGGTGTTTATATACAATGGTGCATTTACAATGATGTTCCAGCCATCTTAAGGGACTGAGGGATGGAGATAGTGAATGGGCTAGAGAGACACACACACTTACACAGAATACATAGAATGACTTTGATTAGTGAATGTGATAGGCCGCTCTGAACAAATGTGTTTTGAGGGAGCGCCTGAAACCATGCAAATTGTGGATAGTCCTAATTTCTTGGGGTACAGCATTCCAGAGGATTGGCGTAGAGCAGGAGAAGTCTTGGAGTCGGGAGTGGGAGGTACGTATTAGTGCAGAGGTTAGTCGAAAGTCGTTTGCAGAGCGCAGCAGTCGGTTAGGCCGATAGATAGAAATGAGGGAGGAGATGTAGGAGGGGTGCTGCACTGTGGAGAGCTTTGTGGGTGAGAACCAGTACTTTGGTTGAAAGCTGGGAGAGGCCTAGAGAAATGGTTAGTGATAGAAGGAAGATAGAGGAAGACATTGCCCCAACGGTACAAACAGGAGGGAGAGTTAGGCTGCAGACTCGGTTGCCTGTAGCCTCCAGTTTGGCACCTGTTCGGAGCAGTTGTCTTCCAAAAGTCAAAACGTGCGCTCCCAGGACTTGCACTGCGTGGTCCTTTTTTCACACACTTGCACATGATATTTGCTATGTGAAATGCAAGCTGTGTAATCAAAAATTTAAAATAGCTAAAAGTGTCAGTCACCTCAATACCACAATATGTGTAAACATGTGCGGACAAAGCACGTAGTTGAGTTACAAAGACACACTGGAGATGTAGGCCAACCTACAGCAGCACCTACATCTTCAGGTTGTGTTGAAGCCTCTTCATCGAGCTCACACACAGCTGGTTATGCTTCCTCACAGGATCGCCATGGAAGAACCTCGGCCACTGTTGTCCAGAGACAAACTGTTATTCCACACACAGCAGCAAGTTCCCTGTCATCCTCACACTCCCAGGCCACAAAACAGCCAGCGGTAGCACAGGCATGGGATAAAAGACGGCCATACTCCGCAAACCATGCACGAGCACAGGCTCTGAATGCTGGCATTGCAAAACTCCTGTCCCTTGAAATGCTGTGATTCAGGCTGGTGGAGACAGACAGTTTCCGTAACTGAATATCATTGTCAATCCCACAATACAATGTGCCAAGCCGATTTCATTTCAGCAGGCAAGCCGTCCCTGGTCTGCAAAAGCATGTTGAGGGAAAAATTAAACATGCGCTACTAAAAGCCCTCAGTAGCAAGGTCCACCTGACCACCGATGCGTGGACCAGTACCCATTGTTATGATCTGCTACAACCAGTAAGGAAAGAAGGGAATTCTGTCCCTACAATACAACTAAGCTGAATCCCTACGATGTAACGGGGAACCTGATCCTGCGACCAGACCCGCTAAAGTCCTCATCTAGTGTGAACGAAGACCTATAGTTGCGAGGGAGTAATCCCTACAAGATCTAGGGACTGGGAGAAAAGGTGGACACCTCCTAGTCCTAACATAAATTGTAGCATGGATAATTAAACAGAAAAATAAATACTTTGTGATCCTAACATCAAGCAAAACTCACAGATTAAGGCACCTAAGCACCCGGCTAGCTTAACAGTAGATAATACAATGAAGTCAAGCAAAGCCAGAAGGGCGGAGCCAGACTAAATAGGGAAAAAAGGTCATGTGACCAGCAAACTGAAACAAAACCTAACAAGAGGGTTCTAACACCCATGGCCAGGGACAATACCTTTCCCTCACTGCCCATTGGGTCAATGTTGTGCAGCCGGGTACTGATCTTGCGAGTGGCGCTGTACGTGTTCTGCCAACTCCAAGGATTGCAGGAATCAAGTCTGTACACATTGATTCCTCCTCCTATTCCAGTTCCTCAGAATCATCGCTGCAGGAGCCGTCACGGTCTACCTCCACATGGACCCGTGAACGTTTACCTGTTGCGACCGATATGAGCACAGCCGTGTCCAAATGTCAACAGGCCATCCTGAAATTAATTTCCATGGGGAATCTTAGCCACACAGCGCAGGAGCTCTGTAATGCCATAAAGCAGGAGAGCGACGTGTGGTTTTTGGAAGAGAATCTACAGGCAGGCTTGGTAGTGTGTGACAATGGCCGAAATCTGGTGTCAGCTCTGGGCCTTGGCAACCTCACTCACATACCATGTCTGTCATATGTGCTCAACTTGGTCGTGCAGAGTTTTTTGAGGGACTATCCGGATCTTGATGCACTGCTGCACAAGGTCCGCCTAGAGTGCGCTCACTTGCGACGTTCCAGCATGGCCAGATCGCTGATTGCAGCTCTGCAACGCAGATTTCACCTTCATGAACATCGCATTATATGTGACGTACCCACCAGGTGGAATTCCTCGTTACATATGTTGGAGCGGTTGTGTGAGCAGCAGCCAACAGTAATGGAGTATCAGCTGCATCAGGCGCAGTCAACTCGCAATTTGCGGCGTTCACAACTTCACCACTACTGAGTGGGCCTCTATAATAAGAATAATAATATTATTTATTTATATAGCGCCATAATATTCCGCAGTGCTTTACAGTTTAACAGTTTCAAAACACGAGTCATAAGTAACAACGTTAACAATACAATAATTAAAGCAAAATCAGCCGCCCCTGCTGGTGAAAGCTTACAATCTACAATGAGGTGTGGGAGATACAAAGTACAGGTGTTTATATACAATGGTGTTTTTACAATGATGGTCCAGCCATTTTAAGGAACTGAGGGATGCATGGAGATAGTGAATGGGCTACACACACAGAATTACACATAGAATGACTTTGATTAGTGAATGTGATAGGCCACTGTGAACAAATGTGTTTTGAGGGAGCGCCTGAAACCATCCAAATTGCGGATAGTCCTAATTTCTTGGGTAGAGCATTCCAGAGGATTGGCGCAGCGCGGGTGAAGTCTTGGAGTTGGAGTGGGAGGTACGGATTAGTGCAGAGGTTAGTCGAAGGTCGTTTGCAGAGTGCAGCAGTCGGTTAGGCCGATAAATATAAATAAGGGAGGAGATGTAGGGGGTGCTGCGCTGTGGAGAGCTATGTTGGTGAGAACCAGTAATTAGAATTGGATCCTATAATGAATGGGCAGCCACTGCCAGTGTAATGAGTGGCGAATAACTCTATGAAGGATATCTGCCACGTTTTGCGTGCGTTTGATGAGTCAACGCGGATGGCGAGTGCAGATGATGCACTAGTCAGCCTGACTGTCCCCCTTATCTGCCTGCTTCAAAAAACACTGCAAGCACTAAGGCATGAGGTTTTGGAAGAGGTGGAGGATGAGGAGTCACAAATTCCATCACCTTCTGGACAGTCAGCGCAACGTGGTTCCTCACAAAGGGCTGGAGGACTTTCAAAGTACCATGCTGTATCAACAATTGAACCTCCAGAGTCGCTGTCTATATTTTCATAACCATTACAAACTTTTAATGTATTTACAAAGCACATAATGTACATTTTTTGTCTATCCTTTTGTAATGCTATTGTGTTTCCATAAACTGATGTTACAGAATTATGATACAAAGTTTTTAAATTTTGAGTTTTAAATTTTGTAAATTTATATGTATTTGAAGGACTTTGTGAGGAGGAGTCAATGGAGGAGGAAGACATCGCTCCAGAGGGAGGTAGACAATGCTCTAGTCAGTATGTAGACCAAGGGTGGGGTGATGCACAGCAGGCGGAGATGACGCCTCTTGCAGGGGACAACGTTTCTTGGCCAGTTGGGAGTCTGCAGCACATGGTTGATTTCATGCTGCAGTGGCTGAGAAACGACCGCCGCATCGAACACATTCACACCACGTCTGATTATTGGGTGTACACCCTCCTAGACCCTCGCTACCGGGACAACTTACAAAGCCTCATCACACCGTTGAACCGGGAGCGTAAAATGCGGAAGTACCAAGACACACTGGTGCAATCCATAATGTTCTCCATTCCAGCCGAGAGCACTGCTGCTGCTACTGATTTACAAAGCAGCTCTGTGCGTCGAGGCAGTGGAGACAGCTCTGCAACAAGAGGGAGCACAAGCAGCGCCTCTGCACAGGGCAAGAACAGTATGTTCCAAATGTGTCGAAGTTTTGTGGCAGCGCCACCAATGTCTACACCATCCGAGACGGCTCCAGTCAGCAGGAGGCAACATTTCCGTAAGATGGTTACAGACTACATGTCTTGCCCTCTCAGTGTACTCTCAGATGGCTCTTCCCCATTCAAGTTTTGTGTCTCTAAGCTGGATACATGGCCAGAGCTTAGCCAGTATGCATTGGAGGTGCTGGCTTGATCTGCTGCCAGTGTATTATCGGAGCGCGTCTTTACTGCTGCAGGTGGTGTACTAACAGACCGTTGCATGCCACTATCCTACGATAATGTAGAACGGCTTACTTTTCTGAAAATGAACTAGGCATGGATCTCGCCTGAATTTGCCTGTCCGGTTTCAGATTAACTAACTGGTTGACAACGTTTTCCATGTCTCCTGTTATGTTCATCTTTCTACCACCTGAGCTATACTCCCTGGGCTACAACACTGCCAGTTGCTGCTCAGAAGTGTCGTGTCCACAGACCAATACACAAGCTATAGTAATAGTGGGGTTCAGTAACGCCTGCTGTTCCCCTGCTGTGTGTCCGGCAAAAATTACTGCTACCTAGCTACACATGTTTAAAAAAACATGACATGTTTAAAGTGGCTAGTGCTACACATAGATATCAGGCTACACCCTTATTTCTAAGCTGTAAACAAGTGAAACGTCAAATTTAAAACCATTCAATGATTAGTGTTGGTAACAAATCTGTAACTAAATAATTGTGACATATTATGGCAGATATCCACATGTCTAACACAAATGCTAACACAAAAGCATACTTATGCTATAGGGTACTGATGGTGAACCTTCTCACTCCATAACTTTGACCAATCCAACTCACATCATGCCTCAAATGCTGCAATGTTGGAAGTGCATAATGTGGGTTGAACTTTGACAACAGCTGCAGTGCGAAGGTTATCCTTCTGTGTTCTTGGCTTTTAAATAAAAGCATACAAGTAAATATAATAATACATTGTTGATTAAGGGACATGATGTACACCTGTAATATTGTGCAAACAATGGATGTAGGACTATTCCTCTTCAACATTACTTATATTTGTGTCATTTGAAAAAATACATATTTTAGTTAAAAATTAAAAACCCATGTTCAGTAGCTGTGAAAGGCCCGTTTGTGTACTTCTATATTGTTTGCAACCAATGTATTGTATACGGATGGAAGCGCGTCACACTAATAGATTAGATTTATTTTAAATGGAATGTAGCAGAACCAATTGGAGATAAATGAAAAGGATGAGCCACTGAGACACGCTCAGCAGAGTACAAGCAGCAGTGCTTGAACATGTAACTGGAGCGTGATCTGCACTCAAAAAAGTAAAAAACACAGACTGAAGTGAACACTGAAACACAACTGTCCACAATCTGTGAAAAGCTCCTTTCTGTACTTCTATAGTGTTTGCAACCAATGTATTGTATACGGATGGAAGCGCGTCACACTAATAGATTAGATTTATTTTAAATGGAATGTAGCAGAACCAATTGGAGATAAATGAAAAGGATGAGCCACTGAGACACGCTCAGCAGAGTACAAGCAGCAGTGCTTGAACATGTAACTGGAGCGTGATCTGCACTCAAAAAAGTAAAAAACACAGACTGAAGTGAACACTGAAACACAACTGTCCACAATCTGTGAAAAGCTCCTTTCTGTACTTCTATAGTGTTTGCAACCAATGTATTGTATACGGATGGAAGCGCGTCACACTAATAGATTAGATTTATTTTAAATGGAATGTAGCAGAACCAATTGGAGATAAATGAAAAGGATGAGCCACTGAGACACGCTCAGCAGAGTACAAGCAGCAGTGCTTGAACATGTAACTGGAGCGTGATCTGCACTCAAAAAAGTAAAAAACACAGACTGAAGTGAACACTGAAACACAACTGTCCACAATCTGTGAAAAGCTCCTTTCTGTACTTCTATAGTGTTTGCAACCAATGTATTGTATACGGATGGAAGCGCGTCACACTAATACTATTAGTGTGACGCGCTTCCATCCGTATACAATACATTGGTTGCAAACACTATAGAAGTACAGAAAGGAGCTTTTCACAGATTGTGGACAGTTGTGTTTCAGTGTTCACTTCAGTCTGTGTTTTTTACTTTTTTGAGTGCAGATCACGCTCCAGTTACTTGTTCAAGCACTGCTGCTTGTACTCTGCTGAGCGTGTCTCAGTGGCTCATCCTTTTCATTATATCTCCAATTGGTTCTGCTACATTCCATTTAAAATAAATCTAATCTATTAGTCTAATAGATTAGATTTATTTTAAATGGAATGTAGCAGAACCAATTGGAGATAAATGAAAAGGATGAGCCACTGAGACACGCTCAGCAGAGTACAAGCAGCAGTGCTTAAACATGTAACTGGAGCGTGATCTGCACTAAAAAAAGTAAAAAACACAGACTCAAGTGAACACTGAAACACAACTGTCCACAATCTGTGAAAAGCTCCTTTGTGTAGTTCTATAGTGTTTGCAACCAATGTATTGTATACGGATGGAAGCACGTCACACTAATAGATTTGGTTTTTTTTTCTAATATAATGGAGCTGCACCAATTCCACAAAAAAAAAAAAAAAAAAAAAAAAAAAGAGTCAGTGACACGTGCAGATGCCTACAAACAGCGGTGGATGCAGAGCAAACTGCAGCGTCACCTGCACTGTCACACACACACACCTTGCACAGAGCTGTTAAAACAACACTGGCAAAATGAAGCTTTACACAGCGGTTGGTAAACTAGCCTGCCTCAAGCACAGTAGTACACAAAATCGCAATATCTAACTGTCCCTCAGAGTGAGCAGAGTAGCGTTCTGTCCCTTACTGAGTTCACAGCACAGTGACGCTAAAATGGCGGCGGCGCCTTTTATAGTGCATTCTGACATCATTTCAGCAGCCAATCACAGCCATGCCATTAGTTAAGATGACCGCAGCATTACAGGATGTGCCCACACTTCGTAGGATTCCTCATTGGCTGACTAAAATCACATTGCCTCTCAAAGAATTATGGGAACTTCCGATTCCGGTATACGATATGGAAAAAGTATCGGAATTAAGTATCGGAATTCCGATAACGCGAATATCGGCCGATACCCGATACTTGCGGTATCGGAATGCTCAACACTAGCCATTAGTTTAGGGATGCAATTGTGATTAATGCATATAGCTTAATAAGCACTATGATATATAAATAATTGAGGCTATATATAATTATTATGGTGCATTTATGATTTTTATATATGGTATTGAATAGCTATATGCTCATTTTGTAGGTGTGGACTTAGGGGGTGTTGTGCCTCACGACAGCATTTTTATGGTTGTAAATACTTTAACACGTGTGTCAATTGTAGTTCATTATGTAATTAATAAAGATTTCAGTGATTTTTTAAATATGGACTAGTACATTCTTTTCCCTTTGGGAATTGTTGTCTTTGTGCAAGGAGGAACAGGAGGAACACTGCCAGAGCCCTGCAAAATGACCTCCAGCAGGCCATAAATGTGCATGTGTCTGCACAAACGGTTAGGAACCGACTCCATGAGGATGGTCTGAGTACCCGCCGTCCACAGATGGGGGCTGTGCTCACAGCCCAACACCAGGAAGGATGCTTGGCATTAGCCACAGAACACCAGGATTGGCAAATTCGCCACAGACACTCTGTGCTTATCACAGATGAAAGCAGGTTCACACTGAGCACATGTGACAGACGTGACAGAGTCTGGAGATGCCGTGGAGAGCGATCTGGTGCCTGCAACATCCTACAGCATGACCGGTTTGGCAGTGGGTCAGTAATGGTGTGGGGTGGCATTTCTTTGAAGTACCGCACAGCCCTCCATGTAGTCGCCAGAGGTAGCCTGACTGCCATTAGGTACCGAGATGAGATCCCCAGACCACTTGTGGAGACCATATGCTGTTGTGGTTGGCCCTGGGTTCCTCCTAATGCAGGACAATGCCAGACCTCATGTGGCTGGAGTGTGTCAGCAGTTCCTGCAAGATGAAGGCATTGAAGCTATGGACAGGCCCAACCGTTCCCCAGACCTGAATCCGATTGAGCACATCTGGGACATCATGTCTCACTCCATCCACCAACATCACGTTGCACCACAGAAAGTCCAGGAGTTGGTGAATGCTTTAGTACCTCAGTAGACCATCCGCCGCTCATCAGGAGCATGCCCAGGTGTTGTAGGGAGGTCATACAGGCACCGGGAGGTCATACAGGCACGTGGAGACACACACTACTGAGCATCATTTTGACTTGTTTTAAGGACATTAGATTCCACTTTAATTTTGTGGGTGACTCCAAATCCAGGCGTCCATTGTTAATAAATTTGATTTCCATTGATGATTTTTTTGTGATTTTGTTGTCAGCACTTTCAACTCTGTACAGCACAAAGTATTCAATGAGAATATTTAATTCATTCAGATCTAGGATGTTTTATTTGAGTGTTTCCTTTATTTTTTTGAGCAGTATATATATATAGGCAAGTCCATCTACTATATAATTGTCTTATCCGTCTGTCTGTCTGTCTGTCCAGGAAATCCCGCGTCGCTGATTGGTCTGGCCGCAGCCAATCAGCGACGCAGGGCTAACTCTGCCCATGTGGTCAGGTGACTCACCAACTGCCCATGATGTACTGAACATGTTTTGTCAGTCACAGTGTCTGATGTACTTCTGTCACATTTACTGAACACGGGTAATACACAGTCACATGAGGTAATACAAGGTGACATGAGGTAATACACAGTAATATGAGGTAATGCACAGTAACATGATTTAATACACAGTTATATGAGGTAATACACAGTAATATGAGGTAATACACAGTGACATGAGGTAATACACAGTAACATCAGCGACGCAGGACAAACTCCGCCCATGTGGTCATGTGACTCACCAACTGCCCATGATGTACTGAACATGTTTTGTCAGTCACAGTGTCTGATGTACTTCTGTCACATTTACTGAACATGGGTAATACACAGGAACATGAGGTAATACACAGTGACAT
>JARQOD010000002.1:328158227-328254031 GCA_033576555.1 Oophaga sylvatica
TTTTTATGGTTGTAAATACTTTAACACGTGTGTCAATTGTAGTTCATTATGTAATTAATAAAGATTTCAGTGATTTTTTAAATATGGACTAGTACATTCTTTTCCCCTTTGGGAATTGTTGTCTTTGTGCAAGGAGGAACAGGAGGAACACTGCCAGAGCCCTGCAAAATGACCTCCAGCAGGCCATAAATGTGCATGTGTCTGCACAAACGGTTAGGAACCGACTCCATGAGGATGGTCTGAGTACCCGCCGTCCACAGATGGGGGCTGTGCTCACAGCCCAACACCAGGAAGGATGCTTGGCATTAGCCACAGAACACCAGGATTGGCAAATTCGCCACAGACACTCTGTGCTTATCACAGATGAAAGCAGGTTCACACTGAGCACATGTGACAGACGTGACAGAGTCTGGAGATGCCGTGGAGAGCGATCTGGTGCCTGCAACATCCTACAGCATGACCGGTTTGGCAGTGGGTCAGTAATGGTGTGGGGTGGCATTTCTTTGAAGTACCGCACAGCCCTCCATGTAGTCGCCAGAGGTAGCCTGACTGCCATTAGGTACCGAGATGAGATCCCCAGACCACTTGTGAGACCATATGCTGTTGTGGTTGGCCCTGGGTTCCTCCTAATGCAGGACAATGCCAGACCTCATGTGGCTGGAGTGTGTCAGCAGTTCCTGCAAGATGAAGGCATTGAAGCTATGGACAGGCCCAACCGTTCCCCAGACCTGAATCCGATTGAGCACATCTGGGACATCATGTCTCACTCCATCCACCAACATCACGTTGCACCACAGAAAGTCCAGGAGTTGGTGAATGCTTTAGTACCTCAGTAGACCATCCGCCGCCTCATCAGGAGCATGCCCAGGTGTTGTAGGGAGGTCATACAGGCACCGGGAGGTCATACAGGCACGTGGAGACACACACTACTGAGCATCATTTTGACTTGTTTTAAGGACATTAGATTCCACTTTAATTTTGTGGGTGACTCCAAATCCAGGCGTCCATTGGTTAATAAATTTGATTTCCATTGATGATTTTTTTGTGATTTTGTTGTCAGCACTTTCAACTCTGTACAGCACAAAGTATTCAATGAGAATATTTAATTCATTCAGATCTAGGATGTTTTATTTGAGTGTTTCCTTTATTTTTTTGAGCAGTATATATATATAGGCAAGTCCATCTACTATATAATTGTCTTATCCCGTCTGTCTGTCTGTCTGTCCAGGAAATCCCGCGTCGCTGATTGGTCTGGCCGCAGCCAATCAGCGACGCAGGGCTAACTCTGCCCATGTGGTCAGGTGACTCACCAACTGCCCATGATGTACTGAACATGTTTTGTCAGTCACAGTGTCTGATGTACTTCTGTCACATTTACTGAACACGGGTAATACACAGTGACATGAGGTAATACACAGGTGACATGAGGTAATACACAGTAATATGAGGTAATGCACAGTAACATGATTTAATACACAGTTATATGAGGTAATACACAGTAATATGAGGTAATACACAGTGACATGAGGTAATACACAGTAACATCAGCGACGCAGGACAAACTCCGCCCATGTGGTCATGTGACTCACCAACTGCCCATGATGTACTGAACATGTTTTGTCAGTCACAGTGTCTGATGTACTTCTGTCACATTTACTGAACACGGGTAATACACAGGAACATGAGGTAATACACAGTGACATGAGGTAATACACAGGTGACATGAGGTAATACACAGTAAAATGAGGTAATATACAGCAACATGAGATAATACACAGTAATATGAGGTAATACACAGTAATATGAGGTAATACACAGGTAACATCTAATACACAGGTAACATCTACTATATAATGTCTTATTCGGCACCGGCCAATCAGCGCCGCGGGATTTCACAAAAAAAATGGCGGCCGTTAGCGGCTCATCTGCAGGACGGAGGTCAGCGGCGAGGCAACGGGGAGATGACCGGCGCGAGGCGCTCATCTCCCGGCCGCTAGCAGCAGAAGGACCTCGACCGACGGCGCCGCTGATCTCCATGTGGAAGGGAGGACCGGGATACTTCTGCTGCGAGCGCACGCTCATGTCCCGGGTTCTCGCAGCGGAAGTACCCGCACAGGCAGCGGCGCTGACATCCATGCGGCTAGGATGTCAAGAGAGGACCGGGAGCGGCGCTGCGGGTCGGGATACTTCTGCTGCGAGCGCCCGCTCATGTCCCGGGTTCTCGCAGCGGAAGTAGCCGCATAGGCAGCGGGGCTCTCCGGTCCTCACAATACAATTCGATGATTGGTCGCGGTCTTTCACCGCGACCAATCAACGATCTTGCCACTAAACTTAAACACCGCTGTGTTGATTGGTCGCGGACGCTGCCCGCGACCAATCACCGATTTGGGCACCACATTTAAATTGCGGCCGCGACCAATTACTGATCTTGCCGCAAACATTAAACAGTGCTGTGTTGATTGGTCACGGACGCTGCCCGCGACCAATCACCGATTTGGGCGCCACATTTAAATAGCGTCCGTGACTAATCAGCACATTCTTTGTCCCGGCGTGAAAAGGAACAAAACTACAGATAAACCCCCAAGCCGTCATTCACTGTGGTACACGAAACAAAATACCCCTGGCTGCAGCAGCAAATAGTCGTCATGTCAGCGGAAACAACAACCGGCTGCAGCCGGGAAAATTACGTGCTAGCTGTGAATCGTCTGCGATGTTGTCACAAGCACTATTCACAACGTGACGTCATAACAAAATTCATTCGGTGCCCTGAAGAGATACATAGTAACGTTAATTTAAAGTAGTGCACAACCCATTTAAACACTGATTCACTGCTTAGGCGCGCATGGTCGGCCGCATACATATTCTAGAATACCCGATGCATTAGAATCGGGCCACCATCTAGTATGATATATTATTAGATCATCCAGGGAGGCCAGGGTAGGAAGTCTCAGATAGTGCAAAATAGTCCTGTGCTCTGCATCTATTAAATCGTAGGAAGAGACAGAGCAGCAACCAGGTTATGTGTTTAGCAAATGTAGGTGGGGTCGGAGGCACAGAGGGAGCAGCAAGAGAAGCCAGAAGTGGAAGGAATACTGGTAACCGATTTATACAGCAGAAACTCTGAGAGCAGGAAACAGGAGATCCACACAGGTTGGCAGGAGCAGAGAGGAAACCAGGAAACCACTAGGACCAGGAATAGAACACAGGCAGAATACTCTAGCACTGACTAGAGGATGGGGTGGAGTTTTAAGGCAGGAAGACAAAGGCACATAAGACAAAAGACAACATCTTGAAAGAAGGCAGGAATGCCCAAAGCGTAATCCAAAAAATATTCAGAGTCCTGACAGTCTTCTTTATAATGTGATAATGCTAAGTCTGGACAGGAGAGTGAGGAGATTGGAGCTAATGATGACTTTAGATTGTTCATAAACTGCTGGGTATTGATGTCATGACAGCCTAGTAAATCAACACCAATATGTATTTGTTTTACATCAATATCTGCATAATACCCCTTATAATAAAGTGAAATTAAGTTTAAAGAAAATTAAATTAATGTAAAATAAAAACTAACATCACATTTACATAAGTATTCAGATCTTTTGCTGTAACGCTGTAGTGTTCACATAAGAGGCACCTTGTTCTCACAGATCTTCTTTAATATAATTTTACAAATCTAATAGGATCCACTTGCCGTTAATTCAGCGGTTTGGACATGGGGTGCATGTAAGACAAAAACAAAGCCTTGAAGTCAAAGACAATGTCTTTAGACATTAAAGATAACATTGTGTTGAGACTGTTAAATACCTTGTAGATACAAAAACTCTCTCAGAACTTGTTGTAGAGTTTGGCACCTGTTCAAACTGAGCAGTTCAGGAAAAAGACATTGGTCAAGGAGATGACTAAGAACTCTTAAGAACAGTTGTCCTTCTCTCATCTGTACAGTAAAATTGGATTTCTATCTCTGTAGCAGTCCACAGGCCATCAATACATTATGGGTTGAGTGGTCACATAGAAACCAATCAACAAAACAAATCTGATTGTGCACCCTGAAAGTAATTGGGACCAAGCAACCGTAGGTAAGTGCAGAGGGTTCATTGATAAAAACCTTGAGACTGGGGTGAAGAGCCACCTCAAAATAGAATAAAGACTCTAAACAAAAAGACTAGGAAATGCAGGAGAGGCAACAGGACAAATCTGTGAAGTGGTTGTGACTGGGAGTGGCTCCCGCTAGAGTGAAAGTGATCAAAAAGTTCTGGATAGACCTTAAATATTTATTAGGTATGGATGCCATCGATTTGACCTTCATTTTTCTCGACAGTGCAAAGGGGGCCTGACATGGGCTGCTGTCATTGTAGAAGTGATCATAACTCTAATTAATTTGTATGAGAGCTTCAACCACCCCACTACTGCAAACACCACGTGAAGAAACTCATTCTAGAGGTAAATTCAAGTCCCATTGATGGGACCCAAATCTACTATACATTTTTGGAATATGTATATACAGCATATTTATGGATTCCTTATTATGTCTGTATTTCCTAAAGCTATCCCCTGGAATTAGCCATCACAAGGTACCGTAATCATAAAATTATTTTAATTATTGGAGACCACTGGTTAGTTTGTCTTTCATCTGTACACATATGTGACACAGAAGCTTTGGTACACCTTAAGAAAACAATGCTACATTTGTTTTTCACAAGTAACAAGGCCAGTTTTCTCAAGTGCATTATAATTTTAGAGCTCATAATAGCAGTATTCAAGTACATCACTTAGAGAAATAATAAAAGAATGTTAGACAGCTGGCAGCCAGCATACCTAGACAAGCAGACGAGCCAGGGAATCCCTTTTCTTCTTTTCTACATTAATACCACTTACTGAGTGGGCAATGCTAAACTGTCAGTGTTTAGTCATGGGACTTTATATTGCATATGTTTTTTAAAGTAAAAAGTAATAGTTTGTTATTTATTTTAACTTTGTAGATAAATCAACTGCATTCTGACAACTGGTTATGGTATGTTCAAAGATTGTTGTACTTTCTATGTTGTAGTGCAGCAGTGTTCACACAGAGCGATCAAGAGGCAGTGACCCAGGTTTATTCAAATTAAAAGTCTTTACTTTGGCAACTCACAGCAAAAAGGCAAACGTTATCCTCCAGATCGAAACCAAATCATCCATAACAGTCTGTAACTCTTGTTGCCATGGGCGACTACACCACCGTATCTCTCGTGAGTGTGTCAATGGCTTTGTTTTTTCTGACTGTGGTCTGTGTTCAGTCTCACACAGATCTGTGATGCACAGAGCTGCTCTCAAGCTTGCAAACCAAAACACTGACACACCCAAAGCTAAACTGAAAGTTTAAATCGGAATCGTGGACATGAACCACTCCAAAAACCCAGAGTGGAATGAAGGAGAGACCCATCCCACTACCAATCCTATAGGTCTCTCCAAAAATAAAAGCCCATGTCAGGTTTTCCTAAATCTGACCTGGTCAAATAGCTTGACCAAATCCACACTTACTTTTATTTTGCATTGCAACCACAGGTGTAGCTGTGATTGCAATGCACTCCAGCGGGCTCAATATGCTTTTAAGCACATTCTATACATACATAACGGCCCTCGCATATAATTCCCCTCACTGTCTCACATATCCCCCCGAATTTGTGGGGTTTAACACCTGTCACCAAACAGGGTGCCCACGACAGGGCATCTGCATTCCCTTGCGACTTTCCGGATCGATGTTCCACTGAAAAACTGAAATTTTATAAGGACCATCTGGTGTCTCGAGCATTCCTCTTCTTAGCATTTCACATCAAGATCTACTGGCTAACATGGTACTAAGATATACATCTTTCCTGTATCACACATCCAGATCAGGGATGAATGATCTGCTACCAAGCAAAACATTTGCCTGAGAAAATAATAATGTAGGGATTCTAAGGCCCACTTAATGGCCAAGCACTCCTTCTCCACTACGCTCTAATTTTTTTCTGCCAGGGTAAGTTTCTTACTTAACCCCTTAGTGACAGAGCCAATTTGCAGCTTAATGATCGGGACAATTTTTACAATTCTGATCACTATCACTTTATGAGGTTATAACTAGAGATGAGCGGTGTTCGACAAGAACTGTTCACCAATCTAAAATTCGAGCTGTTTTGGGCGGTGTTCGAGCCGTTCGACGAACCCAAACGATTTGGAAAAAATCCGGCTGTTCGAGGTTATGTTCGATAACTGTTCGTGCACCTAAATCGTCACTGGATTTATTCATAAAATCATTTTTGATTGCTGGTCTCCCGCTGGCCAGCACGCATCGCTGCGTGTGGCAGGCAGGAGACCAGCGATCAGCTGGTAACAAAGGTACACGTCGGGTTTCCAGGCGCGGGGCTGTGCTTGGTTCATATTGCGTTATGGCAGTCTGTTAGACGGACTGCGTTACACCGTGGTATAACGCGGTGTAACGCAGTCCATTAACGCTGCCATTCACCCCCATTTGCGGGCGCATTGCAACGCATGCCGTAAAGCGGCATGCGTTCGCGACATGCCGTCATTCAGAGACGGAGCCTCAGATGCGGGCTGCAGCAGGGTATCTGGCATGAAAAGCCCATACCAGTCGATCGGCGTGTACCGAACTGGCCGGAACCCATGACCGATCCTCAATGGAGTATCCCTTCCAATGAACAAGGTATTGAAGTCTCTGGTGTGCCCACTGCGAATCAATGATGCGCCCTACTTCGTACTCCAGTTGACCCTCCACCAACCCTGGTGGAACCACGGATGAGGGATCTTCTCTAACTGTCCCCACAGGTTTTAATAGGGATCTGTGGAAGACGTTAGATATTTTGAAGGAGGTGGGCAACTGGAGCCTGTAGGCCACCGGGTTGATCACCTCTACAATCTTGTATGGGCCAATAAATTTGGGGCCCAACATCATAGAGGGTATTTAAATTTGATGTTACGGGTGGATAACCAGACCTATTCCCCCACTGTCAACGCAGGGCCCGACCCCCTCCTCCTGTCCGCAAAATGCTTGTACTTCTTCTGAGCTTTGGAGATATTCCCCTGCACCTCCCTCCAAAGGGTTTTTAACTGTTGAACCATCCCCTCGGCACCAGGGCAACCAGAATCCATACGGAAAAATTCCCCAAACTGCGGAACAAACCCATAATTAACCTGAAAGGGAGACTTTCCAGTAGACTGATTAATACGACAGTTGAACGCAAATTCTGCCATGGGTAACACCTCACACCAGTCTTCCTGTCTGGAGGAGGCCAGGCATCTCAGAATCTGTTCCAACGACTGGTTGGTGCGTTCAGTCTGTCCATTGGATTCCGGGTGATAGGCAGAGGAGAATGATAATGTGACCCCCAACTTCTTACAGAACGCTCTCCAAAACCTGGCCACAAATTGCACACCCCTGTCCGACACCACGTTCACAGGCACTCCATGCAATCGAACTATGTGCTGTATAAAAAAGCGGGCAAAGGTTTCAGCAGATGGTAACGCAGGTAACGGCACAAAGTGAGCTTGCTTAGAAAATCTATCAACCACTACCCATACCACTGAGTTGCCCTTGGAAGGGGGAAGATTAGTGATAAAGTCCATGGACAGGTGTGTCCATGGTTTATCCGGAATTGGCAAAGGCACCAATTCCCCCGGCCGGCCGGACCTGAGAGCTTTTAGAGCGAGCGCACACTGTTGTGAATGGGTTTGAGATGAGTTCTGAGCAGAGGCTCCCTCTGGTGGTTACAAGCAGTGCTAGTCTGTCCAGTGAAGATTGTGAGGACTGGGAATCAGGTGTTACTGACTGGTCTTATATAAGGGAGTCACCTTCCCATCAGGGTTGCCGGTGATCAATTGTTCTGGTCTGAATCCTTTATTCCAGTTTCCCTTGTAGCCTGCTGTGTCGTGTCTGCATCTCCTGCTAACAGATAAGACTTTTTCTTCTTTTGTGTTTGTGCTATATTTTTGCATTTTGTCCTGCACTTCTGTGGGGGCCTTCAGGGTCCCCTCCGGGGGCTTCTGCCCTCTCAGTTTTGTTCAGCCACTGATGTTTGTACTTTTGCTTTTTCCAGTTTTTTCAGTGGCTGCTGTTTTAATTTTGTTACACCAGAGAACTAATTTAGGTGGAAGAGGTCGTGTGATCTCAGGTGTTTTTGAAATTAGTAGAGTTGGTGCCTTTCAGGGTTTTCTGGGATTGCAGTAAGTACCCTTCCTATCCTTTTCTATTTAGTTAGTTTGGGCCCCAGCGTTTGCTCATACTATTTTCTTTCTGTGTCAGTATTTCATCTTGTCTAACCGCCATTACATGTTTGGGGGCTTTCTATTATCTTTGGGGTTCTGCTCCAGGGCAGATAGCTTTCCTATTTCTATCTTTAGGTGTAGTTAGTTTCTCAGGCTGTGACGAGGCGTCTAGGACCAACGTAGGAACGCTCCACGGCTGCCTCTAGTTGTGGTGGTTAGTCAGGGTACTGCAATCTCATAGATTCCAACTGCTCTGGTGTATTGCCTTTTTTACCTGCACTCCTCAGCTACCTAAACATAACAGTAACTGTATTCCAGATTTTGAGAGAGAATGCTCTGTATGTGAAGAGATCAAAGTGTCTTTTTGGCGTACAGAGGATCTCATTTCTGGGATTCATTTTGTCCCCATCTGTTATTGAAATGGACCCGGTCAAGGTTCAGGCCATCTGTGATTGGGTCCAACCTACTTCATTAAAGGCTCTTCAGAGATTTTTGGGTTTTGCCAATTTTTATCGTAAATTTATTGGTAATTTCTCGGTTATTGTTAAACCATTAACTGATTTGACCAGAAAGGGTTCTGATGTGGTGAATTGGCCTCCTGAGGCAGTCTCTGCATTTCAGGAACTTAAGCAGAGATTCACTTCTGCTCCTGTTCTACGGCAGCCTGATGTTTCTCTGCCATTTCAGGTGGAGGTTGATGTCTTGAAATTGGGGCAGGTGCCGTTTTGTCCCAAAAATATCCAGAGACCTCTAAAAGTAACCCTTGTGCCATTACCTAAGTTGCCTTCCTCCTCTGAATTGGTGCCGTTGTTCCTTCAGCACGTGGTTCGTTTACACGGCATTCCTGAGAACATTGTGTCTGACAGAGGAGTCCAGTTTGTTTCCAGATTTTGGAGGACTTTTTGTTCTGAACTGGGTGTTCAATTGTCTTTCTCCTCGGCATTTCATCCTCAGACCAATGGTCAAACTGAGAGAACAAACCAGACATTGGAGACTTATCTAAGATGCTTTGTGTCTGCTGATCAGGATGACTGGGTCTCTTTTTTGCCTTTGGCTGAGTTTGCTCTTAATAATAGGGCTAGCTCTGCTACTTTGATGTCTCCGTTTTTCTGTAATTCTGGGTTTCACCCTCGATTTTCTTCAGGACAGACGGAGGCTTCTGTCTGTCCAGGTGTTGACTCTGTTGTGGAGCGTATGCAACAGATTTGGGACCAGGTAGTGGAGAGGTTGTCCCTCTCTCAGGAGAGGGCCCAGCGGTTTGCTAACCGGCATAGGACTGATGGTCCTCGGTTTAAAGTGGGGGACTTGGTCTGGTTGTCCTCAAAGAATATTCCTATGAGAGTAGCATCTCCTAAATTTAAGCCTAGGTTCATTGGACCTTATAAGATCATGGAGATTATTAATCCTGTTTCTTTTCGTTTGCTTCTTCCAGGGACATTTAAGATCCATAACGTGTTCCACAAGTCCTTGTTGAAGAGGTTTGTTGAGCCAGTGGTTCCTGCTGCTGTGCCTCCTGACCCTGTTTTGGTTGAGGGCAATCTGGAGTATGTGGTTGAGAAAATATTAGATTCTCGTTTTTCTAGACGGAAACTCCAGTATTTGGTTAAATGGAGAGGTTATGGTCAGGAAGACAATTCTTGGGTGTTTGCTTCGGACATCCATGCTAGGAGACTTATCCGTGCGTATCATAGAACTCATCCTGACCGACCTGGTTGCTCAAATGAGGGTTCGGTGACCCCTCCTCAAGGGGGGGTACTGTTATGAATGGGTTTGAGATGAGTTCTGAGCAGAGGCTCCCTCTGGTGGTTACAAGCAGTGCTAGTCTGTCCAGTGAAGATTGTGAGGACTGGGAATCAGGTGTTACTGACTGGTCTTATATAAGGGAGTCACCTTCCCATCAGGGTTGCCGGTGATCAATTGTTCTGGTCTGAATCCTTTATTCCAGTTTCCCTTGTAGCCTGCTGTGTCGTGTCTGCATCTCCTGCTAACAGATAAGACTTTTTCTTCTTTTGTGTTTGTGCTATATTTTTGCATTTTGTCCTGCACTTCTGTGGGGGCCTTCAGGGTCCCCTCCGGGGGCTTCTGCCCTCTCAGTTTTGTTCAGCCACTGATGTTTGTACTTTTGCTTTTTCCAGTTTTTTCAGTGGCTGCTGTTTTAATTTTGTTACACCAGAGAACTAATTTAGGTGGAAGAGGTCGTGTGATCTCAGGTGTTTTTGAAATTAGTAGAGTTGGTGCCTTTCAGGGTTTTCTGGGATTGCAGTAAGTACCCTTCCTATCCTTTTCTATTTAGTTAGTTTGGGCCCCAGCGTTTGCTCATACTATTTTCTTTCTGTGTCAGTATTTCATCTTGTCTAACCGCCATTACATGTTTGGGGGCTTTCTATTATCTTTGGGGTTCTGCTCCGGGGCAGATAGCTTTCCTATTTCTATCTTTAGGTGTAGTTAGTTTCTCAGGCTGTGACGAGGCGTCTAGGACCAACGTAGGAACGCTCCACGGCTGCCTCTAGTTGTGGTGGTTAGTCAGGGTACTGCAATCTCATAGATTCCAACTGCTCTGGTGTATTGCCTTTTTTACCTGCACTCCTCAGCTACCTAAACATAACATCACACCCCACAAGTATTAACAAACCTTTTGATATCAGTACCCATAGAGGGCCACCAAAAACCCCTTGCTACTGCCCCCGGGTAGCTGCAATACCAGGACTTAACACAGAATCATGAAATTCTTGCAGGAGTGTGAGACGGAGATGTTCGGGTACAAACAATTTACCTGGGGGTTTATTTCTGGGAGCTTGTGCTTGTGCTTCCAGAATCTCTCTCTGTAACTCAGAGGAGACTTCTCCCACAACCACTTCCAGTTGGAGAATGGAGGAAGGAGGTTCTGGAGGGGACACAGAATCAAAACTTCGGGATAAGGCATCCGCCTTTAAATTTTTAGACCCAGGTCGGAACGTGATGGTAAAATGAAAGCGAGAAAAAAAAAGTGCCCACCGAGCCTGTCTGGGAGTCAATCTCTTAGTGGACTCGATATAGGCCAGGTTTTTATGATCAGTGATGACCGCAATGTGATGAGTGGCCCCCTCCAAAAAATGCCGTGTGAAACACGTGGGGGTTCAAGGTGCTCACCACACATCTAGATAAGTTCCTTGGGGGGTCTAGTTTCCAAAATGGGGTCACTTGTTGGGTGTTTCTACTGTTTAGGCACATCAGGGGCACTGCAAACATAACAAGATGCCCGCAGACCACTCCATCAAGTCGGCATTTCAAAGCGTCACTACATCCCTTCCGAGCCCTGACGTGTGCCCAAACAGTGGTTCTCCCCCACATATGGGGTACCAGCATGCTCAGAACAAACTGGATAACAACTTCTGGGGACCAATTTCTCCTGTAACCATTGTGAAAATAAAAAATAGGGGCTAAAAAAAAATTTTTTGAGAAAAAAAATGATTTTTTATTTTCACGGCTCTGCGTTATAAACTTCTGTGAAGAACCTGGGGGTTCAACGTGCTCACTGTGCATCTAGATATGTTCCTTAGGGGGTCTAGTTCCAAAATGGAGTCATCTGTGGGGGAGCTCCAAAGTTTAGGCAGATAGGGGCTCTCCAAACACGACATGGTGTCCTCTAACGATTGGAGCTAATTTTCCATTAAAAAAGTGAAATCGCACGCCTTCCCTTCTGAGCCCTGCCGTGCGCCCAAACAGTGGTTCCCCAAACATATGGGGCACCAGCGCACTCAGGAAAAACTGGACAACAACTTTTGGGGTCCAATTTATCCTGTCACATTTGGGAAAATAAAAAATAGCGGGCTAAAAAATGATTTTTGAGGAACAAAAATTATTTTTTTATTTTCACTGCACTTCGTTTATAAACTTCTGTGAAGCACTTGGGGATTCAAAGTGCTCACTACACATCTAGATAAGCTCCTTTGGGGGGGTCTAGTTTCCAAAATAGTGTCACTTGTGGGGGGTTTCTACTGTTTAGGCACATCAGGGGCTCTGCAAACGCAACATGACCCCCGCAGAACATTCCATCAAGTCTGCATTCCAAAATGGCGCTCCTTCCCTTCTGAGATCTCCTATGCACCAAAACAGTGGTTCCCTCCACATATGGGGTATTGGTGTACTCAGTACAAATTGCACAACAACTTTTGTGGTCCAATTTCTCCTGTTACCCTTGTGAAAATAAAAAATAGCGGGCTAAAAAATCATTTTCACTGCTCTGCGTTATAAACTACTGTGAAGCACTTGGGAGTTCAGAGTGCTCATAACACATCTAGATAAGTTCCATAAGTGGTCTAGTTTCCAAAATGGTGTCACATGTGTTTTTTTTTTCACTGTTTAGGCACACAGGGGCTCTCCAAACGCGTCATGGTGTCCGCTAACGATTGAAGCTAATTTTCCATTCAAAAGTCAAATGGCGCTCCTTCCCTTCTGGGCCCGCCGTGCGCCCAAACAGTGGTTTATTACCACATATGAGGTATCTGTCTACTCAGGATAAATTGCCCAACAAATTTTAGGTTCCATTTTATCCTGTTGCCCATATGAAAATGAAAAAATTGAGGCTAAAAGAAATTTTTTGTGAAAAAAAAGTACTTTCTTTTTTTACAGATCAATTTGTGAAGCACCTGGGGGTTCAAAGTGCTCACTTTGCATCTAGATAAGTTTCTTGGGGGGGTCTAGTTTCCAAAATGGCGTCACTTGTGGGGGAGCTCCAATGTTTAGGCACATAGGGACTCTCCAAATGCGACATGGCAACCGCTAAATATTCCAGCATATTTTCCATTCAAAAAATCAAATGGCGCTCCTTCCCTTCTGAGCCCTGCCGTGCGCCCAAACAGTGGTTTATGACCACATATGAGGTATCTGTGCCCAACAAATTTTAGGATCCAATTTATCCTGTTGCCTATGTAAAAATGAAAAAATTGATGCTAAAAGAAAATTTTTGTTGGAAAAATTAAAATGTCCTTTTTTTCTTTTCACATTGCTTTAGTTCCTGTAAAGCACCTGAAGGGTTAATAATCTTCTTGAATGTAGTTTTGAGCAGCTTGAGGGGTACAGTTTTTATAATGGCGTCACTTTTGGGTATTTTCCACCATATAGATCCCTCAAAGTGACTTCAAATGTGAGGTGGTCCATAAAAAAATGGTTTTGTAAATTTTGTTGTAAAAATGAGAAATCGCTGGTCAACTTTTAACCCTTATAACTTCCTAACAAATAAATTTTGTTTTCAAAATTGTGCTGATGTAAAGTAGACATGTGGGAAATGTTATTTATTAACTATTTTGTGTCACATAACTCTCTGGTTTAACAGAATAAAAATTCAAAATTTGAAAATTGCAAAATTTTCAAAATTTTCGCCAAATTTCCATTTTTTTCACAAATAAACGCAAAAATTATCGACCTAAGTTTACCACTAACATGAAGCACAATATGTCACGAAAAAACATTCTCAGAATCGCTAGGATCCGTTGAAGCGTTCCTGAGTTATTGCCTCATAAAGGGACACGGGTCAGTATTGCAAAAAATGGCAAGGTCTTTAATGTCAAAATAGGCTGGGGGGTGAAGGTGTTGAGAGATCGGTCAAGGGTGCCGATCTCCCAGCAAAATTATGCATAAACTATTGGTACCCAATGATGCTGAGGAATGTTCTTACCTGTTTTGTAATAAGAGGCCACGACCAGTTTTGAATGGTCTCAATTTTGTTTATTTGGGGTTTGATAACCCCATGACCAATCACATACTCCAAATACTGGGCATCCTTGAGACCTAATGCACATTTTTCTTTGCTCACTGTCAAGCCCACGGCTCTAAGCGATTCCACTACCGCTTGTACCTAGGACAAGTGGGTATGCCAATCGGTACTAAAGATGATAACATCATCCAAATACGCTGATACATACTTCTGATGGGTCTCTAACACTATGTTCACCAGTCTTAGGAATATGGCTGGGGCCCCATTTAACCCAAAAGCAAGATGACATAATGATAGAGTCCCTTTGGTGTTTTAAAGGCTGTCTTTTCTTTTGCCGACTCTGTCAGAGGCACCTGCCAGTAACCCTTGGTAAGATCGAGCATCGTGAAGTATTGGGCCTGCCCCAGTCTCTCAATCATCTCATCCACTGAGGGCATTCGATAAGGGTCAAATTTGGACACTTCATTAAATTTTTGGAAGTCATTACAAATTGGCATCGTCCATCCGGCTCTGGAATCAGTACAGTGGGGCTTGGCGACTCACTCCTGGACTCCTCAATAACTCCTAGCTGGAGCATTTGTTTCACCTCAGCCGTGATAGCTTGCTGCCGGGCCTCTGGCAGATGGTACGGTTTCATTCGTACCTTTACCTGAGGCTCGGTGACCATGTCATGTTGGATTACAAATGTGCGGCCGAGCAGTTCTGAGAATCCATCCGTTTTCTGCTACACCAATTTCCAAGCCTCCTATCACCGCAGTTTAGAGAGAGCATTGCCTATCTTTACCTCTCTCCCGATCTCCTCTTGGGCCAGTGTCGAAGGATCCACGGACTATACGACAGGAGTCGCATCCATAATCATGCATTCCTGGTCTTTCCATGCTTTTAGCAGATTTACATTATTCAGTTCAGGTTTTCTCTTCCCAGGATGGTATACTCCGCAATTCACCTCCCTAACCTTTTCCCAGACTTCATATGGCCCTTGCCACTTGGCCGTGATATTACTTTCTGCTGTGGGCTCTAAGACTAATACCTGATCCTTTTCTTTAAAAGACCTGACCGTGGCCTTTCTATTATACGGTCATCTCTGCGCTGCCTGGGCATCCACTAGATGATCTTTCACTATAGGCATGATCACCGCAATCCGTTCCTGCATGCTTGCCATGTGCTCTATTACACTTTTATGGGGAGTAGTCTTATGGTGCCTCGTCTTTTTGACTACGTCCAGCAGCCCCCTATGATGCCTGTAATAGCTCAATGGTGAGATTCACGTTAAAGGCTCGGGATACAGTGGGTACGAAAAGTATTCAGACCCCTTTAATTTTTTTCACTCTTTGTTTCATTGCAGCCATTTGGTAAATTCAAAAAAGTTAATTTTTTTCTCATTAATGTACACTCTGCACCCCATCTTGACTGAAAAAAAACAGAAATGTAGAAATTTTTGCATATTTATTAAAAAAGGAAAACTGAAATATTGTTTATGCTTCTTTCTTTGAGGTGATATTGGAATTTCTCAAGTTTTCCCTGTAATTTGGCTTCCCTTGCCTGATTATTGCATAAACTTTTTTGTTATTTGTATTTGCTTTTTGAATTTTTAATTCAGGACAGATAGTGTTTGCTTTTCTTCTTCTAATAATAGTGTCATTACACATATGGAGCTACTAGTGGCTTCCCTCTCCCACTTTGAGATTAATCCTGGATTCCTATATCTGTTCGCAGGGTTTAGGGTAATTCTTAGGTTATGTGCGCACACTGCATCTTTGCTTGCAGAAATTTCTGCAAGGTTTCTGCATCTCTTTGCAGAAAAATGCAGTGGAAAATCCGCACGTTTTTATGTGTTTTTGATGCGGTTTTTCATGCTGATTTTCTAGCTAAATAAAGCTATATTATTAAAAAAAAAAGAATTGTGATGTAATTTGCTTATTCAACCTCTTCGATTTCATTCTTCATTGAAGACCATAATATCATTACATACCATGTTCAAATTTATAATGTTTACATACACAAAACAAATATAAGTGAAATATATGTATATTATATATATATATATATATATATATATATATATATATATATATACAGCTCTGTCAAAAATTATAAGACCACTGCAAAATTTTCAGTTTGTCTGATTTTTCTCTTTATAGGTTTATTTTTCTTTTTCAATATTTTTATTAACATTTTCTTATAACAAACAAGTATATAAAGTATTGGGGAGAAAAAAGTGAAGGGAAGGGAGGAATAAACATTATGGAAGTAAACCAGAGGAAAAAACATACAAAGGAGGACTTAAAAGTTCAAACAGGTCTTTTAGTCATGTAGGTATTATTGTAATATACATTAGAGAATAAGAGGCATAGAAAAACAATATGACATCAGTGATATAAATGATATAACATCAAGATAATTAACTTGTAACTGCTAAGTGCACACTCTTGAATGGAGGGACGGGGTAAATTTCCATCCATCTGGCCCATTTTTGGGTATATTTTTTTAAATAGTTATTAGCTTTTGCAAATTTATATTTGTATGATCTGTGGAGATCTTTTTTTTTAAACAATATCATAGAATGTGGGTGGAGTTGGGCCTTTCCAATGGAATGCTATGGAGTTTTTTAAAACTAAAAAAATATGAATTAAAATACTGTAGGTCTTGTAGCTGGGTTGATGTTTTCCATTTTATAGGTATATTTTTGAGTAAAATGTAAATTGCTATTTTTTCTATAAACTACTGTCAACATGTCTTCAAATTTCCAAGCAAAAAATTTTGTATTTATATTCAGAAAAAAAGAAATGGTCAAAATAACAAAAAAAATGCAGTGCTTGCAGACCTCAAATAATGCTAAGAAAACAAGATCATAATAATTTAGAAACAACAATGCAAATGTTTTAGCTCAGGTAGAGTTCAGAAATCAATATTTTGTAGAATAACCATGATTTTTAATCACAGCTTTCATGCACCTTGGCATGCTTTCCACCAGTCTTTCAAACTGCTTTTGGGTGACCTTAGGCCACTCCTGGTACAAAAATTTAAGCAGTTCTTTGTTTGATGGCTTATGACTATCCATCTTCCTTTTGATTACATTCCAGAGGTTTTCAATGGGGTTCAGGTCTGGAGATTGGGCTGGCCATGACAGGGATTTGATGTGGTGGTCCTTCATCCACACATTGATTGACCTAGCTGTGTGGCATGGCGCACTGTCCTGCTGGAAAAACCAGTCCTCAGAGTTGGGGAACATTGCCTGAGCAGAAGGAATCAACTGTTTTTTCAGGATAACCTTGTATGCGGCCTGATTCATACGTCCTTCACAAAGATTAACCTGCCCAATTCCAGCCTTGCTGAGGCATCCCCAGATCATCACAGATCCACCACCAAATTTCACAGTGGGTGCAAGACACTGTGGGTTGCACACCTCTCCAGGTCTCTGTCTAACCATTAGATAACCAGGTGTTGGGCAAAGCTGAAAATTAGACTCATCAGAGAAGATTACCTTATTCCAGTTCTCTAAGGTCCAATCCTTATGGTCTTTGGCAAACTTCAGCCTGGCTCTCCTATGCTTCTCATTGATGAAAGGCTTTTTTCTAGCTTTACATTACTTGAGCCCTGCCTTTAGGAGCCTGTTATGAACTGTTCTTGCCGTGCACTTCACCCTTTCTGCCATTTACCATTCCTTTTGTAGGTCATTTGATGTCATCTTGCGGTTGTTGAGTGACATTCGAATAAGATGACGGTCATCCCGGTGTCATGGGTGTATCGCCACGAGGATCGTCGCGATTACACACTCTGACTTCTCACAGCTGAGTTGCTGTTTCTTTGTGTTTGGTAATGAGGGAGTTAATTTTACCTAGCTCTTTGCTAAGACTAGGTCCAGCCTCGCCCGGCTGCTTTTGATTATGTTCTAATTAGATTCCTTCATATACCTGCCAGTCTGCTTGTTAGATGCCGGTGAAAGCATTCATGTAGTCTAGCAGACTGGATCGGTTCTGAGAATACTTAAGCTAAGAGCTCCTTAGTTGTTTTTACTCTTACAGCTTATAGTTTATCTCTGAGACCTTAGGTGTTCCTACTGTGTGTGAGTGTTGTATGTAAGACTTTATTTACTTTATTTCTTGTCTTTCTTGTATGTCTTTCTGTTCATTAACCGTTACCTGTTCATTCCCTTTGGTGGTAATCAGGGTCCTTCTTAGGACTAGATTACAGTCGGCAGGGATTGATAGGAGACAGGGTTTACGCTGGTGGCCTGGACCTCTGTACCTTTAACAGTACCTCCAGGTAGAGGGATTAGTTAGGACCCCAGTTTAGGGTCAGCATAGACCCCGGTCACCTTCTAGCCGGAGACAGTGTATAACGGATTCCTTATTGACCCACTGGACATTGCCAGGTAATTCTATGTTATCATATATCTATGCGCATGTTATATAGGATGTTGCCCTTTTGATATAGATTACTGACATCACATATATATATATCTGCTATACAGCGTGACATTTTCACCGGCCCATACTAAAGATTCTCCCCAGCTGTCATGGATCCAGTAGCCCAGCTGGCCCAGCAGTTGCAGGGGTTGTCCATGGAGTTTGCAGACATTAAGTCCAAGGTTTTGTCCCCCCCGGAGCAAACCAGATCTGAACCTAAGGTTGCTCTCCCGGACAGGTTCACTGGTGGGCGGGACAAATTTTTTACTTTCCGGGAGGCATGTAAATTGTACTTTCGGCTGCGGCCTTGTCATCTAGGAGTGAAGAGCAGAGGGTGGGAATTGTTATCTCGCTCTTACAAGGGGACCCTCAATCTTGGGCGTTCTCTATTCCTCCAGGCTCCCCAGATCTCCAGTCAGTGGATCGATTTTTTACTGCCCTGGGTCTGGTATATGATGATCCGGATCGAGTTTCCCTTGCTGAAACGAAGTTACGTAGAATACGGCAGGGAAATCGTCCAGCGGAGGAATATTCTTCTGAGTTCCGTAGATGGGCAACAGATACTCAGTGGAATGACCCAGCTCTTAGGAGCCAGTTTTGTCAAGGGTTGTCTGACAAATTAAAAGATGTGTTGGCTCAGTATGATTCTCCTCCATCACTGGAGGCTGCTATGGCCCTCGCTATTCGCATTGATAGACGAATTCGGGGAAGACGCGAGGTAACTCCGCCTCCCGTGATGACTCCACCTACTACTAAAGATTTATACTGAGGTTCCCTGGTCTGTTCTGAGGAACCCATGCAGTTGGGAGGGACATCTTTTTGTAGGAGGGAATCGGCGGTGCGCCGCAAGACTAGAAGGTGTTTCTTTTGCGGGAGAGAGGGACATTTTGTTGGGGGGTGTCCATCCCGGGCCTCTTTGAGCAAAGGAGTTAACCTGGGAGTGTGTATTTCGCCCCCAAATCCCTCTCAGTTTCTCGTGCCTGCGGAGGTGGTGATTGGTACTAGAACTGAGAGGATTTCTGTTTTTCTTGATAGTGGGTCCGGGGCTAATCTGGTGGACGCTCGGTTTGCCCAGGTGCATGGTATGCAACTGAGTGTATTGGCCAAACCGGTCCCTATAGTCTCTATTGATTCTAGACCTCTTGGTCAAGGTAGCTTGGTACAAGCTGTTCATAACATAGATCTTCGAGTGGGGCAATACATAAAGAACAATTGTCTTGTTATGTGTTGGAGGGTCTACCTACTCCTATTGTGTTGGGACTTCCTTGGTTGGCTAAACATAACCAGTGATTGATTGGCAATCCAGAAAGATAAGCCAGTGGGGTGAATTTTGCAGGAATAACTGCATGAGCATGGTCATCGGTGCGGTTGTGCCTAGGGCTTTGTCTCCTTTTCTGGAGGACTTTGGGGAGATGTTCTCAGAGGAGGGGTGTAAAGAGTTACCTCCTCATCGCGCATATGACTGCTCAATAAAGTTGCTTCCTGATGCCTTATCTCGTACTTTCCCAGGGGCCGGGAAGACGGATGATCCGGTTCCTATTCCTCAGGAGGGAGTTGTAGTGTCAGCTGTATGCTCTGAGCTTGAGGGGGAGGTATTGGGGGCTCAGGGGGACGCCCCTGTGGGACTTCCAGGGAGACTGATAGTTCCAGATCGGTTAAGACTGAAGGTTATGGGGAACCGTTACAAACGGATGGCTGATAGGGGGAGAGTTTTTGGTCTAGATCTGAAGGTGAACGATCTGGTTTGGTTGTCTACCAGGAATATAAAACTTAAAGTTTCCTCCTGGAGGTTGGGTCCCAGATTCATCGGGCCGTACAGGATCAGTTCCATAATTAATCCGGTGGCATTTCGTCTGGACCTCCCTCCTACGTTTAAAATTCATAATGTGTTTCACAAGTCATTACTTAAAAAGTATGTGGCACCAGTCATACCGTCACCTCTACCTCCTCCTTCAGTGGTGGTCAATGATAACGTGGAATTTCATGGGTCGAAAATCATTGACTCATGTCTCAGTCGCCGATCCCTTCAGTACTTGGTTCATTGGAGGGGGTATGGTCCTGAGGAGAGGACGTGGGTCCCTGCGTCTGATGTTAACGCAGATCGATTGGTTCGGACCTTTCACACAACTCACCCGGGCAGACCTGGCCCTGAGGGTCCGGAGTCCCCTCGTAGAGGGGGGGGTACTGTCATGGGTGTATCGCCACGAGGATCGTCGCGATTACACACTCTGACTTCTCACAGCTGAGTTGCTGTTTCTTTATGTTTGGTAACGAGGGAGTTAATTTTACCTAGCTCTTTGCTAAGACTAGGTCCAGCCTCGCCCGGCTGCTTTTGATTATGTTCTAATTAGATTCCTTCATATACCTGCCAGTCTGCTTGTTAGATGCCGGTGAAAGCATTCATGTAGTCTAGCAGACTGCATCGGTTCTGAGAATACTTAAGCTAAGAGCTCCTTAGTTGTTTTTACTCTTACAGCTTATAGTTTATCTCTGAGACCTTAGGTGTTCCTACTGTGTGTGAGTGTTGTATGTAAGACTTTATTTACTTTATTTCTTGTCTTTCTTGTATGTCTTTCTGTTCATTAACCGTTACCTGTTCATTCCCTTTGGTGGTAATCAGGGTCCTTCTTAGGACTAGATTACAGTTGGCAGGGATTGATAGGAGACAGGGTTTACGCTGGTGGCCTGGACCTCTGTACCTTTAACAGTACCTCCAGGTAGAGGGATTAGTTAGGACCCCAGTTTAGGGTCAGCATAGACCCCGGTCACCTTCTAGCCGGAGACAGTGTATAACGGATTCCTTATTGACCCACTGGACATTGCCAGGTAATTCTATGTTATCATATATCTATGTGCATGTTATATAGGATGTTGCCCTTTTGATATAGATTACTGACATCACATATATATATATATCTGCTATACAGCGTGACATTTTCACCGGCCCATACTAAAGATTCTCCCAGCTGTCATGGATCCAGTAGCCCAGCTGGCCCGGCAGTTGCAGGGGTTGTCCATGGAGTTTGCAGTCTTTAAGTCCAAGGTTTTGTCCCCCCCGGAGCAAACCAGATCTGAACCTAAGGTTGCTCTCCCGGACAGGTTCACTGGTGGGCGGGACAAATTTTTTACTTTCCGGGAGGCATGTAAATTGTACTTTCGGCTGCGGCCTCGGTCATCTGGGAGTGAAGAGCAGAGGGTGGGAATTGTTATCTCGCTCTTACAAGGGGACCCTCAATCTTGGGCGTTCTCTATTCCTCCAGGCTCCCCAGATCTCCAGTCAGTGGATCGATTTTTTACTGCCCTGGGTCTGGTATATGATGATCCGGATCGAGTTTCCCTTGCTGAAACGAAGTTACGTAGAATACGGCAGGGAAATCGTCCAGCGGAGGAATATTCTTCTGAGTTCCGTAGATGGGCAACAGATACTCAGTGGAATGACCCAGCTCTTAGGAGCCAGTTTTGTCAAGGGTTGTCTGACAAATTAAAAGATGTGTTGGCTCAGTATGATTCTCCTCCATCACTGGAGGCTGCTATGGCCCTCGCTATTCGCATTGATAGACGAATTCGGGGAAGACGCGAGGTAACTCCGCCTCCCGTGATGACTCCACCTACTACTAAAGATTTATACTGAGGTTCCCCTGGTCTGTTCTGAGGAACCCATGCAGTTGGGAGGGACATCTTTTTGTAGGAGGGAATCGGCGGTGCGCCGCAAGACTAGAAGGTGTTTCTTTTGCGGGAGAGAGGGACATTTTGTTGGGGGGTGTCCATCCCGGGCCTCTTTGAGCAAAGGAGTTAACCTGGGAGTGTGTATTTCATCCCCAAATCCCTCTCAGTTTCTCGTGCCTGCGGAGGTGGTGATTGGTACTAGAACTGAGAGGATTTCTGTTTTTCTTGATAGTGGGTCCGGGGCTAATCTGGTGGACGCTCGGTTTGCCCAGGTGCATGGTATGCAACTGAGTGTATTGGCCAAACCAGTCCCTATAGTCTCTATTGATTCTAGACCTCTCGGTCAAGGTAGCTTGGTACAAGCTGTTCATAACATAGATCTTCGAGTAGGGGCAATACATAAAGAACAATTGTCTTGTTATGTGTTGGAGGGTCTACCTACTCCTATTGTGTTGGGACTTCCTTGGTTGGCTAAACATAACCCAGTGATTGATTGGCAATCCAGAAAGATAAGCCAGTGGGGTGAATTTTGCAGGAATAACTGCATGAGCACGGTCATCGGTGCGGTTGTGCCTAGGGCTTTGTCTCCTTTTCTGGAGGACTTTGGGGAGATGTTCTCAGAGGAGGGGTGTAAAGAGTTACCTCCTCATCGCGCATATGACTGCTCAATAAAGTTGCTTCCTGATGCCTTATCTCGTACTTTCCCAGGGGCCGGGAAGACGGATGATCCGGTTCCTATTCCTCAGGAGGGAGTTGTAGTGTCAGCTGTATGCTCTGAGCTTGAGGGGGAGGTATTGGGGGCTCAGGGGGACGCCCCTGTGGGACTTCCAGGGAGACTGATAGTTCCAGATCGGTTAAGACTGAAGGTTACGGGGAACCGTTACAAACGGATGGCTGATAGGGGGAGAGTTTTTGGTCTAGATCTGAAGGTGAACGATCTGGTTTGGTTGTCTACCAGGAATATAAAACTTAAAGTTTCCTCCTGGAGGTTGGGTCCCAGATTCATCGGGCCGTACAGGATCAGTTCCATAATTAATCCGGTGGCATTTCGTCTGGACCTCCCTCCTACGTTTAAAATTCATAATGTGTTTCACAAGTCATTACTTAAAAAGTATGTGGCACCAGTCATACCGTCACCTCTACCTCCTCCTTCAGTGGTGGTCAATGATAACGTGGAATTTCATGGGTCGAAAATCATTGACTCATGTCTCAGTCGCCGATCCCTTCAGTACTTGGTTCATTGGAGGGGGTATGGTCCTGAGGAGAGGACGTGGGTCCCTGCGTCTGATGTTAACGCAGATCGATTGGTTCGGACCTTTCACACAACTCACCCGGGCAGACCTGGCCCTGAGGGTCCGGAGTCCCCTCGTAGGGGGGGGTACTGTCATGGGTGTATCGCCACGAGGATCGTCGCGATTACACACTCTGACTTCTCACAGCTGAGTTGCTGTTTCTTTGTGTTTGGTAATGAGGGAGTTAATTTTACCTAGCTCTTTGCTAAGACTAGGTCCAGCCTCGCCCGGCTGCTTTTGATTATGTTCTAATTAGATTCCTTCATATACCTGCCAGTCTGCTTGTTAGATGCCGGTGAAAGCATTCATGTAGTCTAGCAGACTGGATCGGTTCTGAGAATACGTAAGCTAAGAGCTCCTTAGTTGTTTTTACTCTTACAGCTTATAGTTTATCTCTGAGACCTTAGGTGTTCCTACTGTGTGTGAGTGTTGTATGTAAGACTTTATTTACTTTATTTCTTGTCTTTCTTGTATGTCTTTCTGTTCATTAACCGTTACCTGTTCATTCCCTTTGGTGGTAATCAGGGTCCTTCTTAGGACTAGATTACAGTTGGCAGGGATTGATAGGAGACAGGGTTTACGCTGGTGGCCTGGACCTCTGTACCTTTAACAGTACCTCCAGGTAGAGGGATTAGTTAGGACCCCAGTTTAGGGTCAGCATAGACCCCGGTCACCTTCTAGCCGGAGACAGTGTATAACGGATTCCTTATTGACCCACTGGACATTGCCAGGTAATTCTATGTTATCATATATCTATGCGCATGTTATATAGGATGTTGCCCTTTTGATATAGATTACTGACATCACATATATATATATCTGCTATACAGCGTGACACCCGGTGAGTGGAGAGTCGTTTTCGCCCTCTGCCGGTCTGTAGCTTTGTTGTCCCCAATGTCTGCTGCTTGACCTTATTGTGATGTACTGCCATCTTTGGAATTTTAAATATGGAGGCAACATGGTTCTCACTGTATCCCTCTGCTAGTAAAGCCAAAATTGAGCCCTTCTTTTCCTCACTCAAGACTTTTCCTTTCATCTCCTTTGGCATGGTTAAAAGTTATTTTTTTCATTCCTATTACTTTTGGGATATTACCAGCACTTGTTTTGCCAGCTTGTCCTATTGAAAGAGGATTGTGAACACCACAGCAGTGTTTTTTATACTTTACTTCGTTAAATAAAATTTGGTTCAGGTGATCACCTAATGAGAAGCACATTAAGGCCTCTTTCACACATCCGTTTTTTTTTACTTCAGGCGCGATCCGGCGTGTTGTTGAAAAAAACGGATCCTGTACCGGATGCGTTTTTTTAGCATTGACTTTTATTAGCGCCGGATCGCGCCTGATGTTGTTGCGTTGCATCCGATTTTGTCCGGATCCGGCGGAAATGTACATTCCAGCGGCCGGACAAAACGGTGACTGCAACGTTTTTTTTTTTTCCGGAGTCGCCTGATAGTGCCTGAAGCGGCGCATCAGGCGGCCGGAAATAATAGAAGTCTATGGAACCGGACCAGTCTTTTGTGCAATCCATCAAAAGACTGATCCGGATTCTGGAAATCAGGGACTACTACTACTACTGCTCGGTCCGGACATGCGTACCTGCATTTTCCGCCTGCAAAACTTCTTTTTCCGGGTTCAAAAGTTCAGGTCGGATCCGGCAAAAAAACTGATCCGTTGCATCAGCTTTTTCATTTCAGCGCCGGATCCGTCGCTTCAGGTATTCGACGGATTATGCCTGACACAAAAAAAAGGATGTGTGAAAGAGGCCTAAGTAGATTGAGTTGTACTCTGGTTGAAATTCAACTGACACATGGAAAGGAATATCTGTCAGACATGTAGAGAAGCTGATTTTTATAAAACTGTGCAGTGGTCTCTTAAATTTTGCCAGCGTTGTGTTTTTGCAGTTTAAAGCCTCATTCAGACATCCATTTTTCACATGGATTCGACAGATACAACTCATGCCCATTATAGTCTATGGTGCTGTTGACATGTCCAGATGTTAATAGATGTTAATTTGAAAGTCACGTGTCAAAATCACCCATACAAGTCAATGGATCAATGAAAATCACAGACAGAACATGGATGCCATTCGTGTGTAATCCATGTGTGCTGTCTGGCTTGCAACATTGCAATAGTTACCAGAATCTTTGCAAAATTTGTTTTACACATATGAGAACATTTCTGATGAAACACTTATGGTAAAAACTGAAACACTGACCAAAAAGTAATGCAAATTTGGTGAAAATTTTAAAAAAAAATTGATGTAAATCGGACTGGTTTTTGCTGATGATAAAAATCGCTGATGTCTAAATGAGACCAAAGCAAAATTAAACTGTATTATGGTTATGGGACCAAAGTTTTTGTGAAGGATGACACTTCCAACCAGCTCTGTATTGTTTATTTTCTGCTTTTTCCCCCCACCTCTATTTATACTCAACCACTCCTGCTAGACTGTTCTCACCTAACACAGCAGAAATCTTTATATTCAGGTGCAATGTATCTGCAGAATACTGATTGTACCCCAATGAAAAGTCATCTTAATGCTTTAGGAACCCAAATCCTTCTACTCTGCACCAAGTCTTCAGCCATACATTTAACTCACTAATTTCCCACTGTCTCTCCTATGTTGGCCATGGCACAGGCTGAATTCCAGAGAAAACTACCTTTGAGGTCCTTTCCTTAAACTTTCAGCGTAATTCTTTCAAATTATTTTTAAGGATTCTCTGAATTGCATGGTAAAACTCGTACTGGCTGTCGGCTCTCCTGACCTGAGTTTGACAGCTGCATAGTAATCCATCACGCTGTCTTGCTCAGGTCAGGAGAGGTGCTGGGCCAGTCCATTCAGTGGGATGCGATTCTCGCACGAGTTATATGGCCGTCTGACTCTGCCCTACCAAATATTCTGTCACTGGTTCCCACATGGACAACAGCAGGTACAGTAGGTTATCAATCCCTCTATACAGTAGCTCAATTGACTCTGTTTATTCTCTCCTAAACACCGCTCTGCAATGCTGTTTAATCCACCCAGGTCAAGCTCCTTGCACATCTGCTATCAATTGCTGCTTAGCAAGAATCTGTACTCTATTTTCAAACAATTTGTGTTATGGCACAGTCAGAAGACCGTATAAATCGGACTGAGATTTGACCGCAATGCATGGACTGGCTGGCAGTTCTCCTGACCCAAGTGTGACAGCGGTGTAAGGGTATGAAGCACAAGAAGAGTCGGAAGGGGGTTGCCTCCTCTGCTCCGTGTCCGGAATGTTATGAACTGCTACAAGCACTAAGGAAAGATGGGAACTCTGTCCCTACAATAAAACTGAGCTTGATCCCTACGATGTAACGGGGAACCTGATCCTGCGACCAGACCCGCTAAAGTCCTCAGCTAGTCTGAACGAAGACCTATAGTTGCGAGGAAGGAATCCCTACAAGATCTAGGGACTGGGAGAAAAGGTGGACACCTCCTAACAGAAATTGTAGCAGGGAAAATTAAACAGAAAACAAATTACTACGAGATCCTAAGATTAAGCAAAACTGACAGAGTAAGGTACCTAAGCACCCGGCTAGCTTAAGAGTAGATAATACAATGAAGTCCAGCAAAGCCAGAAGGGCGGAGCCAGACTAAATAGGGTAAAAAGGTCATGTGACCAGCAAACTGAAACAAAATCTAACAAGAGGGTTCTAACAGTACCCTCCCTTCTAAGAGGATCCTCCGGATCCCCTAGGACTTAGGCTTATCCGGAAACCTCTTGTGAAATGCTCTAACAAGTCTAGACGCAGAAACATCATCCGCCCTCACCCATGAGTTATCCTCGGGTCCATAACCCTTCCAAGCGACGAGGTACTGCAAACTCCCTCTATACCGTCTAGAATTTAGGATGCGGGAAATCTCATATTGCCCGTCCTCCACCACCAGGGGAACAGTGGCCGAGACGTCTCCATCTGAGACCTCAGCTTTTTTCAAGAGAGAAACATGAAACACCGGATTAATCTTCCAGGAGGTAGGAAGCTCCAACTTAACAGCAAATTGGTTAATAACCTGAAGCACCTTAAAGGGCCCTACAAACTTGGGACCCAATTTCTTAGACGGAATCCTCAAGCGCAGATTCTTAGAGGACAACCAAACCATGTCACCAATAGCAAACAAAACCTCTTGTCGTTTTCTATCAAAATACACTTTGGATCTTTTGTTAGCCTCCTGAAGATTACCACGCACATCAGTCCAAACTCTCTCCAACACACCAGAAAAATTCTCCTCTTCAGGTACAGCCGATCCCAACTTGGAAAATGACCCAAAAGACGGATGTCTCCCAGTACAACAACAAAAAAGGCGAACAACCAGCAGAAGCGGATGTATGATTGTTAAGAGCAAACTCAGCAAGTGGCAGAAACTCAGACCACCCCTCTTGATTATCAGTCACAAAACAACGCAAGAACTGCTCAACATCCTGGTTTTTCCTTTCTGTCTGGCCATTAGACTCAGGATGATATCCGGATGAAAACGACAAATGAACTCCCAACCTGTCACAAAAGGCGCGCCAAAAACGAGCCACAAACTGAGGTCCCTATCAGAAACAATGTCAGTAGGAACACCATGTAGTCTGACTATTTCCTTGACAAAGGCCTTAGCGAGAGTCTTAGCACAGGGCAATTTGATGAAAGGAACCAAGTGACACATCTTGCTAAAATGGTCCACGACCACCCAGATGACAGTGAAACCCTCAGAGGGGGGAAGGTCAGTAATAAAGTCCATAGCCAAATGTGTCCAAGGTGCACTAGGGACCTCCAGAGGGCAAAGCAACCCTGCAGCAGGAGTATGAGAAGACTTAGATCTAGCACACACAGTGCATTGACGCACCCACTTAATGACTTCCTTCTGCCATCCAGGCCACCAAAAGCTGCGACCCACAAGTCTCTTGGTCTCAGAGATTCCAGGATGACCTGCCAACCGAGAGTCATGACATTCAACAAACAAATCTCTCCTCAGGGTACCAGGCACAAACAACCTCCCATGCGGCGTGTTAGATGGGGCATTCTCCTGTGCTTTAAGAATCTCATCTTCCAACACGGAGTCCAAAACCGCAATAACAACCCCCTCTTGCAAAATGTTTTTCTCCTCCTCAGTACCCACCATAGGAGAAAAGCTGCGAGACAAAGCATCAGCTTTAACATTTTTAGTACCTGGGATGTAAGTAACGGTAAAATTAAAGCGTGAGAAAAACAGTGCCCACCTAGCCTGACGGGCATTCAAGCGTTTGGCAGCATCAAGGTAGATCAGATTTTTATGATCGGTGAAGACTTGAACGGGAAATTCCGCTCCCTCCAAAAAATGACGCCAGTGTTCAAATGCGAGTTTAATTGCCAACAATTCCCGATTACCGATATCATAATTTAGTTCAGACTCAGAAAATTTCTTTGAAAAAAAAGCACAGGGATGTACTCCATCCGTCTTTTCCTGAGACAACACTGCGCCGACCCCCACAGAAGAAGCATCAACCTCAACAAAAAATGGTTTAGTCACATCAGGCTGCTTAAGGATGGGAGCAGAGCTGAACCTCTCCTTTAGCAACACAAAAGCCTCAATGGCCTCAGTAGTCCACTGAACCGCATCAGCACCTTTCCTGGTTAGATCGGTCAGAGGTTTGGCAATCACAGAAATTTTTTTTATGAATTTTCTATAATAATTGGCGAACCCCAAAAACCTCTGTATTGATTTCACACCAATAGGTCTAGGCCAATACTGCACAGCTTGCACTTTCACAGGGTCCATCTCAAAACCTTCACTGGAGACAATGTAGCCCAAAAAACTAAGTCTCTGTACAGCGAACTCACATTTTTCTAGTTTGGCAAAAAGTGAATTATCACTCAGTAACTGTAATACTTCACGCACACTCCTCCAATGAGACTCCAAATCCGGTGAATAGATCAAAATGTCATCCAAATACACAACCACACTTCTGCCGATCAAAGGTCTAAGGATGCCATTAATAAGATTCTGAAAAAATGCCTGAGCACTGGAAAGCCCAAAAGGCATGACCAGATTCTCAAAATGGCCCAGTGGAGTGTTAAACGCAGTCTTCCATTCATCCACCTCCTTCATGCGCAACAAATTGTATGCCCCTCAAAGATCAATTTTCGAGAACCACTTGGCCCCCACTAACTGATTAAACAAATCAGGAATCAATGGCAGTGGGTAAGGATTGCGTACAGTAATCTTATTAATCTCACGAAAGTCTAGACAAGGCCGTAAACCGCCGTCCTTTTTTTTAACAAAAAAAATCCAACCGCCACAAGAGATTTGGAAGGCCTAATGTGACCGGCAGCCAAGCTTGTCTGTATGTATTCCTCCAAAGCCTTTCTCTCAGGAATAGTCAAATTAAATAAACCACTTTTAGGAAGAGTTGCTCCAGGGACAAATTCAATCGCACAATCATAATCTCTATGAGGAGGCAATACCTGCGATTCCTTATCAGAAAAAACTTTCCAAAAATCCTGAATAGGTACAGGTAACTCCCCCTTAACTACAGCAGCAATACGCCCATTACAACACTTGTCATAACACTTAGGACTCCAGGACTTAATTTCATTGGTAGACCAATCCAGTACCGGATTGTGCAATTTTAACCAGGGTAACCCCAAAATCACCGGTGAGGGCAAATTATTCAAAACTACCAATCCAAATTCTCTTGATGAACACCATTAATAGTAAGAGGAAATTCACAGATATGGTGAGTAACATTTTTCAAGGGAGAGCCATCCACAGACACCACATTAATAGGAGAAGACAGAAGTTTGGGTTTTAATTTTAGTTTTTCCAAAAATTTCCCATCAATCACATTGAGAGTTGAACCACAATCCACAAATACCCGAAACTCCATTAATTCCTCCTCAACACCAGTGGTAGCAGAAAGAAAGACACCTTTATTGTTTAAACAAGCTATGCGGGCGACACTGACCTCATTTTTTTTCTCTCTTTATTCATTCAAAGCACACAGTTCTTAATAAAATGCTCAGATTTACCACAGTAGAAACACAAACCTTTAGCAAATCTGCGTTCTTTTTCCCGAGAGTGAGGTGCCACTGCTCCAATTTCCATCGGCTCTGCAATGTCAATACATTCCTTCTCCAAACCTGGAGCTGACAAAGCAGACTTACTCTCATTAACCCTTGCACGCAGTCTCCTATCCACCCGTATGGCCAATTGCATAGCCTCTTGCAAGTTACCAGGTATAGGATAAGCAATCAGCAAATCTTTAACCCTTTCACTTAATCCTGCAAGAAATAAACTTTTCAAAGCAGAATCGTTCCAGCCCACCTGAGTGGACCACCTACGGAAGTGAGTACAATATTTTTCCACATTACCCGATCCCTGTCTCAAACGTCTCAACTCTGTCTCAGCTGATGAAACACGATCCGGATCGTCATACAACAACCCCAAAGCAGAAAAAAAAACATCCACTGATCCAAAGCATGGATCACTAGGCTGCAGAGAAAAGGCCCAATCCTGAGGTTCTTTGCGCAAAAGTGACATTATAAACCCTATGCGCTGTGATTCATCACCAGAGGATCTGGGTCTCAAACGAAAATACAACAAGCAAGCATTTTTAAAAGAAAAAAAATCTTGTTCACCAAAAAATAAATCAGGCAAACGTACCTTTGGCTCCACGAAATGTGCTCCAGAACAACTACTCACGTGTTGCTGGATTTCAGCCACCTCCAGAGAGAGACCCTGCAGGCGTTCAGCCAAATCCCGAACCGACACCATGATGGAAACAGAAAATCTTTCCTTACAGATTTTTTTTTTTTTTTTTTTTATATTTCTGGGCTGGACTTACTGTTATGAACTGCTACAAGCACTAAGGAAAGATGGGAACTCTGTCCCTACAATAAAACTGAGCTTGATCCCTACGATGTAACGGGGAACCTGATCCTGCGACCAGACCCACTAAAGTCCTCAGCTAGTCTGAACGAAGACCTATAGTTGCGAGGAAGGAATCCCTACAAGATCTAGGGACTGGGAGAAAAGGTGGACACCTCCTAACAGAAATTGTAGCAGGGAAAATTAAACAGAAAACAAATTACTACGAGATCCTAAGATTAAGCAAAACTGACAGAGTAAGGCACCTAAGCACCGGGCTAGCTTAAGAGTAGATAATACAATGAAGTCCAGCAAAGCCAGAAGGGCGGAGCCAGACTAAATAGGGTAAAAAGGTCATGTGACCAACAAACTGAAACAAAATCTAACAAGAGGGTTCTAACACGGAACCATGGTGCTGTACAGCAGTTTTCACAGGGGGTCGTTTGCAGACAGAGACAGACTGTGGGCGGGAGAGTTTGGCGTGCTGTCCAGAGAGGTGTGTGTGTGGCAGGCAGAGGAACACACAGCTGCACTTGAGGGAGGGGGAATTCCTCCCTGTGAGAGAGCTAAGACCGAGAGACAGTACAGGTTTGCTGCTGACTGTATGTGAATGCAGAGTCCCCAGAGATTGAAACCAGAGTCCCTCCTGACCGCCCAGGGATGGAGACTCGCTCGCATGGCCGCAATGGCCGCAGTGAAAGGTCAGAGCCCCTGACCCCAGCAGAGAAACTTAATCAAAGACTGAGCCTTGTTCCAGCGGAGAGACTGTTAGTTTTGAAGCAGAGACTTAGAGCAGGGAAGACTCAGTGGTCCCAGTCTTTCCCTGCCCCTCACATTAACCTTTGAGAACCCGGTTACCATTTCACAGAGACTACAGCGCTTACAGAGACTACAGCGCTCACAGAGACTACAAGTGCCACTGCTGCCAGCGCCTTTGTTGGAGAGGACTACTCTGCAAGGGCAAGATTTCTCCAGACTGATAAGTTTCCTGAAACTCCCGTTAAATTTTCGTTATTCTGCTCGACTGTTAGATTACTGGTTTTTAGACCTCATATGCTGGATAATACACTGTTATAATATTAGTTTAATCCCCACTATTTTCTCCCTGCGTGGAGAATCTTATCCTTGTAAATAAATCCTTCACTGTTGATCTGGCTCTGTTCTGTGGTGACAAACCTTGCACCTGCACGTTATCACAGCGGCATAGAAATATATGAAGTTGTCACACACAAGCCAGGAGAGCCAACGGCCCGATTTATACAGTTGTTTGACTGAGCCCTTAGGAACTTTCCCTGAGTTTGAGGAAGGTAGCAGAGTTTCTTAGCCAGGGAAAGTATTTTTTTTTCATTTTGGAGAGACGCTTATGGTGTAAAACCCCATCAGATGCTTTTATATAATGAAACATCATAATTACACAATTAATTATTTGTGCCATATTTTTTTTATTTTATCTATCTGACATCTGTCATTAACTTAAAAAAGGAAATATTGTTTTGAATACGTGTTTTAATTTTTTTACATTTTTGAAAGAAAGGGTTTCTTGCTATCTTTACACCTAGAACTATAATAAATGCAAATATGTTCAAAATAGCCATTTGTCCTCTAACAAAGCAAATACGTCGCTGTCTTTAAAAAGCCCACACCATCCATTTTCTTGGTACAGAAAACAAATAAAACATTTCTGGAAGACTATTTATGGGCTTCCCATAATCATTAATCATGCGGCATGAAAGAATCGGAGGAAGAATTCTAACCTCAAGAAGCGTCTAATGTAAGAAAGCTATTTAATGGGGGATGTTGATTTTCTTATGCCATTATTAGAAAACAGATAATAGCATCAATAATTAAGTATGAATTGGGTTTAATATTTTATGCTGGCGGCATGTAATTTACACTCTACCCAAGAAACCAGAGGTCACGTCTGAGGTAAAAAAGAGGAAAAGAAATAATGGCTAGTGCTGTCTTGTTTTCTGATGAAAAAAATGCATTTTGTGACATATGATGATCATGGGTTTTATGTATAGATCCTTTTTTACATTTCTAGGTAGTCAGCACTCACCTTGGACTTGTGAAATATTTGCTGTTTTACTTTCTAGCTGTTTTTCAATGAAAGAAAGTGAGAGATCAGTTAACACTGCGAAGGTGTGGTTACTGTGGTGTGGTTAAGCCTTGAATCCCAAGCACTTACTTTACTTTGGGTTTTGGTCAAAGGTTTCAAAATCCCACCACGATTAAAACAGATTTGTTCATTGACATATATTTAATTTCTTTTTTTCCACCACCAAAGCACAAATAATTAATGACCATCTGGAATGAATACATGGCAGCCCACATTTCAAGAAACCGTACAATGTTCAATTTTTCACATGGCATGGAAATGATTATCATGCATTACGTTGTCCACCCTTACGTATGGCGTATTTTATATTTTATTCAACATTTTTTTCATTATCTCCTTTAAAAGTCATCACATTTATGACTCACAACAAAAAAGGGATTGTCCACTGACCAATGTTGTTCTATGTGGCAGTGGAGATCGCTTTTTTTCTCAGCTATATTAACCATAGTATGGGTCAAAGAAGAAAATCGGATGCCATACCGACCACTATTATGGCATCCGATTTTTACTTATACATTGCAATTCTGCAAGATGTGAAGCTGTAAATGGTCCTGTAAAAGATTAATAGCTGCTGAGTAAAATACGGATTGCATACGGACAGCACATGGATGACCAGTCAAAAAAAATGATTCCACTCTCCTGGATGAGATTGGGACCAATTCTTTTAATTCTTGTAACACTAGCCAAAATAGGACAGTGCAAGAAAAAAATCGGATACCATACAGACCATCAGTACGGCATACGATTTTTACGATACATTGCAATTCTGTAGCATAGGAAACTGTAAATGGTCCTGTAAAACACTGCTGAGAAAAAATCGGATTGCACACGGATGACAAGTGAGAAAAAAATTGTCCCACTTTCCACTATGAGAATGGGATTTGTTATTTATACGCAAGTGTGAGCGACCCCTATGGCTTGCACGAGCGTATATGAAATCATAATAAAAAAAATGGTCCAATTTCCATCCAGAAAAGTGAGACAATTTTTTTCTCACTTGTCATCCATGTGCTTGTAAGGAGGTGACATAGGATTACCGCCTTGCCCTGCACCCCAATGGTTCTTAATGTGTAACTGTTTATATGTGTTGGTTACTGTAATGTCGTTGTTAACACTCGGTGGTATTGCTACATTTAAAATATGTATTACCACGCATAGTCAATGGTATTGCCACACTCTTATTTGTGTTACCATTTTATGTACGTTGTTATATATTTGTATGTTGTTCCCAATGTATGATTGTATTTAGCTTAATATATCAAAAAAGAAATACTAGAAGTATTGCCATAATATTAACAACTTTATTGAAACAAATTATTAAAACCAATAAAAGAGATACATTCAAATGCCACACTGGTCTATATGGTTTACCAGAGTTGCTTGTTTGTTCGCCAATGTTAGCTCTAGGTTCTCCTGTGGCATGATGTTCTGTAATTTGCCTTTATAGCTTGGATCGAGGATGCTGGCCAACCAGTAGTCGTCATCCTTCAGAATTTTGGCAATGCGGGGGTCACTTTTTAGGATCCGTAAGACATAATCGCACATGTGGGCCAATTTCCAGGTGTCAATGATGCACTACCAGTGGCGGGTGGAGGAGCACTTTCTGCCAAATCCACATCCCTGCAGTCACGCACAAACCTGTACCTGACCTTGGCAAGCCAAAATTTTCTCTTGCCCCCTGAGAAGCATCATCCTCCCCAAAATAATCATCCCCCTCATCCTCCTCCTCTTCCTCATCTTCCTCCACCTCCTCCAGAACAGTTCCCTGAGCAGACAATGCCTGACTGTCATGAAGGCTTACCTCCTCCTCCTCTCTACTGCAGATGCCTGATCCTTAATGTGCATCAAAGTTTGCATGAGCAGACGCATAAGTGGGATGCTCATGCTTATGATGGCGTCGTCTGCGCTTACCAGCCGTGTGCATTCCTCTAAACACTGAAGGACTTTACAGAGGTCTTTCAGCTTTGACCACTGCACACCCGACAACTCCATGTCTGCCCTCAAACTGCCTGCCCGTGTATCCTCCCACAAATACATTACAGCCTGCCTCTGTTCGCACAGCCTCTCAACTATGTGCATGGTGGAGTTCCACCTTGTTGCAACGTCTATGATTAGGGGGTGCTTGGGGAGGTGGAGCGATCGCTGCAGCCTTTGCATACGACTGGAGTCTACGGGCGAGCGACGGATGTGCGAGCACAGTCTTTGCACCTTATGGAGCAGGGCTGGTAACTCCAGATAATTATTATGAAGCACTGCACCACCAGGTTCAAGGTGTGAGCCTGGCAAGGTGTGTGTCTGAGTTTTGCCAGGGTTATGGCCACCACAAAATTACGGCCGTTATCACTGACTACCTTGCCTGGCTCAAGATGTAGACTGCCCAGCCATGCCTCAGTATCTCGCTGCAAGTAGTCGGCCAGTACCTCCGGTGTGTCTGTTGTTGCCCAAAGACATCATCTTTAAAACAGCCTGTTGATGCTTATCACTAGCTGATCAATAGTGGGACACCTCATGTGCAACACTGGCAGCTGCGGATGGAGTGCTCGTGCGACTGCGCTCTGTCGACGAGCTTTTGCTTCTGGAGAAGGAGGAGGGTCGAATGCCTACAGCCAGCTGTTGCCTATACCGTGGGCTAGGCAGCACTGTCCCACCGCCCCTGTCCCCTGTGGACCCTGCATCCACCACATTAACCCAGTGCTCAGTGATGGACACGTAACGGCCCTGGCCATACCTACTGGCCCATGCATCTGTTGTGAGGTGCACCTTTCCACTCACTGATTGTTTGATCCTCCTCCTATTCTGAGCTATTGCCAGTGGCACTCTCTTCCCCCAATGGATGCCAATCCGGTTCAATAACTGGGTCATCCATCACCTCCTCTTCAATTTCATCTGCACCTTCCTCTGTGTCACCGTGTAAGGTGGTATCGTATGCGGGAAGAGGCACCTGAGTTTCATCAGGGTCAGATTCTGGCTCAGTAGACTGCGAGGGCAATGCAGTGCTCTGGGTGAATGTATCAGCAGAATCAGATAGCAATAGCTGTGCATCAGTGCACTCCATGTCATATTCATCTTGGACTGGGGAATTCAGGATTTTACTTGATAACCCAGGCATGGTATGTGAAAAGAGCTCCATCTGAAGTGTGGCCTGTCGCATCCTTCACTTTTGGTGGGGGTGAAGGACACAAGGAAAGGTGTTGTTCCTGACCAGGAGCCTGCACTGACGACTCAGTGCTTGCATTTTTTGAAACTTCAGAAGAGGAGGCAATAGAACTGGAGGCTGTTTCGGCAATGTAAGCCAAAACCTGTTCCTGATGCTCCGGCTTCAAAAGCGGTTTACCTACTCCCAGAAAAGGGAGCCTTCCAGGCCTTCTGGAGCCAGACGATGATGCAGGCTCAACACCTCCTGCCTAAGGTGCTATTGTGCTTTTGGCACTACCAGCAGATGCACCACCACCACCACCACCATCATTCCCAGCTGGACCCCCCGCCCTCGTCCGCGGCCTCTTCCACCATACTTCCTCATGTTTGGGAAAATGTACCAAAAATACCAGCAGATATACAGTTAGGTCCATAAATATTTGGACAGAGACAACATTTATCTAATTTTGGTTCTAGACATTACCACAATGAATTTGAAACAAAACAAATCAGGTGCAGTTGAAGTTCAGACTTTCAGCTTTCATTTGAGGGTATCCACATTAAAATTGGATGAAGGGTTTAGGAGTTTCAGCTCCTTAACATGTGCCACCCTGTTTTTAAAGGGACCAAAAGTAATTGGACAATTGACTCCAAGGCTATTTCATGGACAGGTGTGGGCAATCCCTTCATTATATCATTCTCAATTAAGCAGATAAAAGGGCTGGTGTTGATTTGAGGTGTGGTGTTTGCATTTGGAAGGTTTAGCTGTGAAGGAAACATGCGGTCAAAGGAGTCTCCATGCAGGTGAAACAAGCTATCCTTAAGCTGCAAAAAACAGAAAAAACCCATCCGAGAAATTGCTACAACTTTAGGAGTGGCAAAATCTACAGTTTGGTACATTCTGAGAAAGAAAGAAAGCACTGGTGAACTCATCAATGCAAAAAGACCTGGGCGCCCACGGAAGACAACAGTGGTGGATGATCGCAGAATACTCTCATGGTGAAGAGAAACCCCTTCACAACAGCCAACCAAGTGAACAACACTCTCCAGGAGGTAGGCGTATCAATATCCAAATCTACCATAAAGAGAAGACTGCATGAAATTAAATACAGAGGGTTCACTGCACGGTGCAAGCCACTCATAAGAATCAAGAATAAAAAGGCTAGGCTGGACTTTGCTAAAAAACATCTAAAAAAGCCAGCACAGTTCTGGAAGAACATTCTTTGGACAGATGAAACCAAGATCAACCTCTACTAGAATGATGGAAAGAGAAAAGTATGGCGAAGGCGTGGTACAGCTCATGATCCAAAGCATACCACATCATCTGTAAAACATGGCGGAAGCAGTGTGATGGCTTGGGCATGCATGGCTGCCAGTGGCACTGGGTCACTAGTGTTTATTGATGATGTGACACAGGACAGAAACAGCCGAATGAATTCTGAGGTATTCAGAGCCATACTGTGTGCTCAGATCCAGCCAAATGCAGCCAAACTGATTGGTCGTCGTTTCATACTACAGATGGACAATGACCCAAAACATAAAGCCAAAGCAACCCAGGAGTTTATTAAAGCAAAGAAGTGGAATATTCTTGAATGACCAAGTCAGTCACCTGATCTCAACCCAATTGAACATGCATTTCACTTGTTAAAGACTAAACTTCAGACAGAAAGGCCCACAAACAAACAACAACTGAAAACCACCGCGGTGAAGGCCTGGCAGAGCATCAAAAAGAAGGAAACACAGTGTCTGGTGATGTCCATGAGTTCAAGACTTCAGGCAGTCATTGCTAACAAAGGGTTTTCAACCAAGTACTAGAAATGAACATTTTATTTACAATTATTTAATCTGTCCAATTACTTTTGGTCCCTTTAAAAAACAGGGTGGCACATGTTAAGGAGCTGAAACTCCTAAACCCTTCATCCAATTTTAATGTGGATACCCTCAAATGAAAGCTGAAAGTCTGAACTTCAACTGCATCTGATTTGTTTTGTTTCAAATTCATTGTGGTAATGTCTAGAACCAAAATTAGATAAATGTTGTCTCTGTCCAAATATTTATGGACCTAACTGTATGGTACTGTATGAGGAGCGTACAGCTGTATATGGCGTAGGGGAAAATTTAAATCTCCGTATATATTTCCGGAGTCATACACAGACGCTCACTCAGAATGGATTTGACCGTAATCCAAAGAGCAGATATACTGTACTGTCTCAGAAGCGTACAGCTGTATATGGTGTAGGGGAAAATTGCAATCTTCGTATATATTTCCGGGGTCACACACAGACGCTCACTCAGTATGGATTTGACCGTAATAAAAAGAGCAGATATACGATACTGTCTCAGAAGCGTACAGCTGTATACGGTGTAGGGGAAAATTGCAATCTGCGTATATATTTCCTGAGTCACACACAGATAGTCAGCATGTATTTGTCCGTGAAACCAGCCGGTACACGTTAGTGTGTGAGGAGCGTACAGCTCTAAACGGTGTGGGAAAAAATGAACGGTCTGTAAGTGTACAGTAAAAAAGAATAAAAGTATTAGTGGTGAGTAAAAAGCAGTCTGCACACCAGTGTACACACAGCATTACAGCTATCAGGCAGCCTAATAACCAGCGCTGCTGCACACAAGAAAATCCTCCCCTGTCACTGCACACTAACTGTACAGCACAATTGCTATCAGCACAAGCACAGAAGAACTTCTCTTTCCTACCCTAACTCTATCCCTACTGATAAACAGCGTCAGCAACCTCTCCCTATTGTTAATATCGGCAGAAGTAAAATGGAGGTCGGCGGTCAGGGCTTTTATAGACACTATGACACCCCCCAAAGCAAGCCAATCACTGCAATGCCCTTCTCTAAGATGGTGGTGGACGCTGCTCATGTTATCTCGTTGCCCACAGTGTAAGTCCTTGCTCATTGGCTGAAAAAAGGCGCCTGAAAGCATTATGGGAAAACCGACTTGGGCGCTGGGGTCGACGACCGCATGGCCGACTGCACGCTATGGTCGGGTTTCGGCCAACGAAACCCGACTTTGGCGAAAGTCAGCGACTTTTGAATCTGTCTGACCTGTTTCGCTCAACTCTAGTTGCCAGGTTACAGCAGTAACCTGGTGCTGACTTGCTCTAAGGGAACTGGCCTTAGCGGAAGGAAACAAACAAAAGTTGTCGCCTGAGCTAGGACAGGTGAGTAACAGACTCTTTAACAGTATCAGTAACCAGGAACATACTAATGACAGTTGTAAGCAGTGTCAGACTGAAGAACATTGGGCCCACAAGAGGATTTGATTCTGAGGGCCCACCTTTCCCCCCCACTGAAGAGCCCCACAGCAGCTGCAAGGTTTGCACCATGAACTCTACTGAAGGAGAAGCCAGGGCCCACCGGAGGATTCTCTGGTTCCCTGGTGGGCCAGTCCAACCCTGGTTGTAAGCTATGTTTAGGTCAGGTCCTTGCATTCAACCTAATAATCAATAGAGAGTTGTTGGTTACTTTTAAGGTTACAGTGTGTCTGGTTGTACAGGTCAGTTCAGATACTTTATTTTTATTTTGTCATAAACAAGAATAAACTCACAGAGTTTAAACTGGCCAATTAGAAAGAATTACCGTATATACTCGTGTATAGGCCAAGATTTTCAGCACCTTTTTTTGTGCTGAAAATGCCCCCTCGCTTATACACGAGTCATAGGGCAGAAACCAGCGGGGGAGGGGATGCGGCGGCAGGAGCCGGTGGCTGAGACATCATACTCACCCTCCCGTGCCATCGCTGAACGTCCCTGCAATCCTGTGTTCTCCCCGGCTTCCTGCAGCTCTCCTGCGCTGAGCGGTGACGTAATACCCGCTCATTAAGGTCATGTAATATGGACGCGACGCCACTCCCATGGGCGTGGCCTCCATATTCATGGCCTTAATGAGCGGTATTATGTCACCGCTCAGCGCTGGAGAGCTGCAGGAAGCCGGGGAGAACGCAGGATTGCCGGCGGGATGTTCAGCGATGGCACGGGGAGGGTGAGTATGATGGAGGAGGATGGGGGGAGCATGGAGGAGGACAAGGAGCACGGAGCAGGACGGGGGGAGGACGGAGAGCACGGAGCAGAACGGGGGAGGACGGAGAGCACGGAGCAGGACGGGGGGAGGACGGAGAGCACGGAGCAGTACGGGGAGGACGGAGAGCATGGAGCAGAACGGGGGGAGGATGGAGAGCACGGAGCAGAACGGGGGTGGGCACAGAGGAGAATGGGGGAGTGCAGAGCTGGATGGGGGAGCACGGAGCAGGACGGGGGAGGATGGAAAGCACGGAGCAGGACAGGATAATGGAGCAGGAGGAGGGGAGCACAGAGGAGAATGGGGGCGCACAGAGCTGGATGGGGGAGCACAGAGCAGGACGGCAACTTATACACCTGGCTTATACTTATACAATAAGTTTTCCAAGTTTTTTGTGGCAAAATTAGGGGGGTCGGCTTATACACGGGTCGGCTTATACATGAGTATATACGGTATATAATATGACAGAACTTTTCTCATCAGTGACATTTTATATATATAAATATATTATTTCTTTAGGATTGAATGCAAGTTACTAGTATCATCGGCAAATAATGTGGGTCATTCTGAGATGTTGTGTCTAATCCAAATTAAATAGTAAAATCAAAGTGCGTACAGGATAGAAATACCACACTGACACTCTTAAGTATCAGAATAGAACTTTGTTTATAACATAATTGGACACATTTTATGTAGGCATTTACTGGATATACATTGTAGCAATATAATTGGCTCAGCTTATATTTACATATGTGCTGGCATAAGCATACATACATCTCATTGGCTAAAGTTAAATATAATCTGCATCCACCTTTGAGGGTCTAGGTGATTTAAGGGTTTAAGTGTGGTTCTATTTCTTACTTTCACTTTCCTGTGTTATCGCTAAGTTCTTTTAGACAATGGAATGCCCGTGACTCTTAATCTAAACATTTGGTCTTCCAGGCATTCTGTACCCCTGTGACATCACATGCTGTCTTCAGCACTGTCGGCCATCTTCTTCCTGCCTGGTATTCAGGAACGCTACCGGCCAGAGCATCCTTGGCTCTACACGTGCATCTCTTGATCCGAACTGCATCGGACACCCCATTTCTTGCCTTGTTGGACTGCACTGTCAAGTAAGCTTCTCCAAGTGGCCACACGACATCATGCCTGAATGGTGCAGCAGCAGGTTGGGTTACAAGTTGCATGTAAATGATTGAACATTGTGTCCTATCTGCTGCCTGTATGTATATATAACTTTAGCTCTCACGTTCTAACCTTCCTGTAAGCTTGAAGATTCACAATCTAATCACCTGTTAAACTCAAGCTTCACTAGATATACTGTACACCCAATTACCAACCAGTATACATTGAAGTTCTGTGTTACACTTACATTGCAACTATCCTTGTGCAAGTGGTGAATGCAAAGTACTCAAAATTTCAGCCCCTGAACAGCAACCCCTTCTTGTCATTCAATATTCCTAACCATGCAACCCCTGGAAAAATTATGGAATCACCGGCCTTGGAGGATGTTCATTCGGTTGTTTTATTTTGTTTTTATTTTCAGCTCTCGTGTTGGAGCCATGATTCATGTCAGTCCACTTGGTGCAACAGCTCTCCAAGGTGTGATCACTCCTTTTTAGATGCAGACTAACGAGCAGATCTAATTTGATGCAGGTGTTAGTTTTGGGAATGAAAATTTACAGGGTGATTCCATAATTTTTTCCCTCAGAATTGAGTGATTCCATAATTTTTGCCCTATGCTTGGTTAAAAAAATAACCATTACTGACTACCACATTATTTGTTCTTGATTTCTTTTAGTGTTTCTTAAAGCCAGAAAGTTGCCATTTGAAATGACTTCAGTTTTGTGCCATGTCTGTGATCTGTTTTTTTTTCAACAAAATGAAGCTACTGAATGAACATCCTCCAAGGCCGGTGATTCCATAATTTTTGCCAGGGGTCGTATTAGTGTAACAAACTATTTATCTTTAATTTCATCTAAACATACACAGTCAGGCTATGTGCACACGTTCAGGAATTTTCGCTTTTTTTTAGCGTTTTTGCAGACGTTTTCCACTGCAAAAACGCTAAAAAAAAGTATGCATTAAGCATCCTATGATTAGAATGCAGTCCGTAATTTTTGTGCACATGTTGCTTTTTTTTCAGTGAAAAAAATGCATCGTGGAAAAAACCGCAGCATGTTCATTAATTTTGCGGAATCGCGGCGATTCCACCGCCATAGACTTCTATTGGAACGCTTGAAATCCCCAAATATTAAAAATGTTTCCAGATTTCAAGCACATTTGCTGTGGTGAAATGGGAAGTGACATCATGGCCATCCCATCATGCCATCCCATGAGCATCCCATAATCCAGGAAGACTCCCAGATCATTCTAGTTTTCCTGGATCATGGCTGCCAACATGGAGTGATATGACAGGATGGACCTGGATGTCGCGTTGATGATAAGTGTGGTAAATGTCTCTATGTGTGTGTCCGCATGTGTGTCCGTGTCTGTGTGCGTGTGTGTGTCTATGTGTGTGGTGTATTTGCGGTGTATATGGGCTGTATTTGAGTTGTCAGACATAGGCCGATGAGACTACTCCCATCGGTCTATGTCTGTTTACCCCTTCACTGGTTGCAGCAGGTTCAGCTCGATGGGAGCTGTATTTCCCATTGAACTGTTCCTGCTGTGAAAAAAAACACTTACTTTTTGGTCCGATATTTTTTTATGACCCCTCCCCCTTATTTTTCCTGGTCTTTTTGCCGCATTATTTATTTTTTTATGCCATGGCCCAATAGCTTTATTTTAATGTCCTCCTTTTTTTTTCCACTAGTTTTTTTTTTTTAAACATTTATCCCCAAAATTTATTTTCATTGGTGGCCAGTGGTTACCTGTGGAAATAAATTGTCCTTACCTGTCCCCGCCGATCGCCACCTAAAATAAAATAAAAAAATATATATATACTCACCTAGACACCTAATTCCCCGAATCCCTCATTAAAAATTAAAATAACAAACCACAAAAGATACCTACCCTCTGCAGATTCCAATTAAATAAACGAGTGTCCCACGATGATCAAAAGTTTAGAGCAGCCACATAACATGTGGCTGCTCTAAACCACTGCTGCCGATACAATGAACGGGGCCGTAAAGTTTCCCACGCTAATCACTTCATCTCCTGTCAGCCGGGGAGGAGAGATGATTGAACTCATTCTGCAGGGGTTTACAGCGGGGCTGGTAGCATTAGCACAAGTCTCCGTTGTAAACTAGTTAACCCCTTGTGATGGATTTACAGCGTGGGACCTGAATGAACTGCTGATAGGTATGGATATTGTTGCTTTTTAATTTTATTTTTTTTTAGATCCATGGTTTTGTGTTGGATTACCTGAACAATAAAATGTTGTCAAAAACTTGGTGTGTTTATGTCATTAAAAATATTTTTAATTAATGTGTGTGTTTTTTTTAAAACACTTTAATATTCTAGGGTTAATTATGGATAGTTGTCTTATTGACAGCTCTCCATTATTAACCCGGCTTAATGTCACCTTTCCATAGCAAGGTTACATTAACCCCTTATTACCCCATATCCCACCGCTACACGGTAGTGGGAAGAGAGAGGCTAAGTGCCAGAAAAGGCGCATCTTACAGATGCACCTTTTATGGGGTGGCTGGGGGCAGATTGTTTTTAGCCAGGGGGGGCCAAAAACAATGGACCCTCTGTAGGCTATTAATATCTGCCCTCATTCACTGGCTTTCCCTCTCTGGCGTAGAAAATTGCACGGGAGCCCACGCAAATTTTTTCCTTAATTATTTCCTTAAATTTAAACCTTACAGTTCCAAGATATTCCAAACACAAGCTACTGCATTTATTACACCCTGGCATAAAAAATAGTTTTGATATGACATGGTTTACTGTATGTAAACCATGTGTCATATCATGTCAGGTTCTGCTATGATTTTTGCGGTAGGGTAATGGTTAGGGTTGGGGCTATGGTTAGGGTTGGGGTTAGGGTTATGGTTTGGGTTGGGGTTAGGGTTATGGTTAGGTTTAGGGTTGGGGCTAGGGTTATGGTTGGGTTTATGGTTAGGGTTATGGTTGGGGTTAGGGTTGGGGCTAGTGTTATGGTTGGGTTTAGGGTTAGGGTTATGGTTGGGGTTAGGTTTAGGGTTGGGGATAGGGTTATGGCTGGGGTTAGGATTAGGGTTATAGTTGGGGTTAGGGTTGGGGCTAGGGTTAGGGTTGAGGCTAGGGTTAGGGTTGACGTTAGGATTATGGTTGGGGTTGGGGCTAGGGTTAGGGTTGGAGCTAGGGTTATGGTTAGGGTTGGGGCTAGTGTTTGAGTTAGGGCTAGGGTTATGGTTTGGGCTAGGGTTATGGTTAGGGTTGGGGCTAGGGTTGGGGTTAGGGTTATGGTTAGAGTTGGGGCTAGGGTTATGGTTAGGGTTTGGGCTAGGGTTAGGGTTTTGATTAGGGTTAGGGGTGTGTCGTGGTTAGGTTTGCCATTAGAATTGGGGGAGTTTCCACTGTTTAGGCCCATCAGGGGCTCTGCAAACGCGACCTGCTGTCTGATCTCAATTACATGCAATTCTGCATTTAAAAAGTCAAATGATGCTTCTTCCCTTCCAAGCTCTGCCATACGACCAAACTTTGGTGTACCCACACATATATAGTATCTGTGTACTCAGGACAATTGGTCAACAACTTTTGGGATCCAATTTCTCCTGTTACCCATGGGAAATGCCAAAAAAGTGGACAAAAATATAATTTTTCAACTGGCAAATAAATCTTTGCTTTCTGCGTCGTGTCCGGCCATTATGTTTGCTTATGTGTTTATCAGTTTCCCCAGAATGTGTGTAAAATATCATCAGGATATTTACTGAAGATTCTGTTGAAAGAGCCGTGTAAGTAGGGTTGTGTGTTTGTGCGCACACATGTGTACATGGATTCATACATATCTACATCGGTTTTGCGTGTGTGTTTCAGCGAGGATATATATATACAGGTCCTTCTCAAAAAATTAGCATATAGTGCTAAATTTCATTATTTTCCATAATGTAATGATTACAATTAAACTTTCATATATTTTAGATTCATTACACACCAACTGAAATTTGTCAGGTCTTTTATTGTTTTAATACTGATGATTTTGGCATACAACTCCTGATAACCCAAAAAACCTGTCTCAAAAAATTAACATATTTCAACCATCCAATAAAATAAAAGTGTTTTTTAAAAACAAACAAAAAAACCATCAAATAATAAAGTTCAGTTATGCACTCAATACTTGGTCGGGAATCCTTTTGCAGAAATGACTGCTTCAATGCGGCGTTGCATGGAGGCAACCAGCCTGTGACACTGCTGAGGTGTTATGGAGGCCCAGGATGCTTCGATAGGAGCCTTAAGCTCATCCAGAGTGTTGGGTCTTGCGTCTCTCAACTTTCTCTTCACAATATCCCACAGATTCTCTATGGGGTTCAGGTCAGGAGAGTTGGCAGGCCAATTGAGCACAGTAATACCATGGTCAGTAAACCATTTACCAGTGGTTTTGGCACTGTGAGCAGGTGCCAGGTCGTGCTGAAAAATGAAATCTTCATCTCCATAAAGCATTTCAGCCGATGGAAGCATGAAGTGCTCCAAAATCTCCTGATAGCTAGCTGCATTGACCCTGCCCTTGATGAAACACAGTGGACCAACACCAGCAGCTGACATGGCACCCCACACCATCACTGACTGTGGGTACTTGACACTGGACTTCAGGCATTTTGGCATTTCCTTCTCCCCAGTCTTCCTCCAGACTCTGGCACCTTGATTTCCGAATGACATGCAAAATTTGCTTTCATCAGAAAAAAGTACTTGGGACCACTTAGCAACAGTCCAGTGCTGCTTCTCTGTAGCCCAGGTCAGGCGCTTCTGCCTCTGTTTATGGTTCAAAAGTGGCTTTACCTGGGGAATGCGGCACCTGTAGCCCATTTCCTGCACACGCCTGTGCACGGTGGCTCTGGATGTTTCTACACCAGACTCAGTCCACTGCTTCCTCAGGTCCCCCAAGGTCTGGAATCGGTCCTTCTCCACAATCTTCCTCAGGGTCTGGTCACCTCTTCTCGTTGTACAGCGTTTTCTGCCACATTGTTTCCTTCCAACAGACTTCCCATTGAGGTGCCTTGATACAGCACTCTGGGAACAGCCTATTTGTTGAGAAATTTCTTTCTGGGTCTTACCCTCTTGCTTGAGGGTGTCAATGATGGCCTTCTTGACATCAGTCAGGTCGCTAGTCTTACCCATGATGGGGGTTTTGAGTAATGAACCAGGCAGGGAGTTTTTAAAAGCCTCAGGAATCTTTTGCATGTGTTTAGAGTTAATTAGTTGATTCAGAAGATTAGGGTAATAGGTCGTTTAGAGAACCTTTTCTTGATATGCTAATTTTTTGAGACAGGTTTTTTGGGTTATCAGGAGTTGTATGCCAAAATCATCAGTATTAAAACAATAAAAGACCTGACAAATTTCAGTTGGTGTGTAATGAATCTAAAATATATGAAAGTTTAATTGTAATCATTACATTATGGAAAATAATGAAATTTAGCACTATATGCTAATTTTTTGAGAAGGACCTGTATATGTGTACAAATGTGTATATAGAGATAATATTTTGATTTTTGATTCCACAATATTTTGGATAACATTTATTTACTTGTAATTTTAACATTGTAGATTGAGAAATATCCCATCGTATGGGACCGCGCCAGTGAAGATTATAAGGGCTCTAGTACAAAACGCGATGCCTGGCCGGCCATTGTGACCGAACTTTATCCACAGTGGCCTCAGCTATCTAAAGCGGGACAAAAACTGATTTGTAAGTATTTATTACTTTTAAGTTGTGTATTTTTAGGAACTATAGATTTTGGAAATCATGATTTTTTTTTCTTGTTTCATTTCAGTGGAGGATGTCAAGAAGAGGTGGAGATCTGTCACAGACAGGCTGATCAAGTCCCTGAGGACACAAAGCGGGAGCTAGCCACCAAAGAGGAGGGTGCCGTATGCAGAACAGCTGCAGTTTATTTTATCAAGCAGGAATTTGCGGAGGTAAATTATATATAATTTTTTTTTTATCTCCAGTTTTTCAAATATTCTTTTATTAACATGCCTTTTTTATTCCTTCTACAGAACTGACGGCAATATAAGGGCACAAACGCCACCGGTCCATGAAGGCAACAGCCCAGAGCAGGGTCTTGGAGAGGATGTTGAGGAATTTCCCTTGTGCTACTCACCAGATCCTTCGGGGGCCAGGCCTTCATCTGCTGCATCATGCGCTATGTCAGAACCTGGGACGGCATCCTCCTGTGCGGATGCCAGTTCATCCTCTGCGGTGGAAGTGGCGTTGATGTTTAGTGATGCTGCTCCTGCCTCTGGCACTTCGTCAAGCTCTGCTGGTGGTGTGTCAAGGCCCACTGGGATGGGGGCTGTTTCTGCCTGTCCTGTGACATTGACAAGGGCGGCACCTAAGAAGGGAAGACTGATTGAGACTTCGACTAGTGTGATTGAAGCACTCACTAGTCGAACCCTCAATCTGATCGACAATTCATCGCAGCAAGATCAGCTGGACAAATTCGGCTCATGTGTCCGCCTAAGGTCCATGACACGGGAGAGGCAGAATATTGTTATGTCAGCAGTAAATTTAATTATAATGGCTGTTGACGTCCCATCCCCTATACCCCCGTCAGCAGCTATAATGACGGGGATTCTAAATATACTTAATCCCCAAAGTGGGCCTCCACCACCACCAGCAGCTGCATTGCAGCGTTTTGGGCAGGCGGCAGCATACAGGCCCGATGCTGCTGAAGCCTACAATTATGGCCGCACACCAGCACACCAGCACCTGCAACTACTGGCCATCATGCCATTTCTCCCAATAGCAGCATGTCGTCACAAGATCTGTTTCCCAGGTTTGGGTACGAGCCGGAGTACCACCAGTTTTGAGCAATTTTGTAACCACCAACCAGCCTGGCCGTCCCAACACCCTCTCCCTCCCCTGTCCTGTTGACTGGTTGTTCTAATGTCCAGTCTTGATCGTTATTGTTGGACAATATTTGTCCTAATATTTTTCCATATAAGTGTAGCTAAATTATATAATAACATATATAATGTTTGTAATAAAAAAATTTTTTGTGTACACTGTGTCTATGGTTATTTTGGAAAAAAAATAAAGGAGTATATGCTTAATTACAGTTTTCGTACTGTGGGTAATGTGATCAGAACAAGTGAAAGTGAGTCAAAAACTCAGGGAGACAATATTTTAAATTCAAATCAAAGTAAATATTTATTATCTTTTTTTGGTTTAAAATAATTGTTCAAGAAAAACCGGGCCTTGATCGCTTGCGGTTAGGCATCAGATCTTCTCTGCTGTTCAGGCTGCTTAACACAGGCACAGGAGTATTGCCAGTGCACTGCACCTTCAGGACTCATGAAGTAGTCAGTGAAGGTTTCTCGCACATGCTTACCCGAGTTGGACTGCCTTCCTTGACCCAAGTTGTCAACTGCAATTAATTCAGACAGCTGGTACTTCACATCTACGTCCGTGCTGTAATCACGAGCGTAGTTGTGGCGTACACAGCATGCCTTAATTACAGTCAACGGTCTCCGGATTTAACTGGATGGCAGTGTGAAAGATCGTCCACTGACTACACATGATCCCCAAGGTGCATTCCACATATCTTCGTGCACGGGTCAGCCAATAATCAAAAATCCTCTGCCTGTCATCCAGTGCCCTTTGTGGGAATGGGCGCAGCAGGTTGGTCTTTAAGGGAATCGCCTCATCCAACACCATCACAAAGGGTACTGGATGTGTGGAACCTGGCAAAGGTCTTGGGGCTGGGAGCGTTCCGCCATCTCGAAGAATTTGCAGTCCAATCTGTGATGATTGCAACACCCGAGAGTCCCCAGAACTGCCATAAGCACCAACGTCGATGGCAACAAATTTGTTATGTACATCAGCCACCGCCATCAGGACCACAGAAAAATACTTCTTATTATTAAATTGTTATTAAAGAAGCGTGATCCTGATCATGGTGGCTTCAGCACTTTCACATGTTTGCCATCGACAGCACCTATGCAGTTGGGGAAATTGGCCACAGTTTGAAAGCTTGCTGCGACCTGCAGCCAAGTCTCCTCAGTTGGGGAAGGCATCTCAATGGGCTGCAACTTCTGCCAGATGACGGTACATGTGCACCTCACAATTTTAGAGATGGTGGATTTACCCACCCTAAATTGTAGGTGCAGTGATGTGTAGCTCTCTCCTGTGGCTAAAAACCTGAAAAGGAAAAAAAAATATAGAAAAGACAAAAATAAAAACCTATAAGCCAATCTTAGAATGGCACATTTGACATTTATACAGAAACATATATGGTATTTTTAATAAATAAGATTCAAGCACTGAGTGACTTTTTTTGTTGCACTGTGCCTGGCAGTATTATGGGGACACTGTGGCAGTATAATTATGGGGCACTGTGGCAGTATTATTGGGCACTAGCTGGCAGTATTATGAGGCACTGGCTGGCAGTATTATGGGGGCAGTGTTGCTGGCAGTATGGGGGCAAAATGTGTTAGCAAAAAAAAAAAATTACAAATGTACACTTACAGCAAGGTAATAAGCAGCCTGTCCTCAGCATGACTCTGTCCACATAACTTAAATCTGGAGACAGAAAGGCGAGTAGGCAATCAAATGCTTCAATTGTGAGCCTGCAAAACTGTACAAATTTGTCGGGATAGCTGTAATTAAAAAAATAATTTTTATCACACGGAGTACAATTTGACATACCACCAACTGAACGGCTATGTGCACATGTTCAGAATTGCCGCAGAAATTTATGTGGCAATCCCGCAACTCTGTACCGCGATAAATACACATTTTAATTGGTATGCGTATTCCCGCAAAAAACTAGCGTATTGCAAGCCTAATTAGCTTGCAGAATGCTAGCGTTTTCAAAGCGATCTGTAGCATCGCTTGGAAAACTGATTGACAGGTTGGTCACACTAGTCAAACATAATGTTTGACAAGTGTGACCAACTTTTTACTATTGATGCTGCCTATGCCGCATCAATAGTAAAAAGATATAATTTTAAAAATAATTATAAAATTAAAAAATCGTGATATTGTCACCTTCGCAGCCTTCCTGGTCCTCGCGATGCTCCCCGCAACTCCCGTTCCCAATGATGCCTGGCGACAAAGACTGCAGATGACGCAGCATCACGTGAGACCGCTAGTCATCTGGGGTCATTGTTGCAAGGCATCCCTGGGAACGTGAGTTGCCGGGAGCGTCGCTGAGGAGCGGGAAGGCTGCGGGGGCCGCCGGAAGGTGAGAATATCACGATTTTTTATTTTAATTATTATTTTAACAGGGATAAGGTACCCAGGGACTGGAGGACAGTGTTGTGAATAGGCTGGAAATGAGTTCTGAGCAGAAGCTCCCTCTGGTGGTTACAAACGGTACTGGACTGTCCAGTGAAGATTGTGAGGATTGGGAATCAGGTGTTACTGACTGGTCTTATATAAGGGAGTCACCTTCCCATCAGGGTTGCCGGTGATCAATTGTTCTGGTCTCAATCCTTGATTCCTGTTTCCTTGGTAGCCTGCTGTGTCGTGTCTGAATCTCATGCTAACAGATAAGACATTTTCTTCTTTTTGTTTTTGTGCTTGATTTTTGCATTTTGTCCTGCACTTCTGTGGGGGCCTTCAGGGTCCCCTCTGGGGGCTTTTGCCTCTCAGTTCAGTTCAGCCACTGATGTTTGTACATTTGCTTTTTCCAGTTTTTTCAGTGGCTGCTGTTTTGTTTTTGGTTACACCAGAGAACTAATTTAGGTGGTAGAGGTCGTGTGACCTCAGGTGTTTTTGAAATTAGTAGAGTTGGTGCTTTTCAGGGTTTTTTGGGATTCCAGTAAGTGCCCTTCCTATCCTTTTCTATTTAGTAAGTTTGGGCCCCAACGTTTGCTCATACTATTTTCTGTCTGTGTCAGTATTTCTTCTTGTCTAACCGCCATTACATGTTTGGGGGCTTTCTATGTTCTTTGGGGATCTGCTCCAGGGCAGATAGCTTTCCTCTTTCTATCTTTAGGTGTAGTTAGTTTCTCAGGCTGTGACGAGGCGTCTAGGACCAACGTAGGAATGCTCCACGGCTGCCTCTAGTTGTGGTGGTTAGTCAGGGTACTGCAATCTCATAGTTTCCAACTGCTCTGGTGTATTTCCTTTTTTGCCTGCTCTCCTCAGCTACCAAATCATAACAGTATCACCGGCCCAAAACTGAAAATTATATGGTACTCACAGAAGGGAAAAATATTGTGAAAGAAAAAAGTTGTCAGAGTTGTCAGAGATTTTTATTTTTTTTTTCTGTTTGTTGCATTTTTTTTTTCCCTCTGTATCTCTGGGTGCTGAGGAGGATTTTTTTTTTCTCAATGGAGTTTGCACAGTTGTCTGGCCGTGTGGATCAGCTTGCCACTGAAGTTCGGAGTATTGCTACCTATCTTGCTGGGTCGCCTGTTGTGGAACCTAGGATTCCCATGCCAGATTTGTTTTTGGGGGATCGATCTAAGTTTCTGAATTTCAAAAATAACTGTAAATTGTTTTTTGCCTTAAAATCTAAGTCCTCAGGGAACGCAGCGCAGCAGGTTCAAATTGTCATCTCTCTCCTGCGCGGCGACCCTCAGGATTGGGCTTTTTCCCTGACACCTGGGGATCCTGTTTTGAGTGATGTTGATGCGTTTTTTCAGGCTTTGGGGTTATTGTGCGATGAGCCTAATGTCACTGATCAAGCTGAAAAAACTTTGTTGGCATTAAGTCAGGGGCTTGAGGACGCTGAGTTATACTGTCAGAGATTCCGTAGGTGGGCAGTCCTGACCAAATGGAATGACGACGCTTTGGCAGCTCTTTTTCGGAAGGGACTGTCAGATAATGTAAAGGATGTTATGGTGGGATTCCCTGTTCCCTCTGGTCTCAATGGTTCTATGTCATTAGCGATTCAAATTGACAGACGTTTGCGTGAGCGGAAAGGTATGCGTGGAATAATGTTGCCTTGTGAACCTGCTTCTGAATCCATGCAGTGTGATAGAGTGGTTTCTGGGGCACAGCGTCATGAATTTCAAAGCGCAATGGGTTATGTTTCTACTGTGGTGATGCCTCTCATGCTATTTCTGTCTGCCCTAAGCGGGGAGGACGTTTTGCTCGCTCAGTTGCTTGGGTAGTGTTCAGACTAAGTTTTTGTTGACTGTTACCCTGATATGCTCTCTGTCCTCATTTTCTGCTCAGGATTTTGTTGATTCTGGAGCAGCTATTAACCTGATGGATTTTGATTTTGCTAAACGTTGTGGGTTTCCCTTGATACCCCTACGGAAGTCTATTCCCCTACTGGGGATCGATTCTACCCCTTTGGCTGAGAATAAACCTCAGTTCTCTACTCAGGTGATAATGAGGGTAGAACCTGATCATCAGGAGAGTTGCAAATTTTTGGTTCTGTATAATCTGCATGACATTATCGTACTGGGTTTCCCTTGGTTACAGTCTCATAATCCTGTTTTGGATTGGAAATCTGTGTCTGTTACCAGTTGGGGCTGTCAATGTGTTAATACCAAAACTCCTGTTCTTTCTGCCTCCCCCCAGGCTCAGGATGTTCCTGACTTTTTGATTGATTTTTCTGATGTGTTTAGCGAAAGTAAATCTGCATCCTTACCTCCCCATAGGAGCTATGACTGCGCTATTGAATTAGTGCCTGGTAGTAAATTCCCTAAAGGTCGCCTTTTTAACTTGTCTGTACCTGAACATGACGCTATGCGGTCTTATATCAAGGAGTCATTGGAGAAGGGTCATATCAGACCATCCTCTTCACCCTTAGGTGCCGGTTTTTTCTTTGTGGCCAAAAAGGATGGTTCATTAAGGCCGTGTATTGATTATCGTCTCTTGAACAATATTATTGTGAAATATCAATATCCGTTACCTTGATCTCTGATCTGTTTTCCAGGGTGAAAAACGCTACTTGGTTTACCAAGCTTGACCTCAGGGGGTTCATATAACCTTATTCGCATTAAGCACGGGGATGAATGGAAGACGGCATTTAATACCCCTGAAGGGCATTTTGAGTACCTTGTGATGCCCTTTGGGCTCACTAATGCTCCTTCTGTCTTCCAGTCCTTCATGAATGACATTTTCAGGGATTTTGTGGATAAATTTCTGATTGTTTATTTGGATGATATCTTGATTTTTTCCAATGACTGGGACTCTCATGTAAAACATGTTCGGACTGTGTTCCAGATTTTGAGAGAGAATGCTCTGTATGTGAAGGGATCAAAGTGTCTTTTTGGCGTTCAGAGGATCTTATTTCTGGGTTTCATTTTGTCCCCATCTGTTATTGAAATGGACCCGGTCAAAGTTCAGGCTATCTGTGATTGGGTCCAACCTACTTCTTTAAAGGCTCTTCAAAGATTCTTGGGTTTTGCCAATTTTTATCGTAAATTTATTGGTAATTTCTCTGTTATTGTTAAACCATTAACTGATTTGACCAAGAAGGGTTCTGATGTGGTGAATTGGCCTCCTGAGGCAGTCTCTGCATTTCAGGAACTTAAGCAGAGATTCACTTCTGCTCCTGTTCTACGGCAGCCTGATGTTTCTCTACCATTTCAGGTGGAGGTTGATGCCTCTGAAATTGGGGCAGGTGCCGTTTTGTCCCAAAGAGATCCAGAGACCTCTAAAAGTAACCCTTGTGCCTTTTTCTCTCGAAAATTTTCTCCCACTGAACGTAATTATGACGTGGGTAATCGGGAGTTATTAGCCATGAAGTGGGCTTTTGAGAGTGGAGACATTGGCTGGAGGGAGCCAAACATCAGGTGGTGGTCCTTACTGACCATAAGAATCTAGTTTATCTGGAATCTGCCAAGCGACTTAATCCTAGACAGGCCAGGTGGGCCTTGTTTTTCACTCGTTTTAATTTTGTGGTTTCATTTCTTCCTGGCACTAAAAATGTTAAGGCGGATGCCCTCTCGAGGAGTTTCCTGGCGGACTCTCCTGAGTTATCTGATCCTTCTGTTATTTTGAAAGAGGGTGTAGTTCTTTCCACCATCTCGCCCAATTTGAGACTGGCTCTGGAGGGGTGCCAGAAAGATAAGCCCGAGCGCTGCCCTGTTGGGAAATTGTTTGTCCCGGACCAGTGGAAAAAGAGTGTAATGTCTGATATTCACTGTTCCGCGTTGGCCGGTCATCCCGGAATTTTTGGTACCAGGGACTTGGTTGGTCGGTCCTTTTGGTGGCCTACCTTGTCTCGTGATGTCAGGGAGTTTGTGCAGTCCTGCGGGACTTGCTCTCGCTCCAAGCCTTGCTCTCGTTCTAGTGGTTTGTTGATGCCATTACCGGTGCCCAAGAGACCATGGACCCATATCTCTATGGATTTCATTTCCGACCTCCCTGTTTCTCAGAGAATGACCGTCATCTGGGTGATTTGCGATAGGTTTTCCAAGATGATACATCTTGTGCCATTACCTAAGTTGCCTTCCTCCTCTGAATTGGTGCCTTTGTTCCTTCAGCACGTGGTTCGTTTACACGGCATTCCTGAGAACATTGTGTCTGACAGAGGAGTCCAGTTTGTTTCCAGATTTTGGAGGACCTTTTGTTCTAAAATTGGTGTTCAATTGTCTTTCTCCTCGGCGTTTCATCCTCAGACCAATGGTCAAACTAAGAGAACAAACCAGACATTGGAGACTTATCTAAGATGCTTTGTGTCTGCTGATCAGGATGACTGGGTCTCTTTTTTGCCTTTGGCTGAGTTTGCTCTTAATAATAGGGCAAGCTCTGCCACTTTGATGTCTCCATTTTTCTGTAATTCTGGGTTTCACCCTCGATTTTCTTCTGGACAGACGGAGGCTTCTGTCTGCCCGGGTGTTGACTCTGTTGTGGAGCGTATGCAACAGATTTGGGACCAGGTAGTGGAGAGGTTGTCCCTCTCTCAGGAGAGGGTCCAGCGGTTTGCTAACCGGCATAGGACTGATGGTCCTCGGTTTAAAGTGGGGGACTTGGTCTGGTTGTTCTCAAGAAATATTCCTATGAGAGTGGCATCTCCTAAATTTAAGCCTAGGTTCATTGGACTTTATAAGATCATGGAGATTCTTAACCCTGTTTCTTTTCGTTTGCTTCTTCCAGGGACATTTAAGATCCATAACGTGTTCCACAAGTCCTTGTTGAAGAGGTTTGTTGAGCCAGTGGTTCCTACTACTGTGCCTCCTGACCCTGTTTTGGTTGAGGGCAATCTGGAGTATGTGGTTGAGAAAATATTGAATTCTCATTTTTCTAGACGGAAACTCCAGTATTTGGTTAAATGGAGAGGTTATGGTCAGGAAGACAATTCTTGGGTGTTTGCTTCAGACATCCATGCTAGGAGACTCATCCGTGCGTATCATAGAACTCATCCTGACCGACCTGGTTGCTCAAATGAGGGTTCGGTGACCCCTCCTCAAGGGGGGGGGTACTGTTGTGAATAGGCTGGAAATGAGTTCTGAGCAGAAGCTCCCTCTGGTGGTTACAAACGGTACTGGACTGTCCAGTGAAGATTGTGAGGATTGGGAATCAGGTGTTACTGACTGGTCTTATATAAGGGAGTCACCTTCCCATCAGGGTTGCCGGTGATCAATTGTTCTGGTCTCAATCCTTGATTCCTGTTTCCTTGGTAGCCTGCTGTGTCATGTCTGAATCTCCTGCTAACAGATAAGACATTTTCTTCTTTTTGTTTTTGTGATTGATTTTTGCATTTTGTCCTGCACTTCTGTGGGGGCCTTCAGGGTCCCCTCTGGGGGCTTTTGCCTCTCAGTTCAGTTCAGCCACTGATGTTTGTACATTTGCTTTTTCCAGTTTTTTCAGTGGCTGCTGTTTTGTTTTTGGTTACACCAGAGAACTAATTTAGGTGGTAGAGGTCGTGTGACCTCAGGTGTTTTTGAAATTAGTAGAGTTGGTGCTTTTCAGGATTTTTTGGGATTGCAGTAAGTGCCCTTCCTATCCTTTTCTATTTAGTAAGTTTGGGCCCCAACGTTTGCTCATACTATTTTCTGTCTGTGTCAGTATTTCTTCTTGTCTAACCGCCATTACATGTTTGGGGGCTTTCTATGTTCTTTGGGGATCTGCTCCGTGGCAGATAGCTTTCCTCTTTCTATCTTTAGGTGTAGTTAGTTTCTCAGGCTGTGACGAGGCGTCTAGGACCAACGTAGGAACGCTCCACGGCTGCCTCTAGTTGTGGTGGTTAGTCAGGGTACTGCAATCTCATAGTTTCCAACTGCTCTGGTGTATTTCCTTTTTTGCCTGCTCTCCTCAGCTACCAAATCATAACAGTACAGTCTCCTCTCCTCCAGACCCTGGGTACCATCCGCCCATGAACCGCTCATGAACTTGCGCAAGGTGAGCATAGCCACATGCGGAAAGTAAGCGGTTCAATGCATTCCTATGGTGGCGGAATCGCCGCGATTATGCAAAAAGAATGAGCATGCTGCGTATTTTTCCGCAATGCGATGCCGCCGTGGAGAAATACACAGCATTAGCACAGTATTGCGGAATCCCATAGAATATAATGGGTTGCATTGTGTAAGCGTTTTTATTGTGTTTTTGCCGTGAACAAACGCAGCAAAAACGTTAACAATCCGAAACGTGTGCACATAGCCTCAAAATACATTAGGTGCACACGGATGACCATATACCTTTATCCCATAATATATCTTAAATCCTTAAATCCTGGTAAAGTAGATGTAAGTGACCCTTTTCCGGCCGCTCCTCAACAATGGGGTGCACCCACATTCTTGTTTCTCCTCATCCTCCTCTTCCTCCGAGAGTCTTTAGTAAAAATTACATAAAATATAAAATAGATAAAAAAATCTACTGACAGTAAGTTACCTGCTCGCTGTTGTGGTGCAGCAAAATCAGTGAAGTCAGCAGCAAAATATGCATGTTTGCTTGGCTGAGACGCCACTGGGGCTGCACTTGTGGCATCTTGAATCCATCAAGAAAAGAAAATGGAGAACAGGGGTTGGACTAGGAAATGACCTCATAGGATCCTTTTTTGTCCCAACTTTATTTGTGCTCAAAAACGCTGTAAAAACGCCAAAAAAATGCTTATAAAAAACAAGTCAAAAATGCGTCAAAAAACACGCGTTTTTTTCCTGGCAAGGGTGTCTGGTTTTGTTCAGGAAAATTCTGCAACGTGTGCACATAGCCTCAGACTCCATCCCACAATGCAGGAGATGCACATAGAATAACGGGCAGCACGGTGGCTCAGTGGATAGCACTGCAGCCTTGCAGCGCTGGAGTCCTGGGTTCGAATCCCACCAAGGACAACATCTGCAAGGAGTTTGTATGTTCTCCCCGTGCTTGTGTGGGTTTCCTAGGGGACTCTGGTTTCCTCCCACACTCCAAAAAAACATACTAATAGGGAATTTAGATTGTGAGCCCCATCAGGGACAGCGACAATAATGTGTGCAAAACTGTAAAGCGCTGCGTAATATGTTAGTGCTATATAAAAATAAAGATTATTATTAACCAAAATGTAGTCAAGATAGATAAATAAATCCTGCTCTCACAATTGATTCAGATGCAACTGGCACAGTCTATAAACTAAAAGAAATGATAAGCAACTGTACCTCAGTATCTGGAATGTTCTTGTTACAAACTTCTGAGTTGCATTGCAGAATAAGCAAATAAATAATTTATTGCAGTTTAATGTATTATGCAAATTGTCTTTGTGTCTCCTTCCTGTTAATTTAGGTGCAACTATAATGCTGTGTCTGAAGGATTTCTGGCCCAAATGCATAGTTTTTTGTTTATTGATACATTTTAAATTGAAAATTAAATATGTTTTAAAATAAAAATATTTTGTTCAATATGCATATTTTTCCCTATATTCTAGTAACATAGCTACCAGAGGAGGAAAGGGGGGCAGGAGATCACCTAGGGCCCTCACACATGGTGGGATCCACCTGCAGTGACCACCACTCTGCAACAGAGCAGGGAGCTATGGTCTTTCTGCCCTTCCACATTTTCCTCTATAACCTGCAGGTCTCTTTAGGTCTCTTTTCTGGTTCACTATTTCTTCTTTTGTGTGTTGGGCGGAATTCAGGGGACATTATTGATGAGGTTTGTTTGTGGAGGACTCGGGACATTATTACTTTTTGAGTTGGAACTCAGAGGCCATTATTAGTATATGTGAGGACTGAGGAGGACTCGGGTGTTATTACAACATTTGTTGAACTCAAGGAGTGCTATTACACGTTAAAGAATGTGGGGCATTATTACGGTAATTGCTTAGGGAATACTGAGGGGATAATATTACCTTTCAGGGACTCACAGGGGATAATAGTAAAGACTAACTAAATTTACTAGGCACTTTAACCCCTCCCGGCGTTCCCACAAACTGCAGTATATATACAGAGATGCAATTGGGGACGTTTAACCCCTCTGATGCTGCTGTCAATAGTGCTAGCGACATCGAGGAGCATCGCAGAGCAAGTGATCTCCCTGTCTGCTCACATCAGCACAGCGTGATGTGTTCATGGTGTCCACAGGCCGCAAGATGGCCACGGAGTCTTTCAGGGAACTTGGTCTGTGAGCACCTGCCTGTCAGATGCTGCTCTGATGCCCTGCATTGCAGTGACAGTGATCTGTCAGTGTAAGAATGATGTCCCAAAGTGGAACAATGTGAAAAAGTAAAAAAAATAAAAAATCCTAAAAATATTTTTTTTAAATCCCCAAAAAAGAACAAAAAAAATAAAAAATATGAATCCAATAAATATTCTTATTTATGTAAAAAAAAGTACACATATTTGGTATTGGCTATTGACGAGTCCGTAATGACCCAATATACAGGTTGGGCCATTTATATGGATACACCTAAATAAAATGTGAATGGTTGGTGATATCAACTTCCTGTTTGTGGCACATTAGTATATGGGAGGGGGAAAACTTGTCAAGATGGGTGGTGACCATGGCGGCCATTTTGAAGTCGGCCATATTGGATCCAACTTTATTTTTTTCAATGGGAAGAGGGTCATGTGACACATCAAACTTATCGAGAACGTGACGAGCTAAAGACGGTGGCTGGTGAGTATAATATTACTACGTTAGTAGCAACACTCCAGCATGGCAATAAAAAAAAAACACTGGGGTGGTGCTTTAATTACATCAAGAGACAATAATGCATATTCATAGAACGGAAATTAGGGGGCGAAAAATAATTGCCCTGCCTCATGTGCTGGCAACCCATGCTTTATCACTGTGTTCAATTGTATGTAAACCAAATGTACAGTGTACCAATGCTTGTTAGTCCTACCGCCCTATATGACTCCTCTTTGATTTACGGAAGAATAGAAGAAGTGATTATGCAACATTTCTTGATAATTTCGGGGTGGAAATAAAAGCATTGTAATATTAGCACCATTTTCATAACCATGTAGCACATTACTTCCATAGTGACTTGTTTTTTTAAAAAGAAGGGATACTGTCTTCCACATTTTAGATATCAAAATTGTATTTACAGAGGGTTCGGAAAGTATTCAGACCCCTTTATATTTTTCACTCTTTGTTTCATTGCAGCCATTTGGTAAATGCAAAAAAGTTCATTTTTTCTCATTAAGGCCAGTGTCACACTTGCGAGTGTGATGCAAGAAACTCGCATGAATTTCTCGCATCAACACCAGGCACCGCCGCCAGCACTCGGACCGAAGCATGCTGCTGCATGAGTTTCTCGCATCACACTCGCAAGTGTGACACCGGCCTAATGTACACTCTGCACCCCATCTTGACTGATAAAAAACAGAAACGTAGAAATTTCTGCAAATTTATTAAGGAAAAATGAAAATATCACATTGTCATAAGTATTCAGACCCTTTACTCAGACACTCATATTTAAATCACATGCTGTCCATTTCCTTGTGATCCTCCTTGAGATGGTTCTACTCCTGCATTGGAGTCCATCTGTGTTTAACTAAACTGATAGGACTTGATTTGTAAAGGCACACACCTCACAGCTCACAGTGCATGTCAGACCAAATGAGAATCATGAGGTCAAAGGAACTAGCCAAGGAGCTCAGAGACAGAATTGTGGCAAGGCACAGATCTGGCCAAGGTTACAAAAGAATTTCTGCAGTACTCAAGGTTCCTAAGAGCACAGTGGCCTCCATAATCCTTAAATGGAAGAAGTTTGGGACCACCAGAAGTCTTCCTATACCTGGCTGTCCAGCCAAACTGAGCAATCATGGGAGAAGAGCCTTGGTGAGAGAGGTAAAGAAGAACCCCAAGATCACTGTGTCTGCACTCCACAGATGCAGCCGTGGGATGGGAGAAAGTTCCACAAAGTCAGCTATCACTGCAGCCCTCCACCAGTCGTGACTTTATGGCAGAGTGCCCCGACGGAAGCCTCTCCTCAGTGCCAGACATATGAAAGCCCGCATAGAGTTTGGTAAAAAAAATACATGAAGGATTCCAAGACTGTGAGAAATAAGATTCTCTGGTCTGATGAGACGAAAATTGAACTTTTTGGTGATAATTCTATGCGGTATGTGTGGCGAAAACCAGGCACTGCTCATCACCTGCCCAATAGAATCCAAACAGTGAAACATGGTGGTGGCAGCATCATGCTATGGGGGTGTTTTTCAGTTGCAGGGACAGGACAACTGGTTGCAATTGAAGCAAACATGATTGCGGCCAAGTACAGAGATATCTTGAGATGAAAACCTCTTCCAGAGTGCTCTGGATCTGCTACTTGGCAAAAGAGTGGCTTCAGAACTTCTCTGTGACCATCCTTGACTGGCACAGCCAAAGCCCTGACCTAAACCGAACTGAGCATCTCTGGAGAGACCTGGAAATGGCTGTTCATCAACGTTCACCATCCAACCTCATGGAACTAGAGAGGATCTGCAAGGAAGAATGGCAGAGGATCCCCAAGTCCAGGTGTGAAAAACTTGTTGCATCATTCCCAAGAAGACTCATGGCTGTAATAGCTCAAAAGGGTGCTTCCACTCAATACTGAGCAAAGGGTCTGAATACTTATGACCATGTGACATTTCAGTTTTTCTTTTTTAATAAATTTGCATAAAATTTCTACATTTCTGTTTTTTTCAGTAAAGATGGGGAGCAGAGTGTACATTAACCCCTTAGTGACAGAGCCAATTTGCAGCTTAATGACCAGGCTAGTTTTTACAATTCTGACCACTGTTACTTTATTTTTCATAACTTTGGAACGCTTAAATGGATCCCACTGATTCTCAGATTGTTTTTTTTCATGACATATTGTCCTTCATGATAGCGGTAAAATTTCTTTGATATGACTTGTGTTTATTTATGAAAAAAACGGAAATATGGCAAAAAATTTTAAAATTTTGCAATTTTAAAACTTTTAATTTTTATGCCCTTAAATCAGAGAGATATGTCACACAAAGTAATAAATAACATTTTCCACATGGCTACTTTACATTAGCACAATTTTTGAAACAAAATTTTTTTTTGTTAGTAAGTTACAAGGGTTAAAATTTGACCAGCGATTTCTCATTTTTACAACAAAATTTACAAAAACATTTTATTAGGGACCACATCAAATTTAAAGTCACTTTGAGTGGTGTATGACAGAAAATACCCAGAAGTGACACCATTCTAAAAACTACACACCTCAAGGTGCTGAAAACCACATTCTAGAAGTTTATTAACTCTTTACGTGCTTCACAGGAACTGAAGCAATGTGGAAAGAAAAAATTTACTTTTAACTATTTTTTACAAACAGTTTACTTCAGAACCATTTTTTTCACAAGTGTAAAAGTGAAAATGAACCACAAAATTTGTTGTGCAATTTCTCCTGAATACTCCAATACCCCATATGTGGGGGTAAACCACTGTTTGGGCACATGGCAGAGCTTGGAAAATAAAGAGTGCCGGACACTATGTCTCATTTGGAGAGCCCCTGATGTGCCTAAGCAGTGGAAACCCCCACAAGAGAAACTAGACCCTTTAAGGAACTTATCTAGATGTGTGGTGAGCACTTTTAACCCCCAAGTGCTTCACAGAAGTTTATAATGCAGAGTCATGAAAATAAAAATCTTTTATTTTCCTCAAAAATAATTATATAGCCCGCGATTTTTTATTTTCACAAGGGTAACAGGAGAAATTGGACTGCAAAAGATGTACAATTTGTCCTGAGTGCGCTGATACCCAATATGTGGGAGAAAACTACAGTTTGGGCATATGTCGGGGCTCGGAAGGGAAGTAGTGACATTTTGGAATGCAGACTTTGATGGAATGGTCTGCTGGAGTCATGTTGGGTTTACAGAGCTCTTGATTGCCTAAACAGTAGAAACCACCCACAATTGATCCCATTTTGGAAACTAGACCCCCCAAGGAGCTTATCTTCCTATTGTTGCCGGGTGCTGGCCGGCAGATCTCAGCGGGTGCATTGCACATGCACCCGCCATTTTCTTCCCAGAAATAGATGGCGGTGCCCATCAGGGAAAGCAGGAGGGCCCAGGAGCACCGGGATGTACCAGGGGGATCGATGACCCAATTTCTCTCTCCTCTGATGTGCGATCACATCAGAAGAGAGAGAAATTAAATGGCAAACCAAACTTTTTTTTGCGGTGGCTGTTATACCGTTAATAATGGCGATCGCAAAACCGGGGTCGGTAAAAACTGACCCGAATCATGTTCTCTGGGGTCTCGGCTACCCTCGGCAGCCAAGACCCCGGAAAAATTCTGACTCTGGGGGGCGCTATACACTTTTTCCACAGCGCCGTGAATTCACGGCGCTGTGGTTTAAGTATTCTTAACTGTCGCCGTTAAAAGGCATATCGGCCGTCACTAAGGGGTTAATGAGGGAAAAAATGAACTTTTTTGCATTTACCAAATGGCTGCAATGAAACAAAGAGTGAAAAATTTAAATGGGTCTGAATACTTTCATAACCCACTGTAGTCACATATAAAACTTATCTATGGAAAAAGCCATGAGACTGGAACAATAGGAATTCAAAACATTAAAGGTTAAGCAATGAAAAACATGGATATTTCCTCTATGAAGCAGGGCATGCATGTGCAGGATGAGATCAGTATTTTATTTTGACGAGTAGCAGAACTTTTAGGGCCTGATTCATTTTGTTTGTTTTAGGGCGTGTTGTTTTTTGTTGATGTTTTTTTCCTGTTTTAAAACATCTTTACTTTGCGCCAAATTTTTCTTTTAAGTTGCCCCTACTTCAAAGTCTATTTTCTACTTGTTCATCTGTCATCACCTTAGTTTTCACTTGATAGCGGTGCTAATACTCTATAGAATGAATATTTTGCTAAGAGTTAAAATAATAATGAATATGTATTTTTTCCCATTGTGCAGTCCACTAAAACATTAACACAGAGCTACTTGGGGTCTTTAAAGATTAATATGACTAATTTGCAATAATATTGATAAGCTATTTTCCATCTTTATTCATCCCTGATGAGTCCTGAATGCCTCCTCTAGACTATTCATAATTGAGCAATGCTTTTAAGACTTGAATGGTACATTTTGGAAGGTGCCTGTTTTATTGTATGCAATGTCATTTTGATCAATTATTTTACTAATGTTGTAAAGGATCTCAGAAATGAGACAGATTGATGGACAAAGCAGGAATCAATTCTGTTTATTGTCTTCTACATTATCCTAGAAGCAGCTTAGAGTCCTGGCAGGAGGGTTAGGTTAATTGTGAATTTTATGTATCATACCTGGAACTTTCTATACACAATTATATTTAAAAATATTTCGGAGAAATGTTATGGCTATGCTTTATGATTGGTAATGCTAGTCTTCTTTATGTAACTTGATATATGATTTTTTTTCCCCAATGTGAAACTTACTGTTTGCCACTTGGGGTTTTTATTTGCCTTTTCTCTGGATCAACATGTTAGGGCAGGTTAGGATTGGATATGGGTTGAACTAGATGGACTTAAAGTCTTCCTTCAACCTTAATAACTATGGTATTTTTTCACTTTAGAGGCATATATTGAAGGATGTGTGTAAATATGTTATCTTTAAGATTTTTCACTTTAATCTAGTGTTCCGTGATCTCCGAATGAATGTTATTCAGTTTCTGCGGTTTGATGCTAATTGTGATGACACAGGCAACGTCTTGTACGAGTATGTCAGTCAAGAAAACTAAAACAAGGAAGACTTATTTTTCTGAGGTAACCTTTACTATTTGAAGGACACAAGTATGTGGAGCATTATTTCATAAGAAACTTTTAAAGGATACTTGTCAGGTCCATTGATTGTCACCAATTACTACTATATGGTTATACAAGCCATTTCCATCATTTTAATTTGATAATTTATTAATGATGCAATCTCTAAGAATGAATTTGTACCCTACATATCGTAATGAGGCATAATTAATCCAGCGGGGTCAATTACCCCCTGACTAGTCTTGCCTTGGATTTTCTAATTATTTCTCCCTTGGTGTTGTTCCTGCCTGTTGTTCGGGGATTGTATACATACAGGCTGTCAATAACGCCCAGGTAGGTGAAATTAGAAGAAATCAGACTGGACTAATCCTGGGTAAGAGATTCCACTCTGGGCTAGTTCTGCTTCATTAGCATACGCACATCTGCAGGATAAAAGTTAATCCAACAAAAATTACATCGTTAGTAAGTTTAATTAAATACCTTACAGAATAAAGGAATTGGCCTGTACTGTATAGCGCTATAGTAGCAGTTTGGAAGTTTGTACCTCACAGGTTGCCTTTAAGCGAGAATTTTAATGGTGATAGTCAATGTACAAAGTGCCTCAATTCTTGCATAATGTATTCTTGAAATGTAGTCTACAAGTGAAGTACTGTAAATAGTCAACTTTGCTTTGTGTGTCATGTTATGCTAAATTTAGCATATGGATAAGTACTGTATAACGGCATTTTATTGCAGACATTGCAAATTTAATATGTATCCATGATTTGTATAAAGCATAAAGCTTTTCAGGATATGATGCATGTGTAGCAATGGACATACAAATTGGCTGAATAAGAGATCACACTTTCAGCCACAAGAAATAATATGGTGGGAACACAACGGTTAAAAATAACTCTTCGTGCTGCGTGGTAGAAACCAGAATATCATATAAAAACCACGGCATTAAATAATTTTTAGATGGCACACCTGTGATTTATTCATATTGATGCAGCAAAAAAAATTGTACATGAGGACAGGCCAACGTTCATGCAGATTTCCCCTATCTGGCTTTCTGAATGGCCCTGATAAAGGTCACCCGGACCAAAACGTTGACCTGTCATCATGTCCAGATTATTTTGCTGCATCAATATCAAAAAATCATGTGTGTATCACCTGCAAACCTTCAGCCTCTAGGGTACTGTACCACCTAGGAAGCTCTGTTGTAAGTTGGGCCTGGTTAGTGTAACTTTTGCTAGATGGCCAGACAGTGATAAACTTAGCAAGTAAGTATGTTCTGCAGACAGAGTGGGCCTTCAGTAGCAAGAGGTTCATTGATATAAGCAGTCCTGAATATTGCAAGTGGTTGCAGACTACTTAAAGCAAACTAAAATGGATTAGACAAGCAAATGTGTCCAATTTTAACCCAAGACAGTGACCGAGAAACCTGCTAAGCCTTTAATCACTTTTCATACATTTACATTGTGAATTAATTATGCCACAAAAGTTTTCCTGATGTTCTTGGGAAACCTCCAAGCTCTGTGCCTCATTACTGTGTGTAACTGCCAATAATTACCCTCATTAACTGTACCTGCTGCAATAGTTGCTTAATGCTGATTAAAAATCTGTTCTAGATGAAACTATGCTTCACTACGCATACATATAACCAACCGTATATTATATATCACCAACCAAATATATTAACTATTCACAATAGCACACATCAAATGCAAACTATTTTTATTTACTATTTATTTAAAATGCAAATAGCAGAATATACAAGGAAGAGTTATATATATACATATACAGCTCTTGCAAAAATTAAGAGACCACTGCATAGTTTTATAAAAATCAGTTTCTTTACATGTCTGATAGCCATTCCATTCCAGTGCAAGTTGAATTCCAACCAGAGTACACCTCATTGTACTTTATGTGCTTCTGATTAGGTGATCACCTGAATCAAATCTTATTTAACAAAAGAAAGTATAAAAAACACTGCTGTGGTGTTCACAATCCTCTTGCAATAGGACAAGCTGGATTTCAAAACAAGTGCTAGTAATATCCCAAAAGTACTAGGAATGAAAAAAATGACTTTTAACCATGCCAAAGGAGTTGAAAAGAAAAGTCTTGAGTGAGGAAAAAAAGGGCTCACTTCTGGCTTTACTAGCAGAGGGATACAGTGAACATCATGTTGCCTCCATCCTTAAAATTTCTAAGATGGCAGTCCATTACAACAAGGTCAAGCAGCAGACATTGGGGACAAAAAAGCTACAGACCGGCAGAGGATGAAAACTACTCTCCACTGACCGGGATGACCATCATCTTATTCGAATGTCACTCAGCAGCCGCAGGATGACATCAAGTGACCTACAAAAGGAATGACAAATGTCAGCTGGGATGAAGTGCATGGCAAGAACAGTTCATAACAAAGCTCCTAGAAGCAAGGCTCAAGTCATGTAATGCTAGAAAAAAGTCTTTCATCAATGAGAAGCAAAGGAGAGCCAGGCTGAAGTTTGCCAAAGACCATAAGGATTGGACCATAGAGGACTGGAGTAAGGTAATCTTCTCTGATGAGTCTAATTTTCAGCTTTGCCCAACACCTGGTCATCTAATGGTTAGACGGAGACCTGGAGAGGAGTATAAGCAACAGTGTCTTGCACCCACTGTGAAATTTGGTGGAGGATCGGTGATGATCTGGGGATGCTTCAGCAAGGCTGGAATTGGGCAGGCTAATCTTTGCAAAGGACGTATGAATCAAGTTGCATACAAGGCTATCCTGGAAAAACAGTTGATTCCTTCTGCTTAGGCAATGTTCCCCAACTCTGAGGACTGGTTTTTCCAGCAGGACAATGCGCCATGCCACCCAGCTAGGTCAATCAATGTGTGGATGAAGGTTGGTCAAAATGGCCATGTGAGGGCTTGTTTTTTGCAGGACAAGTTGTACTTTTCAACGACACCATTGGTTTTCCCATGTCGTGTACTCAAAAATGAGAAAAAATGTGCTGTGAAATTGCAAAAAAAGTGCAATCCAACAGTTGTTTTTTGTTTCGCTTTTTTACTTTGTTCACTAATTGCTAAAACTGACCTGCCATTTTGATTCTCCAGGTCATTATGAGTTCACAGATACCAAACATGTCTAGGCTCTTTTTTATTTAAGTGGTGAAAAAAAAATTCCAAAGTTTGTTGCAAAAAAAATTGCGCCATTTTTTGATACCCGTAGCGTCTCTATTTTTTGTGATGTCGGCTTGGGTGAAGGCTTATATTTTGCATGCCAAGCTGACATTTTTAATTACATCATTTTAGTGTAGATACGATCTTTGATCGCCCGTTATTGCATTTTAATGTAATGTTGCAGCTACCAAAAAAACTTAATTCTGGCGTTTTGACTTTTTTTCTCGTTGCTCCGTTTAGTGATTGTGTTAATTCTTTTTAATATTGATAGATGGGCAACTCTGAATGCAATGATACCAAAGATGTGTATATTTGTTTTTTTTATTGTTTTATTTTGAATGGGGTGGAAGGAGGGTGATTTGAGCTTTTATATATATATTTTTTAATATTTTTTAAAACTTTTCTTTTTTTACTTTTTGCATGCTTCAATAGTCTCCATGAGAGACTAGAAGCTGCAGTTGTCCAATCGGCTCTGTTACATACAGGCGATGATCAGATCGCCTGTGTGTAACAGAAATGCTCACTTACTATGAGCGCCCACCACTGGGTGGCACTCATGGCGATCCGGCAGTGACAACCATAGAGGTCTGCTGGAGACTTCTGGTTGTCATGCCAACCCATCGGTGACCAGCGATCACTTTACGGGGATTTCTCGCATGCTTGCCGAAGCGTGAGTTAAATGCCGCTGATTGACAGCGGCATTTAAAGGGTTAACAGCCACAGGTAGATCGCGATTCCACCCGCTGCTGTTAGAGGCACATGTTAGCTAATCAAAACAACTGACATGTGCCATAAAAGATGTTAGCACAGCGTGAGCCCACATCATAGGGAGGGAGTCTGACATCGGCATACTATTACGCCCGATGTAGGAAAGGGGTTAAACATGCATTGCACTAATCAGATTCAAATATAATCACCATGATAGCAGTAATAATGAATGTGGATACCAGTACTCATTTGTGTTTCACTTCATTTAGTTGAGCATAATACAGACCCATACAGTTGACTTCAATTCAATACTAATAATGGGAACACTCATGTGTATCCAGGAAAGCCAATCAAAAAGATCTTTAAATAATTATCTGTTTATTTAACACCTTAGTGACAAGCCAAATTTATTTTAAATCCAACCATTGTCACTTTATATGGTAATAACTCTGGAAGACTTCAACATATCCCTTTGATTTTTAGATAGTTTTTTTTCATGACCATTGTACTTTATGATAATAGTAAATTTAGGTGGATGTGTTTTGCATTTACTCATGAAAATACCAGAAATTTTGTAAAAAATTGCAATTTTCAAACTTTGAATATTTTTTTTTTAATCCAGATAGTCATACCAAGCAAAAACATTAATAAATAACATTTGCCTCACGTGTGCTTTACATCAGCACCATTTGTAAAATGTTTTTTTATTTTGTTAGCATTTTAGAAGGTTTAATAAAGTAGCAATAGTTTTTAATTTTTTCAAGGAAATTTACAAAACCTATTTTTTTAGTGATCTATTCAGTTTTGAAGTGACATTGGAAGTCCTACATATTGGAAACACTCAAAAGTTATACTATTTTAAAAACCGCACCCCTCAACATATTCAAAACAGTTTTCAAGTAGTTGAAAGCTCGGCGTTTCATACCGAACAACTACCGATTAGGCATGGACACCGAACACGGACTTCACCAGGAAGTCCATGTTACTGTTCGGGTTCAGCTGCCTGAACTATCAGGTGTTTGAGGCACTGTCAAGTAAATGACAGCGCGGCAAACACTGCTTCTGGTTGGCAATAAAATCATCACAGCCGTCAGAGAGCCACGATTCCCACACTGTCAAAAGACAGCGTAAGCGCTCAGCTGTGATCAGAGGTATGAAGTTTCCCTCTAGTCAATGGTGTTAGCTGATGGGACTACTGCTCCCATCATCTGATGCCTGCTGCCGCTAATAACAGTGAGAGCAGGATCGGCTGATGGCAGTATTCATTAGCCGTCTCCTGTGCTGTAAATAAATAATTAAAATAAAAACAGGCATGGGTTCCCCTGTATTTTTGATAACCAGCCAGGCAAAACTCACAGCTGGTGACTGCAACCCTCAGCTATCAGCTTCAGCAAGGCTGGTTATCAAGAGAAGAGGGGTCCCCACGCCGTATTTTTTAATCATTTAAATAAATAATTTTAAAAAACGATGTGGCGTCCACCCCATTGTTGACAACCAGCCTTGCTAAAGCAGACAGCTGGGGGCTGGTATTCTCAGGCTGTTAAGGGGGCATAAATATTGATCCCCCAGCCCAAAAATAGCAGCCTGCAGCCGACTAGCCTGCAGCCAATTGTGGTTCTTTGCCCAGCTCTTCCCACTTGCCCTGTAGCAGTGGCAAGTAGGGTTAATATTTGTGGGGTTGATAACACCTTTGTATTGTCCTGTGTCATTAAGCCCACGGGTTAGTAATGGAGAGGCATCTATAAGACATCTATTCATTATTAATCCTATAATTATATGGTAAATAAACACACAGCCAGAATAAAATCTTTTATTAGAAATAAAACAAATCACAAATACAGTTATACAGTTAACCTCTTCCAGAGCGCTCTGGACCTCAGACTTGGCCAAAGATTCACCTTCCAACAAGACAATGACATTATGCACACAACTAAAATAATAAAGGAGTGGCTTCAGAACAACTGTGTGACCATTATTGACTGGCCCAGCCAAAGCCCTGACTTAAGCCCAATTGAGCATCTCTGGAGAAACGTGAAAATGGCTGTCCACCAACATTCAACATCCAACCTGACGGAACTGGAGATAATCTGCAAGGAAGAATAGCAGAGGATCCCCAAATCCAGGTTTGCAAAATTTGTTGCATCATTCACAAGAAGACCCAAACTTCCTCAAACTCAATGTGGACAAATCTGAACTCATCATCTTTCCCCTATCTCACAGATCTTCCCTACCTGACCTATCCATCACAATTAACGACATCACGCTTTCCCCCGTACCGGAAGTCCGCTGCCTTGGAGTAACCCTTGACTCTGCCCTGTCCTTCAAACCGCACATCCAAGCTCTTTCTACCTCCTGTCGCCTTCAGCTCAAAAATATTTCCAGAATCCATCCTTTCCTCAACCCTCAATCTACTAAAATGATTGTGCATGCCCTCATCATCTCCCGCCTCGACTACTGCAACATCCTTTTCTCTGGCCTCCCTGCTAACACCCTCACACCTCTCCAGTACATCCTTATCTCTGCTGCCTGACTAATTCATCTCTCTCCTCGCTACTCCTCCACTTCTCCCCTCTGCAAATCTCTTCACTGGCTCCCATTCCCTCAGCGCATCCAGTTCAAATTACTAATACTGACCTACAAAGTCATCTATGACCTGTCTCCTCCATATATCTCTGAACTAATCTCCCGATATCTTCCCTCACGTAATCTCCGATTCTCCCAAGACCTCCTTCTCTCCTCCACACTTATTCGCTCCACACCCAACCGCCTCCAAGACATCTCCCGAATATCCCCCATCCTCTGAAATTCTTTGCCCCAACATGTCCGACTATCAACCACAGTCGGATCCTTCAGACAGGAACCTGAAAACCCACCTCTTTAGGAAAGATTACAAGCCTGCATTGACCCTGCTACCTCCTCACCATTACCGGAGATATCGCCTCAACCAACACCGGAACTGCTGCAACCCACCAACCTGCTGTCTCCTTCCCCACCATCCTGTAGAATGTAAGCCCGAAAGGGCAGGGTCCTCTCCCCTCTGTATCAGTATGTCATTGTTAGTTTGTTTACTGTAAGTGATACCTGTAATATGTAAGTAACCCCTTCTCATGTACAGCACCATGGAGTCAATGGTGCTATAGAATTAAATAATAATAATAATACTAGCTCAAAAGGTTGCTTCTACTCAATACTGAGCAAAGGGTCTGACTACTTATGACCATGTGATATTTCGGTTTTTCTTTTTTAATAAATTTGTAAAAAATTCTACATTTCTGTTTTTTTCAGTCAAGATGGGGTGCAGAGTGTACATTAATGAAAAAAAAATGAACTTTTTGGAATTTACCAAATCGCTGCAATGAAACAAAGAGTTAAAAATGTAAAGGGGTCTGAATACTTTCCGTACCCACTGTATATAATGCTCTGTGCATACTGAAGAGCATGAAAATAGTAAACCCTAGACATCAAACTAGCTGGAGTTTTGGAATAATTTGTTGTACATAAATCAAACATAAATAGCTAGTGTAAAGAAAAAAATGTGTTATCCTCACTGCTGTCTGATAGGGATAGTGCTTAATGACAGCCTCTATGTTATTTGTCATAGCTATGAAAGTTATGGTGCATTATTAACTTTGACTCAACTTGTACGGGAGGGACAATAAAGCTTTACAAAAGTGTCTAATGAAAGACGTTCAAAATATATCAAAATGGCATCAATATTGATTTATTAATGCTAGGAACGCTGCTCTAATTGAAGAGATATCCAGGAAGTCAGTTAATGTAGCTGACAGCGATACAGGAATTTAATCTCCCATGTGTACAAATTATGACTTTTTCTCTCTCTCTCTTTCTCGCTGTTGACAGTTGGATAAATATCAAATCAATTCCCTTTCTATGGATTACTACAACAGCAAGCAAAGAAGACACATTAGTTGATGTGATGCTGTTAGAAAGGTCATAGCCCAGACTGTGACTGAACTACGTGGAATATTACTTCATTTGACAATTTCCACTTCTCATTTTATAGCCTGCATCTCAGGTCAGCTCTAAAGTGAAGCAACGCAAGGGAGCACATATGGCCCAAGTTTATTATGGAAAGGTTTTATAGTTTATAATCTCTCTACCATTAATACTGCATATATACTAATCATTAGGAAGACTGTCTCCTCCAGATCCTAAAGGGAAAATCTGATAAGAAATAGACATATTATTTAAATAATAGAAAAGCACAGTATAACAAACGTATAAAAATATTCTGTTGTAAAATGTAACAGTAAACAGCAAGTGCTAGTAAAAAGATGATAAAACACAGGGTATTTGGTTGATACGTTTTTTGCAAAAAATGTATACTAAGCTGCTCTACCAAACGTCAAGGTATACCCATATCAGAGCAGTCCCTCATTGATGTATTTAATCCCTAACTGATGTACACTGCTCAAAAAAATAAAGGGAATACTCAAATAACACATCCTAGATCTAAATGAATTAAATATTCTCATTGAATACTTTGTTGTGTACAAAGTTGAATATGTTGTCAACATAATCACATAAAAATCATCAATGGAAATCAAATTTTTGAACCAATGGAGGCCTGGATTTGGAGAGACCCCAAAAATGAAAGTGTAAACAAGTCAAAATGAAAATCAAAACAAGACATAATTAAAGTGTAAACATGTGAAAATTATGCTTTTTTTATGAATTGTGTGTGGCCTCCACGTGCCTGTATAACCTCCCTACAATGCCTGGGCATGCTCCTGATGAGGCGGCGGATGGTCTCCTGAGGGATCTCCTCCCAGATCTGGACCAAAGCATCTGTCAACTCCTGGACAGTCTGTGGTGCAACGTGAGTGGATGGAGCAAGACATGCTGTCCCAGATGTGCTCAATCGGATTCAGGTCTGGGGAACAGGCAGGCCAGTCCATAGCTTCAATGCTTTCATCTTGCAAGAACTGCTGACACACTCCAGCCACATGAGGTCTGGCATTGTCCTGCATTAGGAGGGATCCAGGGCCAACCGTGCCAGCATATGGTCTCACAAGGGGTCTGAGGATCGCATTTCGGTACCTAATGGCAGTCAGGCTACCTCTGGTGAGCACATAGAGGGCTGTGTGACCCTCTAAAGAAATGCCACCCCACACCATTACTGACCCACTGCCAAACCGGTCATGCTGAGGGATGTTGCAGGCAGTAGGTTCACACTGAGCACATGTGACAGACGTGACAGAGTCTGGAGACGCCGTAAAGAACGATCTGCTGCCTACAACATCCTTCAGCATGACTGGTTTGGCAGTGGGTCAGTAAAAAATTAAAATTTCATGCACAACTGGACGTTATATATTATATATTTCCTATTTCTTATATAGTTGCAACATATTTAACCCCTTGAGGACTGCGCAATTTTTTTGTTTTTGCCCTTTTGTTTTTCCCTGATGGTTTTTTTTTTGGATATGACTCTTAGAACACTTCTTATTGCAATTTTTGGGAAGTTGCAGCAACCAAAACCCTGCAATTCTGTCATTTTGATTTTCTTCTCTTTACAGTTTTTGCAGATTGAGTTAATTCATTTTATACTTTAGTATATCAAACTTTTCTGAAGACATTGATACCAAATATTTTTTTTTTTACATTTCTTTATTGTTAACTGGGGAAAATGGGGGGGTGAATTAATTATTTATTTTATTTTTAACTTATTTAAACTTTTTTTCTTTACTTTTTACTTTATTTGTTAGTGACCCTTAGGGGACTTGAACCTGCGTTTTTTTATCACATGCACTATCCACAGCAAAACCATGAATTACTGTGTATAAATCACTGTCTTCTATGAGGCTCAGCAAAAGGCTGGACTTCACAGAGAATATCACATGAGAGGCAAGGTGGCTCTCAGTCCTGACTGTCATACCAACCCAACGGTTCCCTATTATTGTGTCGCAGGGAAGCCGGTGGCTGCCGGAACTAGTGTACGAGTTGAATCGCTGTGCTTAAATGCCACTGTCAGCAATTTACAGTGGAATTTAAGAAGCTCACAGCAGCGATCGGCAGGCACGCTGACCGCTGCGGATAGAGGCAGATGACAGCTATATAATGTAGCTGGCATCTGTCCCTGACACGCTCCATGACGGCGATATCCATTATGGGACGTTAAGGGATTAACAGTGTTGTACAAAAATGATCACTATTTACGTCAGTCCTTGTCCCCATTGGTATAATAAGGAGATACGCCTAGGAAGTCAACTTCCATATCAGTGTTTTTGGAGTTTGGAAGTAAAGTGCAATGACAGAGGAAACACAGGCAAGCAAAGGGAGAACATACAAACTAATGAAGTTGTACATTAAATGATAATTTAACTATAATTTAATTAGGTTGACATATTAATCTATGTCCCACTCTTGTAACAAAGAAGCAATATATTTAGCTGGCAGTGGCTAAAGCAATGGAATTTGGCATAGTGATTGAGCTATGTTTTCAGCAGCATAAACTGTAAAGCATTTAGATACCAGATTATATTAGCAGCATAAGAGCCAAAATCTCCCTTTTAATTCTTGCAACTGAACGACCATTACATATTCCCTGCTGCATATGTGTGGAGCTAACTACTGTTCCTCTACATACACAAAGCTATAAGAAATGTTAATTAGCCGAACAGCTAACAGCACAACTTTACCCACAAATGTGAACCATGTTGCCCCTAAAACCACCAACGGGTTTAGAATAAAAACTGAAACCACAGTTGTAGTAAAATGGAAAAAGGAATTAAGAGACTCTATCACTTCAGACAGCCGCAGGTATGAGGAAATTAATTGGTCCTTGACTTAGTTCTTTTGTGGGATGAAGGGCATTATGTGGGTTTTCCAGACACCTTGTGGAACACACAGGGAGTATAAATATTATAGATACTGTACTATTGAATTCACAAGAGAGTGTGTTATTTTACTGGCAGATAGCTGAAGTTCCTCTAATTTGCCTCCTTCATAGCTTAATCTATACAAGCATAGTTGAAGCACTAAGCAGCACAGTATGTTCCTCTTATTTGGGTGGGCTAGTGGATCAAAAATTTTAAAGGAAACTAGATAAAATATTATTCAATATGCATTCATTTATAATTTGTTATTTTAGGAAGGATTTATTAAGTACTGAAGTCTAAAAACATGTTGGGGTGTAAAAATTTGTAGTGGAGTGTAAAACCAGTGGTAGTAATCCGATGATCGTTTTTAGTTTCATAACTTGAAGTGCCTGGTCCCCAATGGCAAATCTGTGACAAGACGTCATATCAAAAGATGTTTTTGATTCCCCCCCGGCACAAGGGCCTTGATAAGAATACTACCTCTGCATCCTGTATAACCATGTTCACTGTCACTTTTTCAGCAAATTCCATATACATTATTGCATTGTACATATTTGCCAACTATAGATACATATATTGTGACAGGGTCACTGGCGCTGTATGTGAGGGGAGATATGTGTCACGAAGATTACTTTCTTCCATGATGTGAAACCCATACGTTTCTCTCCAGCATGCTATGTGTTGAAGGGGTTAACCAGCCATTACAAGGGTTTGGGATTTTGTGAGTAAGTGAGAGATGGGCAGGACGCCTACTTACCATATCTCCACCTCAAGGGTATGGCTGGGGAAGTTTAAATGTGCAGCCATTTTTTTTTTCTGTGTTATGTGCTTAGAGAGGAAGGTCTCCAGACGGTAGCTCCAGGTGGAGCTGAAGACTTTGGGTGTTCTCTGCGTGAGAATCCCTCAGAAATAAGGACTCTGTTAGGGTATGTTTCCATGTAGCGAAAACACTCAGTATTAGCTGCGTATTGAACGCTGCGTCCTACCGCAGCGTTTAATAACATCCCATCTAATCCACACAAGCAAAGAAATCAAACCATAGATGTACATGAATTAAGCTATGTGTAATAATGAGAAATGACTCAGGGAAAATGTATTGAACACGGTTACTGAAATTTATTTAATACTTCATAAAACCTTTGTTGGCGATGACAGTTTCAAGACGCCTCCTGTATGGAGAAACTAGTTGTATGCATTGATCAGGTGTGATTTTGGCCCATTCTTCGGCACAGACACTCTTCAAATCCTGAAGATTCTGTGTGCTCCTTCTCTGAACTGTGAGCTTTAGTTCCTTCCATAAATTTTGCATTGGATTGAGGTGATTGGCTTGGCCATTCTACCAGTTTTATTTTCTTTTTCTGAAACAAATTGAGAGTTTTGGCTGTGTGTTTGGGATCACTGTCTTGCTGAAATGACGACCCACATTTCACCTTCATCATTCTGGTAGATGGCAGCAGATTTTTATCAAGAATATCTTGGTACGGTTGTCCATTTATCTTTCCTTCAGTCATATGAAGTTTGCCAGTGCCATATGCTGAAAACAGCCCCACACTATGATGTTTCCACCTCCAAACTTCACTGTTGGTATGTTGTTTTTGGGGTGATATGCAGTGCCTTTTGGCCTCCAAACATGGTGTGTGTCATGGCATCCAAAGAGTTCAATTTTGGTATCATCTGACCAGACTATATTCTCCCAGTATTTCAGATGTATGGCTTAGCTAAATGTTGTTGGTCAAGGTTTATACCTGCTTGAATATGCTTTTTGTTCAGCATCGAAGTCTTGCCTGGTGAGCATGCAAACAAGCCGTGGAGGTTGAGTGCATCACTTATAGTTTCCTTTGAAACAATTGTGCCTGCTGATTACAGATCTTTCGGCATCTCTTCGCAGGTGGTCCTTGGCCCCAAGACAAATTTTCTGAATTATTTTCACTCCTCTGTCAGAATTCTTGTGGGGAGCATCTGGTTGTGGCTGGTTTATGGTGAAATGATATTTTTTTCCACTTCTGAATTTCGGCCGCAACAGTTCTCACTGGAACCTTTAGCAGTTTAGAAATTCTTCTGTAACCAACATCATCAGTATGTTTTGCAACAGTAAGGTTGCAAAGGTCTTAAGTAGTGTTGAGCGATACTTTCCGATTTCCCTAAGTATCGGAATCGGAATGGTATCGCCGATACCATTAAAATATCGGCGATACCCGATACCGATACCGGAAGTCCCATGTAAGTCTATGGGAACAAAATATCGGAACTAAAAAAACCCCATTCTTTCCTTGTAAACACTAAATATACACACATAGAATACATATATATATACATGTCATTGTGACATATATATATATATACATATATGTATAGTTTATACACTTCTACATAGTAAAATATCCTCTGATTCAATTGCCGGGTAAAGCCGGCTTCAGTGAAAAGACAGAAGCACCCGACATGAAATGACACTTGGTGTACATAGGGTTAACCATGTCTTTTCATGTCGTTTGCTATCTGATTTGCACAAACAATTAAATCAGTCTATGTGTGCAAAATTTCACACCTGTAGGGGTTAATTAAAGGTGTAAATTCGTTGAAAAAAAAACGGACTTTTTTGCTACGAATTTACACATTTAATTAACCCCTACAGGTGTGAAATTTTGCACACATAGACTGATTTAATTGTTTGTGCAAATCAGATAGCAAAGGACATGGTTAACCCTATGTACACCAAGTGTCATTTCATGTCGGGTTCTGCATTTTCACAAAAGCCGGCAATTGAATTAGCGGCTATTATACTATGTAGAAGTGTATGAACTATAAATATATATAATATATAAATAATATGTGTCACAAACTCAATGACATGTATATATATATATATATGAGGTGTAAAATTGCTGAAAAAAAATGCGTGGGCTCCCGCCCTATTTTCGCAACCAGACAGACAAAGCCAGTGAGTGGGGGCAGATAATAATAGCCCAGAGAGGGACCATTATTTTTGGCCCCCCCCCGGCTACTAACATCTGCCCCCAGACACCCCAGAAAGGGCAAATCTCTAATTAGATTTGCCCTTTCTGGCACTTTGCCCGTCTATTCCCATTGCCCTGTAGCGGTGGCGAATGGGTTAATAAGGGGTTAAAATGACCTTGCAATTGAAAGGTCACTTTAAGCCAGGTTAATAATTGAGAGCTGTCAATTAGACAACTATCAATTATTAATCCTATTGTATGAAAGAATAATCAAACACACACACTTTAATAAAAAAGAAGTTTAATGAAATAATCACACAGTTTTTGACCATATTTTATTTTCCTGCTAAAACCATTTCCTGTAATAAAAATAAAATAATAAAGCAAAATTATTCTTACCAATCCGATGCACAGTCAGGTCCCACGGTGTAATCCTTCAGAAAGGGTTAATGTTTACTGCAGGGACCGCAGCTAATGCTGCAGCCTCACAGTAAACCCCCAAATGAATGAGTTCCTCTCCTGGCTGACAGGAGAGGAAGTGGAAAGCTTAATTGATTGCTTTCCACTTTCACTTCAGGTCAGCCAGGGACACCATCAGTGACGTCAGAGGGAACTGATTAACAAAAATAGGGGTTCCCTTCGAAAAAAAAATGGCGTGGGGTCCCCCCTATTTTTGTTAACCAGCCAGATGAAGCAGACCGCTGAGGCCTGTTTTTCAGGCTGTTAAGGAGCCAAGATCCATGGACCTTGCCAGCCTGATAATACCAGGCCACAGCAGTCTGCATATCTTGGCTGATTAACAAAAATAGGGGATCCCCTCGAAAAAAATTAGCGTGGGGTCCCCCCTATTTTTGTTAACCAGCCAGATGAAGCAGACCGCTGAGGCCTGGTTTTTCAGGCTGGTAAGGATCCAATATCCATGGACCTTGCAAGCCTGATAATACCAGGCCACAGCAGTCTGCTTAGCTTGGCTGGTTAACAAAAATAGGGAATCCCCTCGAAAAAAAACGGCGTGGGGATCCCCCCTATTTTTGTTAACCAGCCAAGTAAAATGCAGACTGCTGCGGCCTGGTATTAAAAGACTGTCAAGGCCCATGGATTTTGGCCCTCAACAGCCTGATAATACCAGGCTACAGCAGCCCCACATTTGGCGCATCAAAAGATGTGCCAATTGTGGCACTTTACCCGGCTCTTCCCACTTGCCCTGTAGCGGTGGCAAGCGGGGTAATAAGGGGTTATTGTCACCGTTGATTGCACGGTGACGATAAGCCCGGTTAATAATGGAGAGGTGTCAATAAGACACCGATCCATTATTAATCCCAAAGTTATTAAATGTTTAAAAAAAAGACACAGCAAGAAAAAAGTCTTTTAATGAAATAAAAGAGACAACACAGTTTTCATTTTTTTTATTACTCTCTCATTCCTGCGACGCCATCGATCTCCTGTAAAAAAATAAAAAAAACAAACCAACAGTATACCACCTGTCCGACGCAGTCCATAGTAACGATTGTCCCACGACGATCCAGCTCTGCTACATCGAAATGACAGGCAGAGCCTGACATCCCGGCGCAGCACAGCTGCTTACCAGCTTCCCCGGCGGTGACGTCATCGGACTGACTGCTTTACGGCCGCGATTACCCAGCAGTCACTGCAGTTATCGCGAGATACTGCATGTGACCGCCGGGGAGAAGAGGATGGCGGCCATGAAGCAGTCCGGGATGTGACCGCCGGAGATCTTCTGCCGGGTAAGTGCCGCTGACTCCTGACAGACCCGACCGACGGACAGTGACAGTGACAGTGACAATTCCGATTCCGGTATCCGATCTGACGAAAATATCGGTACTCGGAATCGGAATTCCGATACAGCCAATATCGGCCGATACCCGATATTTGCAGTATCGTATCGCTCAACACTAGTCTTAAGACAATGCAATATGCATACTATTGGTCACATTCTGAGTATCCCATCTAGTTGGAATGAGTCCTAGAGTATCAGCACTGGAGAATCATCACAGAGTATCAGCACTGGAGAATCATCACAGTCACATAGAGTGATAGCAAACTCGTATTTTAAGACAAGACAACCTTCCTTTTTTCTTGTCGAGACAAACATTTACATATCATATCACTTGCAGGGGCGACATTGGTCTCTGCCCACTGGATAATCCTTTTACAAAGAGCATTGACAGTGCCCTCTCTTGCTTGCTTGTTTCTTCTGATCAGAGGCAGCAAGAGAGCACACTGTCATTGTGCACATCACAAAGTGACAAGAATCTACTGAGCATGCATTGGAATTAAAATCCAATGTATGCTTATTAGAGCAGGGACTAGCCCAGCCCTTGAAAGGAAGGTCACTGATGACGCTTCTGTGAAGAAACCGGATTATATGTTAATTACCCAGACGACTATTTTTAGCAAACCAAGAATATGCTGTTATCTGTACTTTTGCTTGTGTAATAGTGACTTGTAAGCTGATATTTCATATAACATAGTGTACGCTTATCTTTGATGACTAGTGATGTTTGCTGATATGCTAATTATGCATTGTATTATGGAGCCTGTTTGTTGACTTCGAAAGCAGAGAGGGAAAAACTATGCAAATAGATTAACTATTCAAGGACAGCAGACAATATCATGGCACCATCACGAGGGACATGGATCTATCATGCTACAGGAAACAACTTAGGCCTTTTTCACACTTCAGTCGTTTGGTGTCAGTCAAAATTCGCCAAAGTGTGAATAAAACGGATCCGTTGCGGATTGCGATAAACTAATGCAGTAGATCAGTTTTGCAACGTATCCTTCAAGGAGAGAGAGAGCGAGACATGGTCCGCCATTTCGTCGCAGAGAAAAAAGTTCCAATGTCCGTCTACTCCAGACCATGGACGCCAAATTTCTGACGGATCTGTCAGATGACGGATCGAACGGACGACCATCTGTCGCAATCCGTCACTAATGCAACTCAATGGGAAAAAAACGGTTTCCGCCAAAAAAAAAAAAGGCGGATCTGTTTTTTCCGCTAAAAGGCGGATTTTGACTCACACAGAACTACTGAAGTGTGAAAGAAGCCTTAGAGGTTTTCTGCTGCGGTTGGAAGAATACAGATCTGCTCCATTAACGATCGCTGGACCATGGATACATTTGAAAGCCAGGATTGGGACCCGCTTGTCGCCTGGCTCCATGGAGATGTTCGGATAAGCCAGGTTGTTACTCTCGTGTCAACTGGCTTTGTACCTTGTATGGACTCAATGGACTGTCATATTCCTACTCTTGTCGTTACCTCTTCTCTGTGTGTATACCACAGGTGGGGTAGCCGACCTTGGGAGCTCTGGTGTAAAAGCTGCCATTATCCCGGCAGATCAGCGGAAGGGTGAGACTCTGTAATGTGCACCGTCTGGGGTACTGTGCTGTTTTATGTGTTACTAGCTGTAGTACCCGGCTTCGCCCGGGTTAATTAATAACTGCTGTTAGCTGTAACAAAATAGACTATGTTAACAAAAATTTATTCTGCACATAAAAATCACACACCAAAACGTGCGGGGGTTAAAATTTCCATTCAAAAACATAGCCTATGATGCTCCTGGGGTTGAGATGTGCGGGCATGCAAAATTTCATGCCCGTAAGTACAACGGTGCAGATTCCTATCCCGGGCCAAAATTATTTGCCGATTTGGAATGCGCGGGGTTAAAATTTCGACTCAAAACCTAGCCTATGACGCTCCCGGGGTCGAGACGTGCGGGTGTGCAAAATTTCATGCCCGTAAATGCAGATTCCTATGCCGGACATACACACAAGCATTCAGCTTTCTCCCCATTATGTAGATAGGGCCAAAATTGTTTGGCGATTTGGAACGCGCGGGTTAAAATTTCGACTCAAAACCTAGCCTATGACGCTCCGGGGTCGAGACGTGCGGGTGTGCAAAATTTCATGCCCGTAATGCAGATTCCTATGCCGACATACACACAGCATTCAGCTTTCTCCCATTATGTAGATAGGCCAAAATTGTTTGCGATTTGAACGCGCGGGGTTAAAATTTCGATCAACATAGCTAGGACGCTTTCGGGTCGAGACGTGCGGCGTGCAAAATTTCATGCGTAAGTGCGACGGTGCGGATTCAATCCGACAAACATACCACATACATACACACATACATACATTCAGCTTTATATATTAGATCTGCCTGTTTTTTGGTTCAATAAAGTATTGCCACACTGTTTTACCCTTACCCTGTGTTGTCTGAGTAGCGTTATGCCCATGTTAAAGGGAGAGTGGGTGTTCGATGGGATGATCCCTGGTCCATTCGGTTCTGGCTAGCACACCCTGGGGCGCTCGCCGACCCCCCCCTCCCAGTGTCTCCACAGCTTCGTTTCAGGGAGGCTGCAGCAGTGACCCCATGCTCGGACCTATGATGACTCTTTGTTTGATTATCCCACCATGCACTGGGATTCTCAAATGGAGCATCATCAAAAAAGAAATAGAAAAAAATAAATCAGTTAGATATTGTAGTTAGGGAACGATAGGGACTTTTTAATGAAAGTATATTAGAAAAAAGATTAGATTTTAGAATTAAATAGATAGGAATTTAGGTTGAAAATTAAGTTGCATTTCGGACCACCCCTTTGGGAACATGGACGGATACAGTCTTTCACATTTTAGAACGTGAAGATACAGCTCTTCTTTACCCATATTTCTGTAGCAATAGGTGCTTTAAAGACTAAATCTGTATTTCTAATACACTTTGAAGTCTGGACAACTCATAATTGAATTCCACTGTTTATTTGTGTAAAGTGACTCTTCTTGTCCTGACTCCAAACAGACTTCATGATACAGATGAGTGAAATGAACTCTGGGAACTGAGCATACACTTATTATCGATGATTAAATTTGGATCCTTTCAGAGCTAAATGGAAAAGTGAGTGAAAATGGCTGATTGGCTAACAGGATGGAAAATGTTGATAGGAAGTCATTGAACATGTGTGGAGTGATGTACACAGGATTTCTAAGAGAGGAAAATCGCATTTGTGCTGTTCAATACTTCACAGTGAAATCCGATAATAAGTGCTTCTGCTGTAAACATGATGCCTTATTTTGGGAATGGAATATTTAAAGTTACAGTCCATTCAGATTTCTAGCTAAGTGAATAAAAACATAAATGTTGCGCATTATTAAAAAAAAGTATAATTAAATAATTAATGTAAAGTATGGATTATTGCTACAAAATGCTGGTGAATAAACCAAATGTTTTTCACTAACTAAAGACAATCATTTATGATTAGGGAAATGGGAAAATTGTGCAGGGACAGTCTTTTAGCAATCTGTACTCTGAGGCCGTGTTCTTGCCTAAGGCCGAGGTCACACTTGCCAGAAACTCGCACAAGTCTCGCATGTTATGTTACGGTAGCTGAGGAGTGCAGGTAAAAAAGGAAATACACCAGAGCAGTTGGAATCTATGAGATTGCAGTACCCTGACTAACCACCACAACTAGAGGCAGCCGTGGAGCGTTCCTACGATGGTCCTAGACGCCTCGTCACAGCCTGAGAAACTAACTACACCTAAAGATAGAAATAGGAAAGCTATCTGCCCCGGAGCAGAACCCCAAAGATAATAGAAAGCCCCCAAACATGTAATGGCGGTTAGACAAGAGAAAATACTGACACAGAAAGAAAATAGTATGAGCAAACGCTGGGGCCCAAACTATCTAAATAGAAAAGGACAGGAAGGGTACTTACTGCAATCCCAGAAAACCCTGAAAAACATCAACATACTAATTTCAAAATCACCTGAGATCACACGACCTCTACCACCTAAATTAGTTCTCTGGTGTAACAAAAACAGCAGCCACTGAAAAAACTGCAAAAAGCAAAAGTACAAAACACAGTGGCTGGACTAAACTGAGAGGGCAAAAGCCCCCGGAGGGGACCCAGAAGGCCCCCACAGAAGTGCAGGACAAAATGCAAAAATATAGCAAAAACACAAAATAAGAAATTGTCTTATCTGATAGCAGGAGATGCAGACACGACACAGCAGGCTACAAGGGAAACTGGAAAGAAGGATTCAGACCAGAACAATTGATCACCGGCAACCCTGATGGGAAAATGATTCCCTTAAATAAGACCAATCAGTAACACCTGATTCCCAATCCTCACTAGTACCGCTTGTAACCACCAGAGGGAGCCTCTGCTCAGAACTCATCTCAAACCCATTCACAACAGTACCCCCCCCTTGAGGAGGGTCACCGAACCCTCATTTGAGCAACCAGGTCGGTCAGGATGAGTTCTATGATACGCACGGATAAGTCTCCTAGCATGGATGTCCGAAGCAAACACCCAAGAATTATCTTCCTGACCATAACCTCTCCATTTAACCAAATACTGGAGTCTTCGTCTAGAAAAACGAGAATCCAATATTTTCTCAACCACATACTCCAGATTGCCCTCAACCAAAACAGGGTCAGGAGGCACAGCAGCAGGAACCACTGGCTCAACAAACCTCTTCAACAAGGACTTGTGGAACACGTTATGGATCTTAAATGTCCCTGGAAGAAGCAAACGAAAAGAAACAGGATTAATAATCTCCATGATCTTATAAGGTCCAATGAACCTAGGCTTAAATTTAGGAGATGCTACTCTCATAGGAATATTCTTTGAGGACAACCAGACCAAGTCCCCACTTTAAACCGAGGACCATCAGTCCTATGCCGGTTAGCAAACCGCTGGGCCTTCTCCTGAGAGAGGGACAACCTCTCCACTACCTGGTCCCAAATCTGCTGCATACGCTCAACAACAGAGTCAACACCTGGACAGACAGAAGCCTCCGTCTGTCCTGAAGAAAATCGAGGGTGAAACCCAGAATTACAGAAAAACGGAGACATCAAAGTGGCAGAGCTAGCCCTATTATTAAGAGCAAACTCAGCCAAGGCAAAAAAGAGACCCAGTCATCCTGATCAGCAGACACAAAGCATCTTAGATAAGTCTCCAATGTCTGGTTTGTTCTCTCAGTTTGACCATTGGTCTGAGGATGAAATGCCGAGGAGAAAGACAATTGAACACCCAGTTTAGAACAAAAAGTCCTCCAAAATCTGGAAACAAACTGGACTCCTCTGTCAGACACAATGTTCTCAGGAATGCCGTGTAAACGAACCACGTGCTGAAGGAACAACGGCACCAATTCAGAGGAGGAAGGCAACTTAGGTAATGGCACAAGATGTATCATTTTGGAAAACCTATCACAAATTACCCAGATGGTGGTCATTCTCTGAGAAACAGGAAGATCGGAAATGAAATCCATAGAGATATGGGTCCATGGTCTCTTGGGCACAGGCAATGGCATCAACAAACCACTAGAGCGAGAGCAAGGCTTGGAGCGAGAGCAAGTCCCGCAGGACTGCACAAATTCCCTGACATCGCGAGACAAGGTAGGCCACCAAAAGGACCGACTAACCAAGTCTCTGGTACCAAAAATTCCGGGATGCCCAGCCAATGCGGAACAATGAATCTCAGACATCACACTCTTTTTCCATTGGTCCGGGACAAACAATTTTCCAACAGGGCAGCGCTCGGGCCTATCCTCCTGACACCCCTCCAGAGCAAGTCTCAAATTAGGCGAGATGGCGGAAAGAACTACACCCTCCTTCAAAATAACAGAGGGATCAGATAGCTCAGGAGAGTCCGCAAGGAAACTCCTCGAGAGGGCATCCGCCTTAACATTCTTAGTGCCAGGAAGAAAGGAAACCACAAAATTAAAACGTGGAAAAACAAGGCCCACCTGGCCTGTCTAGGATTGAGTCGCTTGGCAGATTCCAGATAGACCAGATTCTTATGGTCCGTAAGGACCACCACCTGATGTTTGGCTCCCTCCAGCCAATGTCTCCACTCTTCAAAAGCCCACTTCATGGCCAATAACTCCCGATTACCCACGTCATAATTACGTTCAGTAGGAGAAAATTTTCGAGAGAAAAAGGCACAAGGGTTACTTTTAGAGGTCTCTGGATCTTTTTGGGACAAAACGGCACCTGCCCCAATTTCAGAGGCATCAACCTCCACCTGAAATGGCAGAGAAACATCAGGCTGCCGTAGAACAGGAGCAGAAGTGAATCTCTGCTTAAGTTCCTGAAACGCAGAGACTGCCTCAGGAGGCCAATTCACCACATCAGAACCCTTTCTGGTCAAATCAGTTAATGGTTTAACAATAACAGAGAAATTACCAATAAATTTACGATAAAAATTGGCAAAACCCAAAAATCTCTGAAGAGCCTTTAATGAAGTAGGTTGGACCCAATCACAGATGGCCTGAACCTTGACCGGGTCCATTTCAATAACAGATGGGGACAAAATGAATCCCAGAAATGAGATCTTCTGTACGCCAAAAAGACACTTTGATCCCTTCACATACAGAGCATTCTCTCTCAAAATCTGGAATACAGTTCGAACATGTTTCACATGAGAGTCCCAGTCATTAGAAAAAATCAAGATATCATCCAAATAAACAATCAGAAACTTGTCCACAAAATCCCTGAAAATGTCATTCATGAAGGACTGGAAGACGGAAGGAGCATTAGTGAGCCCAAAGGGCATCACAAGGTACTCAAAATGCCCTTCAGGGGTGTTAAATGCCGTCTTCCATTCATCCCCGTGCTTAATGCGAATAAGGTTATACGCCCCCCTGAGGTCAAGCTTGGTAAACCAAGTAGCGTTTTTCACCCTGGAAAACAGGTCAGAAATCAAGGGTAACGGGTATTGATATTTCACAGTAATATTGTTCAAGAGACGATAATCAATACACGGCCTTAATGAACCATCTTTTTGGCCACAAAGAAAAAACCGGCACCTAAGGGTGAAGAGGATGGTCTGATATGACCCTTCTCCAATGATTCCTTGATATAAGACCGCATAGCGTCATGTTCAGGTACAGACAAGTTAAAGAGGCGACCCTTAGGGAATTTACTACCTGGCACTAATTCAATAGCGCAGTCATAGCTCCTATGGGGAGGTAAGGATGCAGATTTACTTTCGCTAAACACATCAGAAAAATCAAACAAAAAGTCAGGAACATCCTCAGCCTGGGGGAGGCAGAAAAAACAGGAGTGTTGGTATTAACACATTGGCAGCCCCAACTGGTTACAGACACAGATTTCCAATCCAAAACAGGATTATGAGACTGTAACCAAGGGAAACCCAGCACGATAATGTCATGCAGATTATATAGAACCAAAAATTTGCAGCACTCCTGGTGATCAGGTTCAACCCTCATTATCACCTGAGTAGAAAACTGGGGTTTATTCTCAGCCAAAGGGGTAGAATCGATCCCCAGTAGGGGAATAGACTTCTGTAGGGGTATCAAGGGAAATCCACAACGTTTAGCAAAATCATAATCCATCAGGTTAATAGCTGCTCCAGAATCAACGAAAGCCTGAGCAGAAAATGAGGACAGAGAGCATATCAGAGTGACAGTTAATAAAAACTTAGTCTGAACACTACCCAAGACAACTGAGCGTGCAAAACGTCTTCCCCGCTTAGGGCAGACTGAAATAGCATGAGAGGCATCACCACAGTAGAAACATAACCCATTGCGCTTTCGAAACTCATGACGCTGTGCCCCAGACACCACTCCATCACACTGCATGGGCTCAGCAGCTGGCTCACAAGGCAACACCACTCCACGCATACTTCTCCGCTCACGCAAACGTCTGTCAATTTGAATCGCTAATGACATAGAATCATTGAGACCAGAGGGGACAGGGAATCCCACCATAACATCCTTTACATTATCCGACAGACCCTTCCGGAAAAGGGCCGCCAAAGCGTCGTCATTCCATTTGGTCAGGACTGCCCACCTACGGAATCTCTGACAGTATAACTCAGTGTCATCAAGCCCCTGATTTAATGCCAACAAGGCTTTTTCAGCTTGATCAGTGATATTAGGCTCATCGTACAATAACCCCAAAGCCTGAAAAAATACATCAACATCACTCAAAACAGGATCCCCAGGTGTCAGGGAAAAAGCCCAATCCTGAGGATCGCCGCGCAGGAGAGAGATGACAATTTGAACCTGCTGCGCTGCGTTTCCTGAGGACTTAGATTTTAAGGCAAGAAACAATTTACAATTATTTTTGAAATTCTGAAACTTAGCTCGATCCCCTGAAAACAAATCTGGCATGGGGATCCTAGGTTCCACAACAGGCAACCTAGCAAGATATGCAGCAATACTCTGAACCTCAGTGGCAAGCTGATCCACACGGCCAGACAACTGTGCAAACTCCATTGGGAGAAAAGATCCTCCCCAGCACCCAGAGATACAGAGGGAAAAAAAAAAAAATGCAACAAACAGAAAAATATCTCTGACAACTTTTCTCCTTCAAAATATATATATTTTTTTTTCCCTTCTGTGAGTACCATACAATTTTTATGGCCGGTGATACTGTTATGTTACGGTAGCTGAGGAGTGCAGGTAAAAAAGGAAATACACCAGAGCAGTTGGAATCTATGAGATTGCAGTACCCTGACTAACCACCACAACTAGAGGCAGCCGTGGAGCGTTCCTACGATGGTCCTAGACGCCTCGTCACAGCCTGAGAAACTAACTACACCTAAAGATAGAAATAGGAAAGCTATCTGCCCCGGAGCAGAACCCCAAAGATAATAGAAAGCCCCCAAACATGTAATGGCGGTTAGACAAGAGAAAATACTGACACAGAAAGAAAATAGTATGAGCAAACGCTGGGGCCCAAACTATCTAAATAGAAAAGGACAGGAAGGGTACTTACTGCAATCCCAGAAAACCCTGAAAAACACCAACATACTAATTTCAAAATCACCTGAGATCACACGACCTCTACCACCTAAATTAGTTCTCTGGTGTAACAAAAACAGCAGCCACTGAAAAAACTGCAAAAAGCAAAAGTACAAAACACAGTGGCTGGACTAAACTGAGAGGGCAAAAGCCCCCGGAGGGGACCCAGAAGGCCCCCACAGAAGTGCAGGACAAAATGCAAAAATATAGCAAAAACACAAAATAAGAAATTGTCTTATCTGATAGCAGGAGATGCAGACACGACACAGCAGGCTACAAGGGAAACTGGAAAGAAGGATTCAGACCAGAACAATTGATCACCGGCAACCCTGATGGGAAAATGATTCCCTTAAATAAGACCAATCAGTAACACCTGATTCCCAATCCTCACTAGTACCGCTTGTAACCACCAGAGGGAGCCTCTGCTCAGAACTCATCTCAAACCCATTCACAACACTCGCACCTTTATACCCAGCACTGCCGCTGGCACTCGGGACCGGAGTGTGCGGCTGCATGTGGATCGCTCGCAAGGGCAGTGGAATACTTGTTACCGGGCCACTGTATTGAAGGGATGTGTCACAGCGGCAGGCACCCGGTGCGTGGCCCTGGGCGTCCAATAAAAAGGGGAATATTTACAAGAGATGTTTAGAGTTTGTGGTAAGGTATTCATGACGCCACCTGTGGTATCTGGTCAATGGTGACCAGCGCTGCGATGCAGATCCTCTGGGATAGATGGTGTGATGCAGCAGAGTTGGTACAACCTCCCACAGGTGAGGCTATGAGATCCCAGGGCAGGTAGATGTAGTAAAAGGTGGTAATGGTGCTGTGAGATGTAGCTGAGTGCAGTAGGTGACGCAGGAAGAAATTGAGGAACAATCAGCGAGTTGCAGTTTCCAAAGCTTTACTCACAGTTCAAGTGCTAGCAGTACAGATACCTGCTTGGTACCACGTCCTTCAGGTGAGGAGTCCAGCCAACTCCCAGGTGGATGAAGAACACTAGTCCAAAGCTCCCTGTCAGTATATGCCTTCTCTGGCCATCTCTCTGTGCTGATTTCCCACTCCTTCCTTCCAGCACCTTCGCTAAGCAGTGTCCCAGTCTAGAAGCTGTGGATCTTGTTGGACAATGTCTTATTTCTGCGTTCCCTTGATCCTATAAAGCATTCCTTCCCGGAGAAGATACTTGCGGATGTGACTGTGATCCCTAAAGTTATCACAGCAGTCGATTCGCTAGCTGAATCATAAAGTTCTTCCACTAGTCTAGGGCCGAGTCCCTTCTGCGACCTGGATTATCCCAGCCGGCGTCCGCCAGTCCTGGAATGAGCCACCTGTAGCTTTCAGCTCAGCCGTGTCTCTCTCTAAGAATCCCTTGTCCCTTCTAGGGAACCTCTTTTCTTTCTTTCTATGAGCAGCTCCTTAGGACTGGAGCCTGCTCCACGATCCTATCTCCTTCTCCTCTCCCCTACGGGAGAGCTGTCTTCAATACGTCTGCTCTCTTCCTCCCCGAAGGGGGAACTGTCCGCTAACTTCCCTCTAACTCCTGCTCTAACCCACAAACTCCACCCACCATCTACACCCTTTGCTAGCTGAGGCTTGCTAGATGAACTCAACTAGTGTGTGATGGATGCAGTATTGCCAGAGCCAGGTGTAATGTCTCCACCTTACCTGATAGTTGAAATACCACATCTCTGGCTGAGATGCAGTACCTCTGTGGCGACTGGACCCTCAGGGGTGCCACATACCCCCCCTGTTAAATTCAGCACGTCCGCCGGCTGATACAGAGTAAAAGATGTCACAGGAAACATACAAAATTTTTAGTTAAGCATAACAACAAGTAGAAAAATAACTTTTCAACTCAACTCCCCAGTAGGGGAGGCACTACTTCCTGAACGTTACAGAGCAAGTACACAGATAAACAACATGAGCACGAATAATACTGACGCTATAAAATACAACATTCTTTGGCATTATTTACTCTAAGCATATTGTACAAATATAATAACACTTTTATTAATACACAATCATAATGGTCATCAAATGAGGTAAGTGGCAGATACTAGCCCAGCCAGGGTATCTTCAAGTGTCCTTGTACTTGTGGGGGACCCGCTCAAAACCTCCAATGTTGGTCTTGGGTGGGCTGCAAGACATAAGCCAGCCCAGTAGACCCCGTCTTCAGTCACACCTAACGGGTTTTTCTTCTGATCTGAGGTTGCAATGATGAGACTTAAAACTTTTTCCTAAAGTGTATGTAAAACCAAGATGGAGCACCTGAATAGGTGCAATACTATTTACAAAAAAGTTCTGGATCAATCCTTTATCCATATTCTCATAGTCTGTCAGTGGTTAAAGTGCAACACAACTCAAACAAGTAGAACACTTTTGCAGGACCCCTCCTGGGGTAAACTATATACAGTCCTTTACCTGAAGGGTTAAATAGCAGAAATTTGTCTTCACTCTTTTAAAGACAGAGCAGCATTATCTCCGGTCTGAGTGGACACATCTTTCTTTTGTTGCTTCCAGGGTAGAAACTGTTTGCCATCTCTATCTTTTGCAATGGGATCTGTTGCACAAGGTGACACTCCCTTGGTAATAGTTGCAGTAGCTTGTACAGCTACCTGAGTCACTTCCATTATTTCCTTTGCAGAGGCTGCCTGGTTAGGAGCCGTAGATTGTGGCGTGCCCGCCACTGGTGTCGCTGTTGAGTTGATTGAGGCCGTCGTGTTTGCTGCCCCTGGTGATGGCGTGGTGTAAGCTCATCTGGGATCCTGCGCACATGGAGAGCGTACCATCCCCTCGCACCAAGATGGCTGGTGAAGGAGACGAGCTCTCCCAGAAACAGGTCCATTCTGGATGCCTTCGAATAAGATGGGCCTCAACATCCCTCCGTTTAACAAACAGATCAGGTTCTTTGCGGGAATTGTTATGAATGTGCTAGAGATGGTTTCTGAGCAGAGGCTCTCTCTGGTGGTTACAGACAGTACTGAACCTTTCAACGAGGAGTGGCAATCTGGAATCACAGACTGGTCTGATATAAGGGAGGAACCCTCCCATGATGGTTGCCGGTGATCAATTGTTCTTGTCTCAATTGTGGTTCCTGGTTCATTTGGAAAGTTTGCTGGATTCCTGCCTGCATCTCCTGCTTTCAGATAAGATATTTTTTGCTTTTCTTTTTGTGCTTGCTTTTTGCATTGTTTTCTGCACTTTTGTGGAGGTCAGCCAGGTCCCCTCCTGGGGCCTGAGCTCCTCACAGTTTTTCTGCAGCCACTGTTATTTGCTCATTTGCTTTTTCCTGTTTTTTCAGCGGCTGCGGCTTGGTTTTTGTTCACACTGAGATCTGATTTAGTGGGTGGCGAGATCGTGTGATCTCAGTATTTTTGTAATCAGAATTGTTGAATTTTTGTAGGGTTTTCTGGGTTACAGAAAGTAATCTCTCCTGTCCTATCCTATTTAGTTAGCTTGTGGCCCCAGCGTTTGGTCAGTCTATTTTCTGCCTATGCTTGTATTTTCATCTTGTCTAACCGCCATTATATGTTTGGGGGCTTCCTATTTTCTTTGGGGATCTGCTCCGGGGCAGATAGCTTTCATCTTTCTGCCTTTAGGTGTAGTTATCTCTCAGGCTGTGACGAGGCGTCTAGGATCAACGTAGGAATGCTCCACGGCTACCTCTAGTTGTGTCGTTAGTTTAGGAATCTGCAACCCATCAGTTACCAACATCTCAGGTGTTCGGCTGCCCTGCTGTTGTTCCTGTCCTCCACAGCTACCGAAACATAACAGGGAATCTTGGATGAAGCCGTATCCCCGCTCCAGGTCGAAGCTAAGAACCCGGCCCCATCCCGTTGGATCCAGATGTTCCAGAGACCTCTCCCTGGCTTACTCTTGCCTGCCAAATCTCTTTTCTGCAGGGCCTCTCGTCAGGCCTGCCGGTCTCTCTCCTCCTGAGCGAACTGCTGGATTTGCCGGCGACATATTTCTTCTGTCGTAAAGGGGAACCCCATCAATTCTGCTTCGCCCTGGTCTCCCATTTTAAGACCTCTGGCTTTTGCTTCACTAGTGCTGGCAGCTGCGGGATTGGCACTGGCTCTAGAATCCCCCCTGTGGAATGATATTACGCACCCAGGCGATGTCTAGCACTAGCTGGCCTGCCTTAGGGGTTGGTGGCATCCCTATGGGGCTCAGCCAGTCTTCCCACGACCCAGGGGTGCTATCCGTACCTGCGCTCCTGGGTTCACGTCCTCTGTTGTTGCCTCCGGTGATATGGTGGCGTGATCCGAGGGAACCGGTGATGAAGACATGGGGAACCGGATCCGGTGGCAGCGGTTTCTTATGGTACTGATCCAGGAGCTTCGGGTACCGTTGATGAGAGTGCCCGTGTTTCCATAGCTTGCTGTCTGGCAGCCTGCCTCCTCTTCTCCAGCAGCACCTGCTTTTCCTCCAGACACCGAGCCAGCTCCTTGATCTCCTGCTCCACACTGGCCAGGTCAACCTCCTCTTGAGAGCTGGAGCCTGTCTCGCCGGAGCCGGGGTGAAGCTTCTCATGCTTCCCGCGCTCCTCAGGCCTCTCTCCGCTCTCCATCATGGTTGCCTGGTCAAGTGCCTTCTACTTCCTCGCTCTCTTTCCCTCTTCTGAGTGTCTCTCCACCCCCGAGGGGCGGTGTCTTTTTTCTTTGTCGCCATACGATGCTAGGACATGAACTCCACTAGTGGTCTACCACGATGCAGTTGCATAGAAATTCAAGCAGGTGAGGTTTGCTACTTTTCGCGCTTTTCTTTGGGTGCCGCCCATGATGGCACACCTCTCTGCACTCCTCGTGGTACGGCCGTATCCGCCATCTTTACAGTCCAAATCACACATCAATGGGTTTAATCCTTTACATATTCTTTTAGGCACACAGGACCCTTATTCAAGAGTCGGTTCATCCTGTTCGTGATGCCAAAATGGATCGCCCGCCAGGGCAGTGGGATACTTGGTACCGGGCCGGTGTATTGAAGGGATGTGTCACAGTGGCAGGGACCCGGTCCGTGACCCTGGGCGTCCAATAAAAGGGGGAATATTTGCAAGGGATGTTTGAGTTTGTGGTAAGGTATTTGTGACGCCATCTGTGGTATCTGGTCAATGGTGACCAGCACTGTGATGCAGATCCTCTGGGAAAGATGGTGTGATGCAGCAGAGTTGGTACAGCCTCCCACAGGTGAAGCTATGAGATCCCAGGGCAGGTAGGTGCAGTAAAAGGTGGTAATGGTGCTGGGAGATGTAGATGAGTGCAGTAGGTGATGCAGGAAGAAACTTAGGAACAATCAGTGAGTTGCACTTTCTAAAGCTTTACTCACAGTTCAAGTGCTAGCAGTACAGATGCCTGCTTGGTGCCACGTCCTTCAGGTGAGGAGTCCAGCCAACTCCCAGGTGGATGAAGAACACTAGTCCAAAGCTCCCTGTCAGTATATGCCTTCTCTGGCCGTCTCTCTGAGCTGATTTCCCACTCCTTCCTTCCAGCACCTTCGCTAAGCAGTGTCCCAGTCTAGAAGCTGCGGATCTTGTTGGACAACGTCTTATTTCTGTGTTCCCTTGATCCTATAAAGCATTCCTTCCCGGAGAAGATACTTGCGGATGTGACTGTGATCCCTAAAGTTATCACAGCAGTCGGTTCGCTAGTTGAATCATAAAGTTCTTCCACTAGTCTAGGGCCGAGTCCCTTCTGCTACCTGGATTCTCCAAACCGGCGTCCGCCATTCCTGGAATGAGCCACTTGTAGCTTTCAGCTCAGCCGTGTCTCTCTCTAAGAATCCCTTGTCCCTTCTAGGGAACCTCTCTTCTTTCTTTCCATGAGCAGCTCCTTAGGACTGGAGCCTGCTCCATGATCCAATCTCCTTCTCCTCGCCCCTACGGGAGAGCTGTCTTCAACACATCTGCTCTCTTCCTCCCCCAAGAGGGAACTGTCCTCTAACTTCCCTCTAACTCCTGCTCTGACCCACAAACTTCACCCACCATCTTCACCCTTTGCTAGCTGAGGCTTGCTAGATGAACTCAACTAGTGTGTGTGATGGATGCAGTGTTGCCAGAGCCAGGTGTAATGTCTCCACTTTACCTGAAAGTTGAAATACCACATCTCTGGCTGAGATGCAGTACCTCTGTGGCGACTGGACCCAGTTGAAATACCACATCTCTGGCTGAGATGCAGTACTTCTGTGGCAACTGGACCCTCAGGGGCGCCACAAATGTATTTTTATGCAGCTGAACACTCCGATCCCGAGTGCCGGATATTGAGGTGCGAGACTCGTGCGAGTTTCTCGCAAGTGTGACCCCGGCCTAACGTAAATAATGCTTTTTTTCAATGCATTTTTTTTGTGTAGAAAGTCTGCTGTGTGTATCAGTGCAAGCAAAGTGGATACAATTTTCAAACTATAGTTTCTCTGAAATGAAGGAGCATATCAGTTAAAAAATATCTGTCTTTGATCCCAGCTACCAGTGGTTTAGCCACATTAATTAAATGACAGGTTTCCTATAAGAGTAGAATCAAAACTTTTTTGCAATAGAAAAAAAATCACATTGATAATGCTGCTCAAATCTGCACCAAAATGCATCAAACAAATGGGGGAAAGCATAAAAAATGGCAGCAAAAATACAGTAAACAAAGAAGATTGTTATTTTGTATTTTGGCGGAGACATCTGCAGATAACATGGATAAAAAGAATCAGAAAAAACACAGCTACATATCAACAAATTAAGTAAAAAAAATGCCCTAAAAACATGTTAAGGGG
>JARQOD010000002.1:328254131-328392556 GCA_033576555.1 Oophaga sylvatica
TTAAAACGTGTGAAAAACAAGGCCCACCTGGCCTGTCTAGGATTGAGTCGCTTGGCAGATTCCAGATAGACCAGATTCTTATGGTCCGTAAGGACCACCACCTGATGTTTGGCTCCCTCCAGCCAATGTCTCCACTCTTCAAAAGCCCACTTCATGGCCAATAACTCCCGATTACCCACGTCATAATTACGTTCAGTAGGAGAAAATTTTCGAGAGAAAAAGGCACAAGGGTTACTTTTAGAGGTCTCTGGATCTTTTTGGGACAAAACGGCACCTGCCCCAATTTCAGAGGCATCAACCTCCACCTGAAATGGCAGAGAAACATCAGGCTGCCGTAGAACAGGAGCAGAAGTGAATCTCTGCTTAAGTTCCTGAAACGCAGAGACTGCCTCAGGAGGCCAATTCACCACATCAGAACCCTTTCTGGTCAAATCAGTTAATGGTTTAACAATAACAGAGAAATTACCAATAAATTTACGATAAAAATTGGCAAAACCCAAAAATCTCTGAAGAGCCTTTAATGAAGTAGGTTGGACCCAATCACAGATGGCCTGAACCTTGACCGGGTCCATTTCAATAACAGATGGGGACAAAATGAATCCCAGAAATGAGATCTTCTGTACGCCAAAAAGACACTTTGATCCCTTCACATACAGAGCATTCTCTCTCAAAATCTGGAATACAGTTCGAACATGTTTCACATGAGAGTCCCAGTCATTAGAAAAAATCAAGATATCATCCAAATAAACAATCAGAAACTTGTCCACAAAATCCCTGAAAATGTCATTCATGAAGGACTGGAAGACGGAAGGAGCATTAGTGAGCCCAAAGGGCATCACAAGGTACTCAAAATGCCCTTCAGGGGTGTTAAATGCCGTCTTCCATTCATCCCCGTGCTTAATGCGAATAAGGTTATACGCCCCCCTGAGGTCAAGCTTGGTAAACCAAGTAGCGTTTTTCACCCTGGAAAACAGGTCAGAAATCAAGGGTAACGGGTATTGATATTTCACAGTAATATTGTTCAAGAGACGATAATCAATACACGGCCTTAATGAACCATCTTTTTTGGCCACAAAGAAAAAACCGGCACCTAAGGGTGAAGAGGATGGTCTGATATGACCCTTCTCCAATGATTCCTTGATATAAGACCGCATAGCGTCATGTTCAGGTACAGACAAGTTAAAAAGGCGACCCTTAGGGAATTTACTACCTGGCACTAATTCAATAGCGCAGTCATAGCTCCTATGGGGAGGTAAGGATGCAGATTTACTTTCGCTAAACACATCAGAAAAATCAAACAAAAAGTCAGGAACATCCTCAGCCTGGGGGGAGGCAGAAAAAACAGGAGTGTTGGTATTAACACATTGGCAGCCCCAACTGGTTACAGACACAGATTTCCAATCCAAAACAGGATTATGAGACTGTAACCAAGGGAAACCCAGCACGATAATGTCATGCAGATTATATAGAACCAAAAATTTGCAGCACTCCTGGTGATCAGGTTCAACCCTCATTATCACCTGAGTAGAAAACTGGGGTTTATTCTCAGCCAAAGGGGTAGAATCGATCCCCAGTAGGGGAATAGACTTCTGTAGGGGTATCAAGGGAAATCCACAACGTTTAGCAAAATCATAATCCATCAGGTTAATAGCTGCTCCAGAATCAACGAAAGCCTGAGCAGAAAATGAGGACAGAGAGCATATCAGAGTGACAGTTAACAAAAACTTAGTCTGAACACTACCCAAGACAACCGAGCGTGCAAAACGTCTTCCCCGCTTAGGGCAGACTGAAATAGCATGAGAGGCATCACCACAGTAGAAACATAACCCATTGCGCTTTCGAAACTCATGACGCTGTGCCCCAGACACCACTCTATCACACTGCATGGGTTCAGAAGCTGGCTCACAAGGCAACACCACTCCACACATACTTCTCCGCTCACGCAAACTTCTGTCAATTTGAATCGCTAATGACATAGAATCATTGAGACCAGAGGGGACAGGGAATCCCACCATAACATCCTTTACATTATCCGACAGACCCTTCCGGAAAAGGGCCGCCAAAGCGTCGTCATTCCATTTGGTCAGGACTGCCCACCTACGGAATCTCTGACAGTATAACTCAGCGTCATCAAGCCCCTGATTTAATGCCAACAAGGCTTTTTCAGCTTGATCAGTGACATTAGGCTCATCGTACAATAACCCCAAAGCCTGAAAAAACGCATCAACATCACTCAAAACAGGATCCCCAGGTGTCAGGGAAAAAGCCCAATCCTGAGGATCGCCGCGCAGGAGAGAGATGACAATTTGAACCTGCTGCGCTGCGTTTCCTGAGGACTTAGATTTTAAGGCAAAAAACAATTTACAGTTATTTTTGAAATTCTGAAACTTAGCTCGATCCCCTAAAAACAAATCTGGCATGGGGATCCTAGGTTCCACAACAGGCAACCTAGCAAGATAGGTAGCAATACTCTGAACCTCAGTGGCAAGCTGATCCACACGGCCAGACAACTGTGCAAACTCCATTGGGAGAAAAGATCCTCCCCAGCACCCAGAGATACAGAGGAAAAAAAAAATGCAACAAACAGAAAAATATCTCTGACAACTTTTCTTCCTTCAAAATATTTTTTCCCTTCTGTGAGTACCATACAATTTTTATGGCCGGTGATACTGTTATGTTTCGGTAGCTGAGGAGTGCAGGTAAAAAAGGAAATACACCAGAGCAGTTGGAATCTATCGGATTGCAGTACCCTGACTAACCACCACAACTAGAGGCAGCCGTGGAGCGTTCCTACGTTGGTCCTAGACGCCTCGTCACAGCCTGAGAAACTAACTACACCTAAAGATAGAAATAGGAAAGCTATCTGCCCCGGAGCAGAACCCCAAAGATAATAGAAAGCCCCCAAACATGTAATGGCGGTTAGACAAGAGGAAATACTGACACAGAAAGAAAATAGTATGAGCAAACGCTGGGGCCCAAACTATCTAAATAGAAAAGGATAGGAAGGGTACTTACTGCAATCCCAGAAAACACTGAAAAAACACCAACTCTACTAATTTCAAAATCACCTGAGATCACACGACCTCTACCACCTAAATTAGTTCTCTGGTGTAACAAAAACAGCAGCCACTGAAAAAACTGGAAAAAGCAAAAGTACAAAACACAGTGGCTGGACTAAACTGAGAGGGCAAAAGCCCCCGGAGGGGACCCTGAAGGCCCCCACAGAAGTGCAGGACAAAATGCAAAAATATAGCAAAAACACAAAATAAGAAATTGTCTTATCTGATAGCAGGAGATGCAGACACGACACAGCAGGCTACAAGGGAAACTGGAAAGAAGGATTCAGACCAGAACAATTGATCACCGGCAACCCTGATGGGAAAATGATTCCCTTAAATAAGACCAATCAGTAACACCTGATTCCCAATCCTCACTAGTACCGCTTGTAACCACCAGAGGGAGCCTCTGCTCAGAACTCATCTCAAACCCATTCACAACATTGGACGTCTTTTATGTCTTCGGCCCCTTCTTCAGGCTCTTCTGGTAGAACATGCTCAGAAGCCCTACCGTCAGTCTTACATTCTATCTCTTCAGTCACATCATTATGGTCTCCAATATTTCCATTTATTCCGGCTTTCAAGTTCTCCTTGATAGCTGCATCTGTATACTCAGAACCCGCCGGATTCTTCTCTTCCACCACGTTCTGCATCCCATCTGAGCTCCCGTGTGTCTGCAGCGGCAACGGAGTGACATATCGCTTTTCCCATTTGTTGGGACGTGGCTCCGATGTAGACTCCATGAAAGTGCGCTTGAGCTCACCAACGCCAGCCTGATGTCTCAAAATCTCATCTTGTGACTTATCCAGATCCTTGGTGTCACTCGGGAACACCGCTGGGGCTCCGGGCGCCGAACTTCCAGCCTGAGCTTCACGAGTTGCAGCTACTGATCCGAACCTCAACCCGTCCACGCCGCTGTCTTCGGCAGAAACAGATTCCTGGACAGAGTCAGTCCCCATATCTTCAGTCTTGTTCCTCACAGCTTCACTTGAGACCTCAGCTTCTGATGAGGCATCTGGCTTGGTGACTACCACTTCTATGGCTTTTTCCACCTCTGCAGCATCTCCCTCAGAGTCCTTGGCACGATACAGATCCACACCATACCTTGGTAACTTCACATTTCCAACAGCATCTACTTGGGCTGTGTTCAGTTTCAGAGTCCTGCCTTTAAAGCTCAGCTCTCCTCCTTTCACCTTAGTCTTCGCCAGGGAACCGGCCAACTGTAAAACATCTTCAGATGCCATCTTCTGTCCGACTGCAAGGTCAGCATCAGCCTTCCTCTCAGGACTCTCAACCTCCTCTGCTACCATGCCTTCCTCATTTGCACTGGTTGCTTGATTGTCATCAGATGATTCACTATCACTACCACTATCCCTGTCTGACCCCTTTTTCTCAGCCACATCTGGCTCACTTTCAGGGTTATACACTTCATTTTCATTCACATCCTGCTCACTGTCAGGGTTATACAATTCATTCTCATTCACATCCTGCTCACTTTCAGGGTTATACACTTCATTTTCATTCACATCCTGCTCACTGTCAGGGTTATACAATTCATTCTCATTCACATCTTGATCTGGAACCTTAGTTAACATGTCATCCACAACATTAACTTCACCATCTGGTCCCTGGTTTCCCTCAGGTGGTCCCTCAAGTATGTGACTATGTGACAACCCCAGCACTATACTTCCATATAGCTCAGGTACTAGGAGCTGGCTCACGACCTCTCCCTGGACTTCAGTGTCCCTATACCACAGGTGAGTGTTTATGGCAACATGAGGAAACCTCTCCTCAGAGCCAGGCTCTTGGGAAACCTCATTTAGAACATTTATATTTTCCTGGGCCGTTTTAAGAGAGGGGTCTCGCCACTGCTCACTCTCAAAATTGTCACAGGACACAGGTAAGTCAGGGACACTCGGTTCCCAGAGAACCACCATCCTCGTCTCCCAACACCACCTGCAAAGGAATTTCATCACTATCACAGTCATCATTATTATCAATATCATTATCATGATTATGATCAGTATCATCATCACTATCATGATCATCATCATTATCATTATCAGCATCAGCATCATTATCATGGTCATCATCATTATCATTATCATCATCATCATCATCATTATCACATAAGTTTAACGGCCCACTAGCATTGTGTTCCGCCCCTCGGGACTGCGCACCCTCAATAGGAGCTTCATCACACTGTCCATCAGAAACATTTTTCCCCCAGAGATCCTTAGACCGGGGAAAGTCATTACCCAATATGACGGGGGGCACCAGGTTCTTCACTACCCCATTTCACATGAAACCTCCCCGCGTTTGGGGATCAAGTCCACGACAGTCTCTGGGTAGACTTTGGTGTCTCCATGGACGCACACCACACTCAGGTGTTTATCAGGGATAAAGTCCCTATCAATCAGGCTGTCCCATATGGAAGTCACTGGACTCTGAGTCCAAGAGGGCCTGTGCTGGGCAGTCATTTACAACCACCGGGGACCCCTGTGGTCCAGTCTCTTCGGCTGAGGTGGACACACACACAGGCTCTGCGCAGGGAGAGAGGGATCCGCCAACATCACAACACATAGGCTCCCCCTCTATTGGACAGTTGGCTGCAATTTCACGACATCTCCAACACTGTCCATCACACTCTCCCACCCACACGACCCCAACAGCTGGAACGCTCTTACGGGAGAGTTCGGCGTCCAGGAACTCTGAAGTGACGACCTCTCAGACGGCTGGTCACGGAGGCAGTCTTTGGTGGCGAAGGCCCTCTCCATCAGGCTGACCAGACGATTGGCGTCCTGGTGGTCTCCTTGTCCGACCTCTGGCTGTACCTCAGGAGGACGTGCTTGGGTGTAGCGGTCCACTATCACCTTTTCAACTCCATAATCAGGTTTGCTGACTGCAGACTCCCAACTGCATCTCCAGTCATGAACTCCCCTGGCACGGGCTGTCACCGTAACACCCAGCCGGGTAAGAATCTCCGCTTTCAGCTTGGCATAGTCTTGGCTGTCCTGCTCGCTCAGGTCAGCATAGGCCCTTTGGGGTTCTCCAATCAGATAGGGTGCGACCATCATGGCCCATTCAGATAGGGGCAGATTCTCCTTCTCTGCCAGTCCCTCAAACCTAGTGAGATATACCTCCACATTGTCACAAGGTGTCATCTTTTTCAGGGACCGTCTTACCGCCTTCTTTACAGCGGACAATGCAGGTGACTTTGCAACATTACTTTGGGACGATGCGCTGCAAGTCTTTTGTAGTGCTGCAACCTGCTCAAAAAACAACCGGTTATTCTCCTGCTGCTGCAGGAATTGCTGCTGGGCCTGCTGCATGCGCTGCTGGTGCTGCAGTCGCTGCCGCTCCATGCTCTGCTGCATGCTCCGCTGGGCCTGGACCAGGTACTCAACGAGCTCCTCCATACTGCCGGACTTATCTGTCTCAACCACGGCAGTCTTATGTTGCACATTAACTTGCGCCATTTGTTCAAACAGCGCCTCCATGCTGTCATCCATGCTGTCAGACTTCTCTGTCTCAACAACGGCAGTCTTCACTCAAGACATACACACTCCACAGTCTTTTCCACAGAAAATTCAGCCTTGCTGTGCAGACACTTTTTTTTTTTCTTTGCAAAGTCTATTAGGGCTACTGTCTCTTTAAGACTGCTCCAATCAGACGTTTTTGCTGACACACTATTTTTTTCTCTGCTGCTGCTTCAACAGACTTCACCTTTTATTGCTGTCTCTCACCACTGTGCTGCACGCACATTCTAGCACCAATTGTAAGCTTTCAGGGGATATAGCTCTGGGATCGCCGTCCGGGTAGACGGAGTGGCACGGAAACAGTACATTCACAGACAGCAGTTCTGGTAAAAACTGGCCGCAACAGAGTTTTATTAAAGTCTACAGCAAACAGAACATAATCAAAACCAAATCATAAACATAAGTCCTGGGCTTGTCCAGCCACTCACTACACTTAGATAGATTTCCCTATCTACCTGGGATCAGACTCTAACAGCCTGAGCCAAAACAACACATATGTTCAGCATTTACCAGCATGGAGTTTCACAGAGTCTCCTCCTTGTGTCTGAAGGCACCTTCAACGTCCAGACTTGAGAGAGCTCCCCTCCTATTCAGCAGCTATCCGCATGGATTCTCACAGAGACTACTCCTGTGTCCGGGGTACATCGAGCACCCAGACTGAGACAGCTCATACTCTCCTGGAGACTCCTTCTTGTGCCTGGACTCCTTGTCCAGACTAAGCGAGCTCTCTGTCTGTGTTTGCAGACACCTACTTCTGGTCTCCTAATTAACAGCTGAGTGGTTTCAGGCCTGAGCTGCAAGTGTGTACTGAATGTAAGGTGTAGTGACCTTTCTCTACCACTAGGTTTACAAAGCCATACATTTCCCTTATACCAGTCAGCAAAGTATCTAGGTGAAATGTACACCCCATTCAACACACATACTCTCACTGTCTCACAATACTTACATCATCACCGAGAGGCTTTTAAACATCAACCATCTGGAATATCAGAGAAGCAACACCAAGACAGAGAACCCCTGGGAGATTCAATACACTGCATGGGCATCCCCAATTAGGCATGTATGAACACACTGTACATGTACAGGTACCCCAGTTTTTGCATCTGTCTTTGTCATGTTTCTCTGGTCTTATATAATGATTAACACTATGTAGTTACTCAAGTTTCACCCAGCCCTTCAAGTGGCCAGCTTTCAAGGTCGGATGAAACTGAGATATCATGTAGTCGTCAGATGAGGGGCCATAAACCCTTAGAATTTAAAAGCCACAAGGATTTAGATAAAACCACCAAAGACAGAGGTTAAGTAAACCGTAAAGTTTTACAATCGCAAACAGCAAACATATGGAAGCTTAAATATTTTACCAGAAATGCAGCAATGTAATTGTCTGAATGCATTCTGTATATTTGAATATGGATTCAAAAGAGCCATTTGTATATTCGCACTACACTATTAACAGCAATCATATCTATATTCAGCCATTCTTGAAGAAGTGAAGATTAACCCATAGACTACTATCTATAATCATGATAATCATTGGGACCAGTATCTATAGGTAAGTAATGTTAAAAGTAGCTGCTACTATGTCTTCCGGAAATAACATAGAGAAATGCAAGAATGTGAAGATGTTCTAAAACCTAAATGTGACCATGCTCAACATTCTACAACTGTTCCCTTCTCCTGTGTAGTAAATATTGGAGACACCATAGATGATCACAGAGGGTTTCAACAAAGTAATTTAGAAACAATAAGATTTTTTTTATTTTCTTGTTTATAATCCAGCAAAGAAGGAACTTGCAGTCTTACTCATAGAAGTTATTGCTTAAAAAAAGGATTAAGTCCTCAGCATCTACAAGCATTCAGCCATCACTGTTTTTTATTGAACTGTAACCATTTGAGGCAGCCAAAGTTATGGCTCTCAAGTAGATAAACAAATATAGTGGACTAAGAAAAATTTGTAATGAAATACTGAGCCTACATAAAAGCATTGATTTATCAAATTTATATGAAGTGTATTGTGTCCAATGTGAGCAACCAGGCAACAAAAAAAGGATCTTTTTAAGTGACTTTTTTAAGATACATAAATGTTATGAAGGAACGCGATGGAACCGGCCTGTGCCGAGGAGTCAACACGAGGAAGGGGACAATAGTACCCGGCCGGTCGGCACTGTTGAGGTTCCTGTTCTAGTACATGGGCAGACCACCATAAGCTCCTCTTACTGCCGTACCAAGACAAAAATAGACAACATGGATACATGGCTTAGTGTTAAGCCATCAGAGCCAGATGAACGTGATTGTCACAGTCCACTAGGCTTGTTGGAGAAATTCATGCTGGAAATCCCTCCATATCCTGCATCTTTTCCTGATCCTGAAGTAACAAGAGTTTCTGAATCTCTTTCCACATGGGAGTCGAAACATTCCAAGGTCACCACAAATTCTCAAAATGTCAGTGCATCCACCAGGGATAAAAGTGGCTTATTAGAGAGAATGCGCTTGGTGATGAATGCAGGCTCTGCTGTCAGGAATAGAGCAGAAGATTAATCTTTGCATTCTGTTGGGATCCTGGAATGTAAACTCCAAGAAAGTGGAGATGCTGGATGAGTTAGAGAGACCTTCTGACCAGACAGAATTGTACCTTCAGATAATAGTACAAGATGTGTCCGATAATGACAAAGTTGTGATTTGTGGAGAAGACACACATGTTTTAAAGGTAAAAAATATGGGTCACTCTGAAAGGTCAACTGACCATCAGCTGGAATCTGTTCCTCCAACAAATTCAAAGGTGAAACTGGGAAAAAGAAAGTCCAAAAGGCAGACATTTGATATAGAAAATCCACATGATTCTCTTATCCTGTTTTCAGCAGAGTCCCCTATAACTGTTCGCGGAAGCACAGTACAGACATTGTATAAAGTCCTGATGAGAAGCTTGTTGCCTACAAGACTGAGCACCACTTCTGTCTCACTTGGTTAAGGAGACAAAGAATCTTGAGTTGCCTGACGAAACATTGAAAAAACTGGCTGAAAATGTTGAAGAAGACATATTTGGCTTGTATCGTGATACTAGTTTAAGATACAAAACTAAGTACAGAAGTCTTCTTTTCAATCTGAAGGACACCCAAACAAATTGTTGCTTTCAACGTGTGATATTAGGTGAGATCACCCCACAATGTCTGGTTCTGATGAGTCCTGCAGGAAATGGCTCGCCAGGAGATAAGTGACTGGAGAAACCATGAGAGGCAGCACACATTGGAGATCATTCAGAAAGCAGAGGAGGAAATAATTCAAAAACAGCAAATGATAAAGCTCACACACAAGGGGTTGATTGAAATCAATACATCACCAGATGTTATGTTTACCTTGGAAGATCTGTGTGATGCACCTTGGAAAACCAATGATTCACTGAGTTCAGATATTAATAATATCCAAGAGCCAGAAGAATGGTGGAGTGTGCTTTTGGGATTCTGACAGCCAAATGGCGTGTTCTATTGACCGCTATCAACCTAAAAACTGAAACTGTGGACGAGGTAATCAAACCTTGTATGGTTCTACACAATTTTGTCATCAGCAAGGAACAGATTTCCATTGAGGAACACTCTGAAGAAACCACCTTGCATGATTACCAGAACATTACCAATAGAAGTTCTGTGACTGTTTCCCGAATGAGGGACAAATTTGCCCAATACTTTATGTCCCCTGAAGGAAGAGTAGACTGGCAGGATGACAGAGTTTAATAAAATGCTCTGTAACCTTTCTACCTTGTGTACCCACAGTATACCTTTGCCAAACAAAGTTGTCTACCTTGTTGTGTATTATGTACAGTATGTTACCTTTTGTCCAAAGTTGTGTCCCTGGTTCTGCATAGCAAAGTATTTCAACCTTTTAACCAAAGTTCTTTACATTGTTAGGTAATCCCCAACATGGTACAGAACTTTGTTTAAAAGGTGAAATACTTTGCCAATACACAACAAGGGACACAACTTTGGACAAAAGGTAAAATTATTTTACCTTTTACCCAAAGTTATGTGCCTGCTTTTGTATAACCAATAAATGTTACCTTTATTTTACATTTGACAACCAAAGTTGTCTACCTTGTTGTGTATTATGTACAGTATGTTACCTTTTGTCCAAAGTTGTGTCCCTGGTTGTGTATTAGCAAAGTATTTCACCTTTTAACCAAAGTTCTGTACATTGTTAGGTAATCCCCAACAAGGTACAGAACTTTGTTTAAAAGGTGAAATACTTTGCTAATACACAACCAGGGACACAACTTTGGACAAAAGGTAAAAGTATTTTACCTTTTACCCAAAGTTACTGTATGTGCCTGCTTTTGTATAACCAATAAATGTTACATTTATTTAACCTTAGAAATAAATGACAGAGAACCATTTTAATCAAACGAATTAACATTTATTTAATGAAAATGTTTAACAATGTTTTTTCAATGTCAAAAATATTAAACCTTTTTTTTTTCAATGTTTAAAATATTTTTTTTTGCAATGTGCAATAAGTTTTTATTTCTGTTTCTTTTAATACATTTTTTTTTATATACATAACATTACAGGTTTGTTTAGTGTGGGGTGGAGATACTACTGGGGGAGCTGTGGGAACCTTTGACAGTGGGAGTGTGGAGAGTTGACTGGGATGGTGTTGGGGAAGGATCAGGTAAAAGAGGTGAAGGGGTGGAAAAAGAAATGGAACGGTGGAGAGGTGGAAGGCAGGACAGGTAGGTGGTGGAGAGGAGGATTGGGCAGGTAGTAGAGGAGCAGATGTGGTTGGGAACTGGTATTGGGCAGGTTGTTGGTATGGGGCAGGTTGTTGGAAGTGGGGAGGTTGCTGAAAGTGGGGAGGTTGTTGGTACTGGGGAGGTTGCTGGTATTGAATGGGAGGGAGAGGAGGGATGGTGGCTGGAGGGGGGCAGGTGTGGGAGGAACGACTGGGGTGGGTGTAGGTTTGGAGGTAACCTGTGCTAGAGCACCGTGGCAAGTATGCATTACATGCATCTGCTGGCTAGGAGATAGCGTATCCATGCGCTCGGCTACAGACCTGAAAAAACTGTGGTTTGGTGAACTTCTTGCTTCTGAATGCATCATTTGCAGAAGTGTCTTAACCTCCAGAATGCTGGAGCTGAGCTGATTAAAGCCTGCAGCCATTTGCTCTGACAAGACTTTAAGACAGTTCTGAAATGATGCATTAAGATGCAAGAATTCGGGCGCATAGTTCCTTTCCTGACCCCTCTGCCACAGTCGCCCAGTAGCCACAGGTGTACTAGAGGTGGCAGCGGCAGAAGGGTGGGGTAAGGGGAAATCTATCTACTGACCAGTTGCCTCATGCAATGCACTCGGTCACTGTGCTGCAGTGCTGGTGGAGGGGACAGAGGGCTCACATGTCTGGGAAGGCTGGGAAGGTGCGGATCGGCCGGGGCTGTCGAAGTGTCCCTCGGTGCCGGTCTCCTGAGGGATCGCCCCAGAAGGGTCCAACTCTGCGGGCACCCGAGTGCTGGTCACCGTTCTGTGGAATAAAGAGAAAAAATACAATTAATATACTGATATTGAAAGGCCCTGGCTGTGAAAAAAAAAGAATTAGTTAGACATGTTAGCATTTTTTTAAACTTGAGGTGGGTAGTATTTACCTTCTGGTGACCATTGTTACCCGGAGGAACGACGGCTTCAGCGTACTTGTATTTGCTCCTGCGTCCTCCAGATCCACTCGGGGCCCGCATCTCTTTGTTGAACTCCTTCCTCACAGACCGCCACCGCTTCATAATTCTCTCCCCTGAAGCAAGATAGCAAAAATTGTTTAGAATACAACATCAGTGTTTCCCAAACTACAGTCCTCACAGCCCCCACGGGTTATGTTTTCAGGATTTCCAGTGTTGCACAAAAGGAAATCATGAAAACATGACCCGTGGGGGCCACGAGAACTGGAGTTTGGGAAACACTGCTTTAAGTCCAGCAACCTGAACTGTATATACTTACGGTGTTCAATCTTGGCCCGAGCATCGAGGTCCTCCCAGCGGTCCACGAGTTGTGTAAAGATTTCCTCCCAGAGCCGCCGGGTCACTATGACATCAGCATGGCGGTGGTCCCCCATGTTCCACAGCGGCTCCCTTTCTCGCACCAGATCGATGAGGAGGTCCACGTTCATAACCCCCCCTCACCGTCCGTGTCCGGAGCATGCTGTGAAGCCTGTTAAAGAAAAAGAGAAAAAATATACATTAGTCTCCAAACTACCAAGGAAAAAAAAAAAAATTGTAAAAAAAAAATATATATACTTACATTATGGTGACCGCCGTGTCGCTCAAGCCGACGACCCTGGGAGGAACTGCGAGGACCTCTTTGCCGAGCACCAGTTCCGGAAGACTGTAAAAATAAAATATATTATGTGCTTGGATGTAGGCATATGTGTTTGGGTGCAGTGTGATGTCTGTACTAAATTGTTTTCTATGTGTTGTATGTAGTGTGATGTTATGTTTGAGCGATGCATGCAGGAAACTTACGAGTTGCGAGCCCATTCTGGGTATCTCTCCACCCCTTCGTTCTTCTTCTGGGAGCTCCTCTTCAGCTCAAATTTCCTGGTATAAATAAAAAGTAATGCAATTAATATATAAATAACAGAGATGCGATTGTAAAAAAAAAAAAAACTTACCTGTAAACGCTGACGATGCGTCTGAGGACTCCCAAAAGAAGAAGACGTGTCCTGCTGTGTTGTTGGACTTGAGGGCCGTCTTCTGCTGTGGAATAAAGAGAAAGAAAGGCCATGCAATATCAATTGATATTGCATGGCCCTGGCTGGAAGGGGTAGTGTGTGATATTTACCGTCTTCTGTCTCTTGCCGTGGTCTCCTCACTCCCAGACGTGTCCTGTGCTGCTGGCGTTGAGGGCCATCTTCTGCTGTGGAATAAAGAGAAAGAAAGGCCATGCAATATCAATTGATATTGCATGGCCCTGGCTGGAAGGGGTAGTGTGTGATATTTACCGACTGCTGTCTTCTGCCGTGGTCTCCTCACTCCCAGACGTGTCCTGTGCTACTGGCATTGAGGGCCATCTTCTGCTGTGGAATAAAGAGAAAAAAGGCCATGCAATATCAATTGATATTGCATGGCCCTGGGTGGAAGGGGTAGTGTGTGATATTTACCGTCTGCTGTCTGCTGCCGTGGTCTCCTGCTCACTGTCAGGCTCTTCTTGGGCTGGTGGTGGTGGTACTGGTGCTGTTGGTGTTGTTGGCCGGCTTGTTCTGTGGAATAAAGAGAAAAAAAGGGCCATGAATATATTGATATTGCATGGCCCTCGCTGAAAGTGCTTGTTAGTGATATTTACCGTCTTGCATCTGGTCCCGGCTGCATCATGGCCACAAATTCTTGGGGTCGTGCTGGTGGTGGTGGTGCTGGTCTGGTCTCCTGTCCTCCTCTCCTGCGGCTGGCTCCTCGGCAGCTGGCTCCTGATCTGGCTCCTGCTCTCTTTGCAGGCTGCATGGTTTTGGCTGAGGGTGGTCCCACTGGCATTGTTTATATTGGTTGGCTGTGGGCTGGGCTACAAAACAAAAACAGACAAAAAGCCTGATCCGGACGCCGGATCCGGCTAAAACCGGATCCGGCGCATTGCGGCGCTCATAGACTTTCATTGTAACAAAAAGCCGGAAGCGCCGGCCTTTTCGCCGGAGACAAAAAACGTTACAGTAGACGGTTTTTCCAGACTCCGGATTGAGACTAGACGCCGGATCCGGCAAAAAACGGATGCGCCGCATGCCTATGCGGCGCGATCCGGCACTAATGTGAGTCAATAGTAAAAAAACAGATCCGGTTTTAGATTTTGCCGGATCCGGTTTTCAGAAAAAATGCCGGAACTCGCCTGATTGCAAAAACCTGATGTGTGAAACAGGCCTAAGTGACTTGAAGCATTATCTGCTAACCAACCAACTAGCATTTCACACTGCTCTGGCTTCAATAGTGGTGTGCTGCGGTCCCCTAGAAACTGTGACAGGAATGTTGAGCAAGAACATGTGGGTCTTTGCTGTGGCCCACTTTCAGCTTGGCCACGGCCTCGGCCTCTGCATGTCCACTTCCCCGTCCCTTGCCCCTTACCTTGCCCATTTTAAATGGACTACTCAAAAGCTCAATACAAATGGTTTTATTTGGACAAAAAATATATGTGATCAGTATACCTGCAAAGCAAAAATTTTGACACCACTGATACACCAGACCTTAGCCTGAAATCACAGATTGGATTAATTTTTTAACTTAGGTTTTTGGTTACTGTTTGAATAAAATAAAAAAGGCGTACAAGAAGGCTAGCAGACAGAACTATGCAACATATGCCAGCCAAGAAAAGAATTTTCAACCACAGATACACCAAGACTCAGCTTGAGATAACAGAGTGGAATAATTTTTTATGATTGTGTGGATTTAACCCCTTAGTGACAGAGCCAATTTGCAGCTTAATGACCGGGCCAATTTTTACAATTCTGACCACTGTCACTTTATGAGGTTATAACTCTGGAACGCTTTAATGAATCCCACTAATTCTGAGAATGTTTTTTCATAACATATTATACTTCACGTTAGTGGTAAAAAATTTTTTATATGACTTGCGTTTATTTATGAAAAAAACGGAAATATGGCGAAAATTTTGAAAATTTAGCAGTTTTCAAACTTTAAATTTTTATGCCCTTTAATCAGAGAGATATGTTACACAAATTTAAATAAATAACATTTCCCCATGTCTGCTTTACATCAGCACAATTTGGAAACAGATTTTTTTTTGTTACGAAGTTATAAGGGTTAAAAGTTGACCAGCGATTTCTCATTTTTACAACACCATTTTTTTTTAGGGACCACATCACATTTGAAGTCACTTTGAGGGGTCTATATGAAAGAAAATACCGAAAAGTGACACCATTCTAAAAACTGCACCCCTCAAGGTGCTCAAAACCACATTCAAGAAGTTTATTAACCCTTTACATGCTTCACAGGAACTGAAGCAATATGGAAGGAAAAAATTAACATTTAACTTTTTTTGCAAGAAAATTTACTTCAGAACCAATTTTTTTTATTTTCACAAGTGTTAAAAGAAAAAATGAACCACAAAATTTGTTGTGCAATTTCACCTGAATACGCCGATACCCCATATGTGGCGGTAAACCACTTTTTGGGCGCACAGCAGAAGTCGCAAGGGAAGGAGCGCTGTTTTACTTTTTCAACACAGAATTGGCTGGACGCCATGTCGCGTTTGGAGAGCCCCTGATGTGCCTAAACAGTAGAAACCCACCACAAGTGACCCCATTTTGGAAACTAGATCGCCTAAGGAACTTATTTTGATGTGTGGTGAGCACTTTCAACCTCCAAGTGCTTCACAGAAGTTTATAACGTAGAGCCGTGAAAATAAAAAATAATTTTATTACTCAAAAATGATTTTTTAGCCAGCTATTTTTTATTTTCCCAAGGGTAACAGGAGAAATTAGAACTCCAAAATTGGTGTGCAATTTGTCCTGAGTATGTTGATACCCCATATGTTGAGATAAACCACTGTTTGGGTGCACGGCAGGGCTCGGAAGGGAGGGAGCACCATTTGACTTTTTGAATGCCATGTTGTGTTTGGAGACCCCCTGATGTACCTAAATAGTGGAAACCCCTCAATTCTAGCTCCAACCCTAACCCCAACACACGCCTAACCCTAATCCCAACCCTAACCCTAGTTCCAACCCTAACCCTAATTCCAACCCTAATTGTAACCCTAACCCTAATTGTAACCCTAATTGTAACCCTAACCCTAATCCTAACCCTAACCCTAATGGAAAAATGAAAATAAATATATTTTCTTTATTTTATTATATGTCCCTAACTAAGGGGGTGATAAAGGGGGGTTTTATTTACTATTTTTTATTTTGATCACTGTGATAGCATTTATCACAGTGATCAAAATGTCCTGCACTGAATGAATGAATCTGCCTGCCGGCAGATTCGGCGGGGGCACTGCGCATGTGCCCATTATCTTTGCAGGCAGGAGACAGGGAGCTGCAGGAGCCATGGGAGGAGGGGCGGACACCAGAAGGTACCGGGGGGGTATCGGGGACCCTATTTCTCTCCCCTCTGATGTGCGATCACATCAGAGGGGAGAGAAATTAATTGCAGAATCGCTGTTTTTTTTTTTTTTGCGGTCACTGTTACATATATGGTTAAGGCCGAGGTCACACTGGCGACAAAATCGAACGACTGCAAAGCGATGAAATATCGCATTGCAGTTGGATCAATGTTAATCTATGGAGCAGCTCCCACCGTCCGATTTTTTGTCGTTCGTTTTATACGTGCGAGTGAATTCGCAGCATGCTGCGATTGTCACCGATTGTGGGTCGACAATCGCCAATGCAAGTCTATGGGTGCGATGAAAAATCGGATTACAAACGGACCGCACGTGTGACTTGCGATAAAATCGCACCGGTGTCCTATAGAAAAGCCGGCAATTCATCCCCGGTTAAACTGTAAAATAACATTGACAGGTTTAATAAAGAATGGAAAGAATACATATACACACATAGAATACATATATATATATATTGTGAGACAGTGAGGGAATATGTGTTGAATGGGGTGTACATTTCACCTAGGTACTGTGATGTATGGTATAAGGGAAATGGGTGGCTTTGTAAACCTAGTGGTAGAGAAAGGTCACTACACCTTACATTCATTACACACTTGCAGCTCAGGCCTGAAACTACTCAGGTGTTAATTAGGAGACCAGAAGTAGGTGTCTGCAAACACAGTCAGAGGACGCTTAGTCTGGACACAGGAAGGTGTCCCGGCACAAGAAGCGGTCTCCAGGAGTGGGAGCTGGTTTAGTCTGGACACAGGAAGGTGTCCCGGCACAAGAAGCAGTCTCCAGGAGTTTGAGCTATCTCAGTCTGGGTGCAGGAAGTACCCCGGACACAGGAGTCGTCTCAGTGAGAATCCGTGCGAATAGCGGCTGAATAGGAGTGGATCTCTCTCAAGTCTGGACATTGAAGGTGCCTTCAGACACAAGGAGGAGTATCTGTGAAACTCCATACTGGTAACATATATCATATGTGTTGTTTTGGGTCAGGCATGTTAGAGCCGGGACCCGGATAGACAGGGCAATCGATCTATGTGTAATTAGTGGCTAGACAAGCCTAGGTTTTCTGTTTATGCTTTATTTTTATCTGTTTGCTGTGGACTTTAATAAAGCTGGTTGCGGCCAGTTTTCACCAGAACTGCTGTCTGAATGAACTGTTTTCATGTCACTCTGTCTACCCAGACAGCGATCCTAGAGCTATATCCCCTGGAAATGTCACAATTGGCGGAGAATGCTGGGGCAGCGCAGTGGCTGATACAGTTAGTGCTGGAGTGTGCATGCAGCACGGTGGCTTAGAGACAGCAATAAAGGTGAAGTCTGTTGAAATAGCAGCAGAGAAAAAAAAGTGTGTGTCAAGAGAAACGTCTGTTTGGAGCAGTCTTAAAGAGACAGTAGCCCTAATAGAGTTTGCAAAAGAAAAAAAAAAAAAAAAGTGTGTCTGCACAGCAAAGCTGAACTTGTTGTGGAAAAGACTGTGGAGTGTGCAGCAGCAAAAGAGAAACGTCTATTGGAGCAGTCTTAAAGAGACAGTGGCCCTAATAGAGTTTACAGAGAAAAAAAAAAAAAAAAAGTGTCTTCACAGCAGAGCTGAATTTTTCTGTGGAAAAAACTGTGGAGTGTGTATGTCTTGAGTGAAGACTGCCGTTGTTGAGACAGAGAAGTCTGACAGCATGGATGACAGCATGGAGGCGCTGTTTGAACAAATGGCGCAAGTGAATGTGCAACATAAGACTGCCGGGGTTGAGACAGATAAGTCCGGCAGTATGAAGGAGCTCATTGAGTACCTGGCCCAGGCCCAGCGAAGCATGCAGCAGAGCATGGAGCAGCAGCGCCTGCAGCACCAGCAGCGCATGCAGCAGGCCCAGCAGCAATTCCTGCAGCAGCAGCAGGAGAATAACCGGTTATTTGTTGAGCGGATGGCAGCACAAAAAAAGGATTTCGGTGCCGCGTCCCGAAGTAATATTGTGAAGGCACCTGCGTTGTCCGCTGTAAAGAAGGCGGTAAGACGGTCCTTGAAAAAAATGACACCTCGTGACGATGTGGAGGTATATCTCACTAGGTTTGAGAGACTGGCAGAGAAGGAGAATCTGCCCCTATCTGAATGGGCCATGATGGTCGCACCCTATCTGATTGGAGAGCCCCAAAGGGCCTATGCTGACCTGAGCGAGCAGGACAGCCAAGACTATGCCAAGCTGAAAGAGGAGATTCTTGCCCGGCTGGGTGTTACGGTGACAGCCCGTGCCAGGGGAGTTCATGACTGGAGATACAGTTGGGAGTCTGCAGTCAGCAGGCTTGATTATGGAGTTGAAAAGGTGATAGTGGACCGCTACACCCAAGCACGTCCTCCTGAGGTACAGCCGTCTGAGAGGTCGTCACTTCAGAGTTCCCGGACGCTGAACTCTCGCGGTAAGAGCGTTCCAGCTGTTGGGGACATGGGGTATGCTAATAAGCGGGTTCAGGCCCGAGGGGACATGTGGGTGGGAGAGTGTGATGGACAGTGTTGGAGCTGGCGTGAAATTGCAGCCAACTGTCCAATAGAGGGGGAGCCTATGTGTTGTGATGTTGGCAGATCCCTCTCTCTCTGCGCAGAACCTATGTGTGTGTCCACCTCAGCCGAAGAGACTGGACCACAGGGGTCCCCGGTGGTTGTAAATGACTGCCCAGCACAGGCCCTCTTGGACTCAGAGAGTCCAGTGACTTCCGTATGTGACAGCCTGATTGATAGGGACTTCATCCCTGATAAGCACCTGAGTATGGTGTGCATCCATGGAGACACCAAAGTCTACCCAGAGACTGCCGTGGACTTGGTCCCCAAACTCGGGGAGGTTTCATATGAAGTGGGAGTAGTGAAGAACCTGGTGCACCCCATCATATTGGGTAATGACTTTCCTCGGTCTAAGGATCTCTGGGGAGAAATGTTTCTGATGGACAGTGTGATGAAGCTCCTATTGAGGGTGCGCAGTCCCGAGGGGCGGAACACAATGCTAGTGGGCCGTTAAACTTATGTGATGATGATAATGATAATGATAATGATGATGATGATCATGATAATGATGATGACCATGATAATGATGATGATGATAATGATGATGATGATGATGATGATGATCATGATAATGATGATGATCATGATGGTGATGATGATACTGATCATAGTCATGATAATGATGTTGATAATAATGATGACTGTGATAGTGATGAAATTCCTTTGCAGGTGATGTTGGGAGACGAGGATGGTGGTTCTCGGGAACCGAGTGTCCCTGACTTGCCTGTGTCCTGTGACAATTTTGAGAGTGAGCAGTGGCGAGACCCCACTCTTAGGACGGCACAGGAAAATATGATTGTTCTAAATGAGGTTTCCCAGGAGCCTGGCTCTGAGGAGAGGTTTCCTCATGCTGCCATGGACAATAGCCTATTGTATAGGGACTCTGAAGTCCAGGGAGAGGTCGTGAGTCAGCTCCTAGTACCTGAGCTATATAGAAGTATAGTGCTGGGGTTGTCACATAGTCACATACTTGAGGGACCAGATGGTGAAGTTAATGTTGTGGATGACATGTTAACTAAGGTTCCAGATCAAGATGTGAATGAAAATGAATTGTATAACCCTGACAGTGAGCAGGATGTGAATGAAAATGAATTGTATAACCCTGACAGTGAGCAGGATATGAATGAAAATGAATTGTATAACCCTGACAGTGAGCAGGATGTGAATGAAAATGAAGTGTATAGCCCTGACAGTGAGCCAGATGTGGCTGAGAAAAAGGGGTCAGATAGTGATAGTGAATCATCTGATGACCATAAAGCAACCAGTGCAAATGAGGAAGGCATGGTAGCAGAGGAGGTTGAGAGTCCTGAGAAGAAAGCTGATGCTGACCTTACAGCCAGACAGAAGATGGCATCTGAAGATGTTTTACAGTTGGCCGGTTCCCTGGCGAAGACTAAGGTGAAAGGAGGAGAGCTGAGCTTTAAAGGCAGGACTCTGAAACTGAACACAGCACAAGTGGATGCTGTTGAAGATGAGAAGTTGTCGGTGTGTGGTGTGGATCTGCATCATGCCAAGGACTCTGAAGGTGATGCTGCAGAGGTGGAAAAAGCCATGGAAGTGGTGGTCACCAAGCCAGATGCCTCATCAGAAGCTGAGGTTTCAAGTGAAGCTGTGAGGAACAAGACAGAAGATATGGGGACTGACTCTGTCCAGGAATCTGTTTCTGCCGAAGACAAGCGGCGTGGACGGGTTACGGTCCGGATCAGTAGCTGGCATTGGTGAGCTCAAGCGCACTTTCAGGGAGGCTACATCGGAGCCACGTCCCAACAAATGGGAAAAGCGATGTGTCACTCCGTTGCCGCTACAGACACACGGGAGCCCAGATGGGATGCAGAACGTGGTGGAAGAGAAGAATCCGGCGGGTTCTGAGTATACAGATGCCGCTATCAAGGAGAACTTGAAAGCTGGAATAAATGGAGATATTGGAGACCAAAGTGATGTGACTGAAGAAGTAGAGTCTAGGACTGACGGTAGGGCTTCTGGGCATGTCCTGTCAGAAGAGCCTGAAGGAGGGGAACTGGAGAAAAGTGAAAAACCCCCTATACCTTCTGTGATAGTTGGTGACACATGGTCAGTGCACCAGGGACAGGAGGTACGTGAGTTTCTGAGGAAGAGTCAGCAGAAGTGTTCTGATGTGCCGGGTCGTACTTCTCTGGCCAGGCACTATATCGAAACTGAGCCCGGCCCTAAGGTCAAGATGAAACCGTGCAGGATACCCGAGGCCCGCAGAGAGCATAGGCCTGGGAGGGTACAGGGTAGTGCGGATGCTTCAGATGAAGAGAAAGCTGATGTTGTCTATGACTCAGGTGAAGATACAAATGACAGTGGTGAAGATGAAGCTGATGAGGGCCATGACTGGTCCAGAGTTCACTGTCTCTGTTGGATTGTTGACCAGCCCTCCGGTCTGGATGACCAGCCCTCCGGTCTGGAGAAGAGGGAGGGGATATGTGAGACAGTGAGGGAATATGTGTTGAATGGGGTGTACATTTCACCTAGGTACTGTGATGTATGGTATAAGGGAAATGGGTGGCTTTGTAAACCTAGTGGTAGAGAAAGGTCACTACACCTTACATTCATTACACACTTGCAGCTCAGGCCTGAAACTACTCAGGTGTTAATTAGGAGACCAGAAGTAGGTGTCTGCAAACACAGTCAGAGGACGCTTAGTCTGGACACAGGAAGGTGTCCCGGCACAAGAAGCGGTCTCCAGGAGTGGGAGCTGGTTTAGTCTGGACACAGGAAGGTGTCCCGGCACAAGAAGCAGTCTCCAGGAGTTTGAGCTATCTCAGTCTGGGTGCAGGAAGTACCCCGGACACAGGAGTCGTCTCAGTGAGAATCCGTGCGAATAGCGGCTGAATAGGAGTGGATCTCTCTCAAGTCTGGACATTGAAGGTGCCTTCAGACACAAGGAGGAGTATCTGTGAAACTCCATACTGGTAACATATATCATATGTGTTGTTTTGGGTCAGGCTGGTAGAGCCGGGACCCGGATAGACAGGGCAATCGATCTATGTGTAATTAGTGGCTAGACAAGCCTAGGTTTTCTGTTTATGCTTTATTTTTATCTGTTTGCTGTGGACTTTAATAAAGCTGGTTGCGGCCAGTTTTCACCAGAACTGCTGTCTGAATGAACTGTTTTCATGTCACTCTGTCTACCCAGACAGCGATCCTAGAGCTATATCCCCTGGAAATGTTACAATATATAATATATATATATATATATATATATATATATATATATATACATGTCATTGTGACATATATATATATATATATAGTTCATACACCTCTACATAGTATAATATCCGCTAATTCAATTGCCGGCTTTTGTGAAATTAGAGAACCCGACATGTAATGACACATGGTTTACATACAGTTAACCATGTCATTTCATGTAGTTTGATATATGGTTTTCACTAACAATTACATGAGTGTATGTGTGCAAAATTTCATACATGTAGGGGTTAATTAAATGTGTAAATTCGTTGAAAAAAAATGCGTGGGCTCCCTCTGTATTTTCTCCACCAGACAGGCAAAGCCAGCGAGTGGGGGCAGATAATAATAGCCTAGGGAGGGTGCATTTATTTTGTGCCCCCCTGGCTACTAACATCTGCCCCCAGCCACCCCAGAAAAGGCAAATCTATAATTAGATGCGCCCTTTCTGGCACTTAGCAGGTCTATTCCCATTGCCCTGTAGCGGTGGCTAATGGGTTAATAATGGGTTAAAGCCACCTTGCTATTGGAAGGTGACTTTAAGCCAGGTTAATAATTGAGAGTTGTCAATTAGACAACTCCCAATTATTAATCCTATTGTATGAAATAAAAAAAAAAACGCACACATTAATTAAAAATAATTTTAATGAAATAAACACACAGTTTTTGACCATCTTTTTGTCATGTCGCCGTTGGACTCAGTGGCTGCTGTTCCTGCCTCGGCCACTGGGAGGCGCCAGACTCCTTCGGCTGGTGGTGCCGGTGATAGGAGAGAGGTATCCTCATATGGTTCCACTTCTTTGATGCCGGCCTCTGTCGCTGCGCATCGCCATGTTTCTCCTGTGGGTAATGTTGGTGACAGAGAAGGGGTCCCGGCGCAAGCGTCTGGTGGCGCAGGCTTCGCTCTTCTGTCAGAGGTGAAGTGGTTGGTGTCAGTCATGCATCACCATCTGGCCTGGTTCTGGGAGCGGTCCAGATGAGGTCATCAGACTGTGAGCCTGTGAGAGGTAGCCATGCCCTTCAAATGCCTTGGAGCCTGGCTTGCAAGTCGCCAGATATAGTCTCGGTTTCCCCAGTGTGCTAGTTTGTTTTTGCTATTGTATCTCTGACCTCCGCCTGGATTTCTGACTCTTCTACTGCCTGCCGACTTTGTACTTTTGCTGCCCGCCTGGTTTTGACTTTAACTTTAGCCTGGACTTCTGACTCTTCTACTGCCTGCCGATTTTGTACCTTTGCTGCCCGCCTGGTTTTGACTTTGACTTTAGCCTGGTTTTCTGACTCTTCTACTGCCTGCCGATTTTGTACCTTTACTGCTCTCCCGATTTTGACCTTGACTCCTGACTATTCTTTCTGTCCAGTTTATTATTCCCTTCCGAGCATCCTTCCTGCCCCGGTCCACTGCTCTCATAGGCAGCTACCCCCTGGGCTTCGCTGTAATTCCAGATCCCTGTATAGGGGTAAAGGGTCTCGGGGTTTCTCGTCGTGCTGTCTTACCTGCAGTTCAGACCTGCAGTGGGCGGACGCCACATTATATCTGTCCATAAAAAAAATCATTTTTATATATATTCTGGATATATATATATATATATATAAAAAGCATTTCCGAACATTTTCTCTGATTTTTTTTTCCTTCCTCTCCTTTTTTGAGCTGATTCTGTTGCTAAAGCACCTGTGTCCTGCATCATTGCTCAGTCCTGTGGAGGATCACTCCCATCATCTCTTAGTAACATGCTGCACAAGCCACAGTCTGGAGACCTCTGGGAGAACACTGGACGTCAGAAGCCTTCACTCCCTGGACGTCAGCACCTGAGTAGCTCTGGCCATGCCTGCCCAGGTGCCCAAGTATTGCCAAATGATGCGGCCAAAGTCCTTTTACCTACTTCTTTGTCTTACCTGAAGAAATCTGTGTGTGTGGAGGCTTATGCGGATAGTGGCTCAGAAGGGAATTTCATGGATCTCCTGGTAGCGAGGAATCTTGGTGTACCACTGCTAAGGCTTAATGCGCCCATTAAAACCACTGCGATTAATGGCACTCCTATCGTCCAGAATGGAGCGGGGTTTGTCACTGAGGAAGTATCAATGTCAGTGGGATCGTTACATGCTGAACATGTATCATTTTTTGTTATCCATAATTTATCATCTGCTGTTATTCTGGGTATGCCATGGTTACGCAAACATAATCCAGTCATTGACTGGCACTTGGGTGATATCGTGCGCTGGAACCCAGAGTGTCAGGATAATTGTATATCGCTATCTGTGAACCAAGTTAAAGTCGCACCTACCTTTGTACCCTATGCATTCTGAGATTATGAGGATGTATTTTCTGTATTGGAATTAGAGAAATTACCCCCTCATAGAAAGTACGATTGCCCCATAGACTTAGTACCGGTTTCTCGTCTCCCTAAGGGGAGAATATTTAACCTCTCTGGTCCAGAACGTCAGGCCATGAAAGACTACATAGCAGACAGTTTGCGAAAAGGGTTTATTAGACCATCCACCTCACCAGTTGGGGCCGGGTTCTTTTTGTGGAAAAGAAAGATGGTGGTCTCAGACCTTGCATTGATTACCGTGACTTAAACGCAATCACTGTGAAAAAACAGTATCCGCTTCCACTCATTCCTGATCTTTATAATCAGCTGTTGGGAGCCTGTTGGTTTACTAAACTTGATCTCCAGAGCATATAATCTTGTCCGTATAAGAAGGGAGATGAGTGGAAGACAGCGTTTAACACACCCCTCAGCCACTTTGAGTATCTCGTAATGCCGTTCGGGCTCAGTAATGCATCTGCAGTGTTTCAGAATTTTGTGAACGAGATTTTCAGAGACATTAGTGGTGTTTATGTGGTCGTTTATTTGGACGACATGCTGATTTACTCTTCTGACCTTAGGACGCACGTCCAACACGTCTGCTCTGTCCTCCAGAGACTCAGAGAGCATTCTCTATTCGCTAAACTAGAGAAATGAGTCTTCATGATGGAGGAGATACAGTTTCTGAGGTATATTTTGTCAGCTAAAGGGTTTCGCATGGATCCTTCTAAAATTCAACCCATTAAGGAATGGGTACAACCCAAGTCTCTAAAGGCACTGCAGCGATTTCTGGGTTTAGCTAACTACTATCGTAAATTTATTAAAGGTTTTTCCGAGATAGCCAATCCACTCACTGATTTGACTCGGAAAGGGGCGGATGTGGTTTACTGGAAGCCTGAAGCACTTCATGCATTTTCTGCCTTAAAGAAATGTTTTTCCTCTAACCCGATATTGGTTCAGCCTGATCTGGACCGCCCCTTTATTGTAGAGGTAGATGTCTCTGAAGTTGGAGTCGGAGCAGTGCTATCGCAAGGCACTGCATCCCTCACTCAACTTCGTCTGTGTGCCTTCTTTTCCCAAAAATTCTCTTCCACCGAGAGGAATTGTGATATAGGTAATCGGGAATTGTTGGCAATCAAATGGGCCTTCGAGGAATGGTGCCACTTTCTCGAAGGTGCCAAACATAAGATCACTGTAATTACTGACCACAAGAACCTGACCTACTTGGAGTCAGCAAAAAGACTGAATCCTAGACAGGCAAGGTGGGCCTTGTTATTTTCTAGGTTTGATTTTGTTATTACTTTTCGACTGGGTACTAAAAATGTACGGGCTGATGCCCTTTCTCGAAGTTTTTGCCCCTCACAGGTCGAGGACTCTGAACCGACTCCAGTACTAGCCAAGGGAATTGTTATTTCAGCTGTTTCCTTGGATGTTCTGGAAGAAATCCGTAGATCCCCAGAACAAGCCCCTGATACTACTCCTCCCCAAAAACTATTTGTCCCGGCCACATTCCGCCTTCAAGTTCTGAAGGAATCACATGATTCCGTCCTTGCAGGGCATCCAGGCATCAAAAACACCATCAGACTTGTAACTAGGAATTTTTGGTGGCCAACTGTAGTAAAGGACTGTAAGGACTATGTACTGGCCTGTGAAACCTGTGCTCGCTCTAAGTCTCCCCATAATCTCCCTGCCGGATGGCTCCAGTCCTTGCCTGCTCCTGAGGGTCCTTGAACCCATATCTCCATGGACTTTATTACTGATCTACCACTCTCAGAAGGGAAGACGTGTATCTGGGTGGTGGTGAATAGATTCAGCAAGCAGTGTCATTTTGTTCCTCTGTCCGAATTACCTAATTCCGAGACCCTGAGCAAACTATTCATTACTCATGTTGTGCGATTGCATGGTATTCCTGTGAATATTGTGTCCGATAGGGGCACCCAGTTTGTTTCGAAATTTTGGAGGGCATTCTGTAAACAAATTGGAATGGAATTGTCCTTTTCCTCTGACTATCACCCTGAAACCAATGGTCAAACCGAACGCACCAACCAAGCACTTGAGAATCTACGTTGTTATATCTCTGAGCATCAGTCCGATTTGGTGGAACACCTACCGCTAGCAGAGATTGCCATGAATAATCAGTACCAGGAATCCATCAAGACTTTGGTTCGTTCTCTTCTAGGATGTCAGATGTCCCTGGGGTAGAAAGGACCGTAGACCAGTTAAATACTATCTGGTCAGAAGTCAACGTAAACTTGAAAGGGGCTCAGACTACTGTAGCCAGGCTTCATCTGCTAATAGACGGTGCTCCAAGGGCCCGGACCTGGGAGTTGGCGACAAAGTTTGGCTTTCTACCAGGAATATTAAGCTCAAAGTGCGGTCTGCCAAACTAGGTCCCAGATTTATTGGTCCGTATGAAATTATTGAGGTGATTAATCCAGTAGCCTTTCGTCTGAAGCTCCCTCAATCATTTAAACTGCCCAATGTATTCCATAAGTCCCCTCTCAAATTGTACCGCTCTCCAATTCGTCCTGTCCAGTCCCATCCTCCTCCAGTTTTGGTAGGGGGTGCTTTGGAATACGAAGTCCAAAGGATCCTTGATTCCCGCTCAGTGAGTGGATCCGTGCAGTATCTGGTGCATTGGAAGGGCTATGGTCCGGAGGAAAGGTCCTGGGTGCCTGCCAGTAGCGTCCATGCCAAGGGTTTGATCAGGAAGTTTCATCTCCTTCATCCCAACAAATTGGGCTTTGAGGGTCCAGAGGCCCCTCTTAGAGGGAGGGGTACTGTCTGTAATGAATGGAAGCGGAGGCAGAGATGGTGAAGTTCACATTCGTCTTTTATTTTTAATGTGGAACCTCGAGACCGCGGTCCGGGGGGCTCCGAAGGTGGCGTGACTAGTGAGCCCCGGGTACCCGTAGTAAGGCCCCTTGAACAGGACCAGAATGGATTACCCGGAGGACACAGGTGCTACCTCCAGTTAGAACCCGGACACGTGGCAGCTGTCCCAGAGGGACCAAAAGGGGTAACAGGTAAAATAGCAGAAACCGTGGAGGTTAGACAGAGATGAGGAAGGTTCTGGTTCAGAGTGGATGGTAGCAGACTGGCTCCAGTGACCTTGTCACAGTCCACGGATATGGATGGCTGAAGGCGGAACGGGATGACACTTGCGCCAGTAATAACCGAGATTGTCTTAGATAGCCAGACACAGGATACTAATGATCTGTGGAGACAAATAGAATGAGCGAAGCACAGAGACAACTAACGCAGTGCAGACAGATCAGAGTCAGAACCGGATGTAGCAATGATAGAAACACGTTGCTCCGGCACTCCCCTTAAGGTGGAGTGACCAGATGTAGTAATAAGTGTGCTGCCATTGGTTGATTGACATTTTTTAAAAAATGCACGCTGCCCTTTTAAGAGAGATGGTGGGAGCGGCCTCGCGTCCTAAGCATTCCTCCTAGAGGCCTGCTGGCAGCGTGCCAGGAACTGGAAGAGGAAGCAGGACGCTGAGAAGCAGAAGGAGCAGGGGAATTCAGCCTGCACACAGACTGCTGCAAAGGGACAGCTGAAGGAGCAGAAGGTAAGAGACCAGGAGGGAGTGCAGAGCCAGCACGGGGACCGAGTGTAACACTGTCACGTCGCCGTTGGACTCAGTGGCTGCTGTTCCTGCCTCGGCCGCTGGGAGGCGCCGGACTTCTTCGGCTGGTGGTGCTGGTGATAGGAGAGCGGTATCCTCATATGGCTCGGCTACTTTGAAGCCGGCCTCTGTCGCTGCGCATCTCCATGTTTCTCCTGTGGGTAATGTTGGTGACAGAGAAGGTGTCCCTGCGCAGGCGTCTGGTGGGCGCAGGCTTTGCTCTTCTGTCAGAGGTGAAGTGGTTGGTGTCAGTCATGCATCACCATCTGGCCTGGTTTTGGGGGTGGTCCAGATGAAGTCATCAGACTGTGAGCCTGTGAAAGGTAGCCATGCCCTTCAAATGCCTTGGAGCCTGGCTTGCAGGCCGCCAGATATAGTCTCGGTTTCCCCAGTGTGCTAGTTTGTTTTTGCTATTGTATCTCTGACCTTTGCCTTTATTTCTGACTCTTCTACTGCCTGCCAATTTTGTACCTTTGCTGCCCACCTGGTTTTGACTTTAACTTTAGCCTGGATTTCTGACTCTTCTACTGCCTGCCGATTTTGTACCTTTACTGCTCTCCCGGTTTTGACCTTGACTCCTGACTATTCTTTCTGTCCAGTTTATTATTCCCTTCCTAGCATCCTTCCTGCCCGGTCCACTGCTCTCATAGGCAGCTACCCCCTGGGCTTCGCTGTAATTCCAGATCCCTGTATAGGGGTAAAGGGTCTCGGGGTTTCTCGGGGTGCTGTCTTACCTGCAGTTCAGACCTGCAGTGGGCGGACACCACACTTTTATTGTACTGGTATTCCTTCGATTCTCTTGTACTACTGTAATAAAAAAAATAATAAAACAGCATTATTCTTGCCTATCCGGCACTCAATCAGGTCCAACGCTGTAATCCTTCACAAAGGGTTAACATGTTTACTGTGGGGACCGGAGCTAATGCTGACAGCCTGTAATTCCAGATCCCAGTATAGGGGTAAAGGGTCTCGGGGTTTCTCGGGGTGCTGTCTTACCTGCAGTTCAGACCTGCAGTGGGCGAACGCCACACTTTTATTGTACTGGTATTCCTTCGATTCCCTTGTTCTCCTGTAATTAAAAAAATAATAAAACAACATTATTCTTACCTATCCGGCGCTCAATCAGGTCCAACGCTGTAATCCTTCACAAAGGGTTAACATGTTTACTGTGGGGACCGGAGCTAATGCTGACAGCCTCGCAGTAAACCCCCGAATGAATCATCTCTTCTCCCGGGAGACGACATGATTCATTTGGGAGTTAACTGCGAGGCCAAAAAAGGGAAGTTAGCCCTAAAAAGCATCAACTTTTGCCACATGGATGTATGAGGCATTTCACAGATAAATCACACATTAAAATGTAGCCTGTTTTTATAAAAAAATGTAAAATGGTGCTGTCTTCAAGTGCACTCACACCCAGGGCTAAACAAATTAAAAACCCTACACTGGCCACACATTGACCGTGCACAGATATCAGCTGACATGGAGATAGCAGCACCACTAATTGGTGTACCTTTTTTTTTTAATAAAAAGTACTAGTGTTTTTAAGTGAAAGGACACACAGGGCTCCAAAATATATTATCATACACTGGCCACACGTTCACCACGCACAGATATGAAATGGCACAGAGATAACAGTACCACTAATTTGTGCAGCTATTTCTTAAAGAAAAAGTACTGGTGTTTTTACATGAAAGGACACATAGGGCTCCAAAAAAATATTCCCGTACACTGGCCACATGTACAACATGCACAGATATGAGCTGACACGGAGATAAGAGTACCATTAGTTGGTGCACCAATTTTTTTTGTAAAAGTACCCTGTGTTTTTACGTGAAAAGACACACAGGGCTCCAAAAAAATATTGCTGTACACTGGCCACACGTTGAGCACGCACAGATATGAGCTGGCACAGAGATATCACAACAAAATATATGTGCCTGTATTTCAATTACACCCGGAGCTACCTATATAAGGCCAATATATCCTACAGGTAGCAGCAGCGGCAACAGAAGTCAGGAAGGGAATGGACCCTCTTGATGTGTGCGATGATCTATATATGCACATACAGTGCCTGCAGGCCTTGCACTGATGTGTATAGAGCGACGTTCACTTCCCTGCGTGCCTAACACTGGAACCTATTACTCCGGATTTAGTCCTTAGAAGGACTGTTGGGTTATCAGGATTTGAGTAGTTTAGGATGGTGGACCCCACACTGACTAAGAAATCGCCAAATCTGACCCTATCTCAGCAGCATCTCTCCCTACACTGTCTGAATCCGGAGCTGAATGCGCCGAGCAGGGCGGCGTCCGGTCTCTTAGGGCTCATACCCATTTGTGGAAAAAAAAACGGTCCGTTTTCTGGATGGAAAAAACGGTCCGAATATATGCAATTGTCATGCGATTGTCATGCGATTTGTATGCGATTTTTAATCGCTCCATCCGTTTTCCATCAGTTTTCCATCTTTATGCAATGCGATTTTAACATGACATTTTACATAGAGCAGTTATCTCTATGTAAAAAGTCATGTAAAAATCACATTGTAAAAAAAAAATGTACACAAAAAACAAATAATTATATATACAGTACAGACCAAAAGTTTGGACACACCTTCTCATTCAAAGATTTTTCTGTATTTTCATGGCTATGAAAATTGTAGAATCACCCTGAAGGCATCAAAACTATGAATTAACACATGTGGAATTATACATTACACTTTACAAAAAAGTGTGAAACAACTGAAAATATGTCTTATATTCTAGGTTCTTCAAAGTAGCCACCTTTTGCTTTGATTACTGCTTTGCACGCAGAAAAGGTGAATGGATAGATTCTACATGCCTGGTTCCCACCGTGAAGCATGGGGAGGTGGTGTGATGATGTGGGGGTGCTTTGCTGGTGACACTGTTGGGGATTTATTCAAAATTGAAGCGGTGAGCTGTCCAGCTCACCCCAAACCATCTCGATTGGGTTCAGGTCTGGTGACTGTGGAGGCCAGGTCATCTGGCGTAGCACCACAACACTCTCCTTCTTGGTCAAATAGTACTTACACAGCCTGGAGGTGTGTTTGGGGTCATTGTCCTGTTGAAAAATAAATGATGGTTCAACTAAACGCAAACCGGATGGAATAGCATGCCGCTGCAAGATGCTGTGGTAGCCATGCTGGTTCAGTATGCCTTCAATTTTGAATAAATCCCCAACAGTGTCACCAGCAAAGCACCCCCACACCATCACACCTCCTCCTCCATGCTTCACGGTGGGAACCGGGCATGTAGAATCCATCCGTTCACCTTTTCTGCGTGCAAAGCAGTAATCAAAGCAAAAGGAGGCTACTTTGAAGAACCTAGAATATAAGACATATTTTCAGTTGTTTCACACTTTTTTGTAAAGTGTAATGTATAATTCCACATGTGTTAATTCATAGTTTTGATGCCTTCAATGTGATTCTACAATTTTCATAGCCATGAAAATACAGAAAAATCTTTGAATGAGAAGGTGTGTCCAAACTTTTAGTCTGTACTGTATATATATATGTACAGTCATGGCCAAAAGTTTTGAGAATGACACAAATATTATATTTTCACATGATCTGCTGCCCTCTGGTTTTTATGTGTGTTTGACAGATGTTTTTATCACAGACAGAAATATAATAATTGCAAACATATGAGTAACAAAAGCTTATATTGACAGTTAGAATGAGTTAATGCAGCAAGTCAATATTTGCAGTGTTGACCCTTCTTCTTCAGGACCTCTGCAATTCTCCTTGGCATGCTCTCAATCAACTTCTGGACCAAATCCTGACTGATAGCAGTCCATTCTTGCACAATCAATGCTTTCATTTTGTCAGAATTTTTAGGTTTTTGTTTGTCCACCCGTCTCTTGATGATTGACCACAAGTTCTCAATGGGATTAAGATCTGGGGAGTTTCCAGGCCATGGACCCAAAATCTCTATGTTTTGTTCCCTGAGCCATTTAGTTATCACCTTTGCTTTATGGCAAGGTGCTCCATCATGCTGGAAAAGGCATTGTTGATCGCCAAACTGCTCTTGGAGGGTTGGGCGAAGTTGCTCTTGGATGACATTCTGGTACCATTCTTTATTCATGGCTGTGTTTTTAGGCAAGACTGTGAGAGAGCCGATTCCATTGGCTGAGAAGCAACCCCACACATGAATGGTTTCAGGATGCTTAACAGTTGGCATGAGACAAGACTGGTGGTAGCGCTCACCTTGTCTTCTCCGAATGAGGCGTTTTCCTGATGTCCCAAACAATCGAAAAGGGGATTCATCAGAGAAAATAACTTTACCCCAGTCCTCAGCAGTCCACTGCCTGTACCTTTTTCAGAATATCAGTCTGTCCATGATGTTTTTTCTGGAGAGAAGTGGCTTCTTTGCTGCCCTCCTTGAGACCAGGCCTTGCTCCAAGAGTCTCCGCCTCACAGTGCGTGCAGATGCACTCACACCTGCCTGCTGCCATTCCTGAGCAAGCTCTGCACTGCTTGCAGCCCGATCCCGCAGCTGAAACACTTTTAAGAGACGGTCGTGGCGCTTGCTGGTCTTTCTTGGGCGCCCTGACCCCTTTTTGGCAACAATGGAATCTCTCTCCTTGAAGTTCTTGATGATGCGATAGATTGTTGACTGAGGTGCAATCTTTCTAGCTGCGATACTCTTCCCTGTTAGGCGATTTTTGTGCATTGCAATGATGACTGCACGTGTTTCTTTAGCGATAACCATGGTTAACAGAAGAGAAACAATGATGCCAAGCACCAGCCTCCTTTTAAAGTGTCCAGTGGTGTCATTCTTACTTAATCATGACAGATTGATCTCCAGCCATGTCCTCATCAACACCCACACCTGTGTTAATGGAGCAATCACTGAAAAGAGGTTAGCTGGTCCTTTTAAGGCATGGCTGCAATGATGTTGAAATGTGTTTTGGGGATAAAGTTCACTTTCTAGCCAAATATTGACTTTGCAAGTAATTGCTGTTAAGCTGATCACTCTTTATAACATTCTGGAGTATATGCAAATTGCCATTAGAAAAAGTGAAGCAGTAGACTTTGTAAAAATTAATATTTGTGTCATTCTCAAAACTTTTGGCCACGGCTGTATTTATATATATATATAATATATATATATATAGGTCATACACTTCTACATAGTATAATAGCCGCTAATTCATCCCGCTATACTGTAAAATCACACTGACAGCTTTAATAATGAATAGAAACAATACGTATACACACATAGAATACATATATATATATATATATGTCATTGTGACATATATATATATATATATATATACATATATTTATAGTTGATACACTTCTACATACTGTAATAGCCGCTAATTCAATTGCCGGCTTTAGTGAAATCACAGAACCCTACATGAAATGACACATGGTTTACATACAGTTAACCATGTAATTTCATGTATTTTGATATATGGTTTTAACTTACAATTACATGAGTGTATGTGTGCACAGTCAGGAGTGTATGTGATGCACAGTCAGGTCCCACGCTGTAATCCATCAGAAAGGGTTAACAGGTTACAGCTAGCAGGCAGCTAATGCTGCCTGCTGAGCTGTTACCCCCTGAATGAATCAGTTCCTCTCCCGGCGTCAGGAGAGGAAGTGATTAGTGTGTGAAGCTTAATTGATTGCTTCCCACTTTCACTTCAGGTCAGGTCAGGGTGACCTGACCTGAAGTGAAAGTGGGAAGAAATCAATTAAGCTTCACACATTAATCACTTCCTCTCCTTTTGCCGGGAGAGGAACTGATTCATTCAGGGGGTAACAGCTCAGCAGGCAGCATTAACTGCCTGCTAGCTGTAACCTGTTAACCCTTTCTGATGGATTACAGCGTGGGACCTGACTGTGCATCAGATAGGTAAGAATCATTTTGCTTTTTTATTTTATTTTTATTACAGGAAATGGTTTTAGCAGGAAAATAAAAGATGGTCAAAAACTGTTTGATTATTTCATTAAAATGATTTTTTATTAAAGTGTGTGTGTTTGATTTTTCTTTCATACAATAGGATTAATAATTGATAGTTGTCTAATTGACAGCTCTCAATTATTAACCTGGCTTAAAGTCACCTTTCAATTGCAAGGTGGCTTTAACCCATTATTAACCCATTCGCTACCGCTACAGGGCAATGGGAATAGACGGGCAAAGAACCAGAAAGGGCTAATCTAATTATAGATTTGCCTTTTCTGGGGTGTCTGGGGCAGATGTTAGTAGCCGGGGGGGGCACAAAATAAATGCACCCTCCCTGGGCTATTATCATTTGCCCCCACTCGCTTGCTTTGTCTGTCTGGTGGAGAAAATACAGCGGGAGCCCACGCATTTTTTTTCAATGAATTTACACCTTTAATTAACCCCTACATGTCTGCAATTTTGCACACATACACTCATGTAATTGTAAGTTCAAACCATATATCAAACTACATGAAATGACATGGTTAACTGTATGTAAACCATGTGTCATTTCATGTCGGGTTCTGTCATTTCACAAAAGCCGGTAATTGAATTAACGGCTATTATACTATGTAGAAGTGTATGAACTATAAATATATATATTTGTATGTGTCACAATGACATGTGTGTGTGTGTATATATGTATATATATGTATTCTATGTGTATGTATCTAGTGTTTTGTGAGCTGTCAGTGTGATTTTACAGTAGCCGGGGATGAATTGCCGGCTTTTCAAAGGAGACTGGTGTGTATAAATCGGACAGCACTCGCATGGTGCGAGTGCTGTGTGATGATTTCTCGCACCCATTGACTTTTATTGGCGATTATCATGCCAATTTCGCATCAAATCGCAGCATGTTGCGATTTTTTTCTCACACCGATTTCGGCTGAGAAAAAAATCGCAAATGAGATGTCACCTATTGAATAACATTGGTCAGATTTGAATCCGATTTTTTATCGGCTGAATATCATCCGTTTTCGTCGCCAGTGAGAATGAGCCCTTATACTCATGATGATGCTGTGCAGCCAAGCCAATCACTGCATGACCACAAAAAAGATGACTGCGGCGTTTCATGGCCTGGCAGACATTCCCTGCAGCGTGATTGGATCTCTAAAGTCCGCCAAAAATGCTGAGTGGAGACCCTTGTTCCCGCCGAATAATCCCGGAAATGCTCGCTACTCGCCAAGTATGACGAGTACTGTGATACTCGGGCGAGTAACGAGCAGTGGCGAGCGCGTTAGCTCATCACTAATCAGCAGCAGTAGCCACAGCAGGCGCCGAACCACAACAATGGTGGCACAGATTGCAATAACATGAGATCAGTGCATGACACTAAAAACGACACCATTGCCTAGTCTGCCCAGTCTGCTACTGGAGTGCATCCTCTTTTCCAGTCATTTACTATGTGTCAGACAAGTACTCTTTCCTGCTGGTGCACGGGCCGATCTAATATTTAAGTAAAATAATTATTCTCATCATAGATATTTATATCGTATCAACAGTCTATGCCTGAAAGGGAACCTGCCACCATTTTTTTCTAATATAAAGTATATCCACCACATTTAAGGCATTTTTTACTGCATTCTAGTAAGCTGTATGTAAGTCCCAATACCCCCATGTGGTGCGGTACGGTCCGATAGGCATCCTGGACTTGATCCGACGCGTCTTCTCTCAGTCGCCATCCTCCTGCTTGCTACATGTGGATTATGTGTCCCACGTCATCCATACAGTGTCTCCCAATCGCCTTCCTGTGCAGGAGTACTTTGCTCTGACATTACTCATTTTACCACATAGTGTAATAGAAAATAATAACAAAGATTTCAAGTGAGGAGAAATTGCTAAAAAATGCAATTCTGACACAGTTTTTGGGAATTGTTTTTACAGTGTACATTTTATGTTAAAAATTACCTCGCAATCTGATTCTTCTCTTAAGTACAATTACAGAGATATCAAACATGTCCAGTTAGTTTATTTATTTACTGGTGAAAAAAATCTGACGTTTTCAAAAAATGTTGTCATGACATTTTCCGAGACCCTTAAGGTTTCCATTTTTCAGTCGATGGACCTGTATGAGGGCTTATTTTTTGAGAGGCAAGACAAAATTTTTATTGATATGATTTTGGGATAGATATGATGTTTTGATTGCTTGTTACTAGGGATGAGCGGACCCGTGAAAGTTCTGGTAAGTCAGGTTCGACCAAATTTTAGCCCAAAGTTCGGTCAGGTACCAGAACTGTACCTGAACTTGAACATGAACCATAACCCCATAGAAATTAATGGCAACCTGAACTTTGGAGCTGAAAATCTCTTATTCTTCCTCATTCTGTCTTCCGCTCGCTCACTCTCCCTCTTCTCTCCTCCCCGAACTGTAAAACTGACTTCTAGGAGAAGTTCATGTTCAGAGTTCAGCACCTGAGACTAGGTGTCTGGTACTGAGCCCGAACTTTGAAGATCGCTCATCTTTCCAGAGATAAAAAACCATAATTTTTACATTCTTACATTTTTTTCATTTCCCGATCAGGTTAATTATCTTTATATTTTCATATATCGGACTTCTCTGAATGCGGCAGTACCACATGTGTATATATTTTTTATCATCTTTATTTTTAACCCCTTTCCGACATGAGGTGTAATAGTACTCCGATGTTGGACTCCCCCAGATACTGGCTGGGTTACAGGCTGGGTTTCAAAGGAGCTCCATTTTGACAGGCACAGAGGTTTTCAACAGACCCCTGCTGCCATAGCAACCCACAGGTACACTGGTCATGTACTCAGACCATAGTGGCACTTCTATTTGTTGTCCTTTTTTTTTTTGCAAAAAGGGTGTGACCTCCCTTTTCTTTGAGCTGAACATTACATGCATGTAGTTCACATGGGTGGGTGTCCATTAGCCGGGTCTCAGTCCTTCTCAGCTCTTATTCACATTACATCACTTGCTAAATGGTAAGGTTTTAACACTAAAGGTTAATAATAATAATAATAATAATAATTTTATTTCTATAGTGCCAACATATTCCGCAGCACTTTACATTATAGAGGGGACTTGTACAGACAATAGACATTACAGCATAACAATAAACACAGATCAAAGTAGATACCAAGAGGAATGAGGGCCCTGCTCACAAGCTTACAATCTATGAGGAAAAAGGGGAGACACGAAAGGTGGATAATAATAGTAATAAAGAGCAGATAAAGAGGTTAGCACTCTCTTGAATAGGGTCACCATGATGCGGTGGGGTGGTATTTTTTTAAGCAAAGTTTTGTTACCTAAGCACCCTATATTATTTTCATGCACTATTGCTATTTATTTACTTCACGGTATATGCTTATTTTGTTTTAATGTTGAGTTTTGTCTTCACAGTAACCCACTGGAAATCTGCGATCAAGTCAGGGCCACATGGAATACCGCATTCCTTGCTGGAGCGTTGTTAATGCTGCTATCAGAGTTTGACAGATTAACAATTGTGAGTTGTAATTGTTAGGCTGTGATTCCACGCTCAGGAAACACAGCGCTTTGGACGGAGTGGAAAGTCCGCTCCGCCCAAAGCCCCGCCCCCTTCTGAACGCGCGCTCTTTCCGGATGTGTTCATGGAACACATCCAGAACACATGCGGAATGACCGCAGGGCTACATAGCCCTGTGTTATTTCCCTTGCGGCGATGCAGCGTCGCCGCAAGGGAATAGGACATGCTGCGGTCTAAAAAGAAGCGCTGCATGTCCGGAAACGCAGGTCTTCCGCCTGTGTGTTTTACAGCATAGTGGAGACGGGATTTCTTGAAATCCCCTCCACTATGCTGTAACATCTGGACTCTGCGTGTTTGACGCTGCGCCAACGCATAGGGTCAAACACGCAGCTAATCCGGACTGTTTCCTGACCGTGGAAACATACCCTTAGAGGCAAGTCCTAGCTGTAACACAGAGCCCTTTAGCTGCCGAGTATGTGGCGGGTTCACCCTATCAGCTCACTTCACTTGCGCCGTACATGTATTGCATATGTTGTGAAGAGGTTACTGTATACTAAGGACTAAGGAGGGGATATGTATATAAAAAAGACTTATTAATCTAAAATGATATATTTAAAATTAGCCTGTAAAGAACTGTGGACCTGCTATTATATAAGAAAATCTTTATTCTATATTTATTTTCTCTCAATAAAGTTGCTTGACCATGTGCAGAATAGACTTTCCTGCTATAAGGTGATCATATATCCTATTATGTCTGTTAATGCTTTCCAAGTAATCCATAAAATCTGAATATTATCCAAGACAAAAGTGATGCTTCTTTGTGGAAGTGGAAACAAAAGAAAGTTCAACAAATTAATATATACTGTATAATGTATAGAACAAGCACATGGAATGCTGAGACTGAAAGCCAAAATTTTGTATCTTTATTAAATTTTATTGTTTGCCAGGCAATAAAATGCCCCAGCCATCTTTGTTGTGGTCGTGCAGTGATTGGCTGCTGCACAGCATCATCAGGGGTACAAGAGACTGGACGCCGCCCTGCTTGGCGCATTCAGCTCCGGATTGAGATAGTGTAGGGAAAGCTGCTGCTGATATAGGGTGAGAATTGGGAATTTATTAGCTAGTGTGGGGACTACCATCCTAAACTACTCAAATCCAGCTAAACCAACAGTCCTTCTAAGGACTAATTCCAGAGTATAAAGGTTCCAGTGTTAGGTAGGCAGGGTAGTTTACGTCGCTTCATACACATCAAGGCTTGCAGGCACTGTATGTGTATATACACCATGTTCCAAATTATTATGCAAATTGGTTTTAAATGTCATAGTGTTTTTTTTTTTTTGTAAATGAAACCCATTGATAATATTGTGTCTCAGGGTTCTTGGTTCTTTGGATCACTGAAATCAATCTCAGATACCTGTGATAATTAGTTTGCCATGTGAGCCCAATAAAGGGAAAACTGGATGCTCCACACTATTAAGCAGGCCAGAGTTTTCAAGTAACATGGGAAAGAAAAAGAATCTCTCTGCTGCTGAAAAGCATCAAATAGTGCAATGCCTTGGTCAAGGGATGAAAACATTAGATATTTCCCAAAAACTTAAGCGTGATCATAGTACTGTTAACAGATTTGTGGCTGATTCTGAGCACAGACGTGTTCGTGCTGATAAAGGCAGAATGAGGAAGGTTTCTGCCAGGCAAGTTCATCGGATTAAGAGAGCAGCTGCTAAAAAGCCATTAAAAACCAGCAAACAGATATTTGAAGCTGCTGGTACCTCTGGAGTCACTCGAATCTCAAGGTGTAGGATCCTTCAAAGGCTTGCTGTGGTGCATAAACCTACTATTCGGCCACCCTTAAACAGTGCTCACAAGCAGAAACGGTTGCAGTGAGCCCAGACAGACATACATGAAGACTAATTTTCAAACAGTCTTGTTTACTGATGAGTGTCGAGCAACCCTGGATGGTCCAGACAGATGGAGTAGTGGATGGTTGGTGGATTGTCACCATGTCCCAACAAGGCTGCGACATCAGCAAGGAGGTGGAGAGTCAGTTTTGGGCCGGAATCATGGGGAAACAGCTGGTAGGGCCCTTTAAGGTTCCTGAAGGTGTGAAAATGACCTCTGCGAAGTATATAGAGTTTCTGACTGACAACTTTCTTCCATGGTATAAAAAGCAGAATCGTGCTATCTGTAGGATATATTGGACCGTATATAGCTAGCCCCAGGTGTAATTGGAATACAGGCCACACATTTTTTGGAATGGTATCACCGTGCCAGCTCATATGTGTGCATGCTCAAAGTTTGGCCAGTTTACGGCGGTTTTATTTTTTGTCTTGGGTGTCACTGTAGTTATATACAGCAGGATTTACCCCCCCCCAAAAAAATAAGGAAAAAAACACACACATTTGTCGTAGTGGTATCTCTGTGCCAGCTCATATCTGTGCGTGCTCAAATTTTGGCCGGTTTTCCTTTTTTTTTTCCTGGGTCTCACAGTACTGATATACAGCACTAGTTAGCCCAAAAATAAAAAAAAAAACAGGGCACACATTTGTCATAGTGGTATCTCAGTGGCAGCTCATATCTGTGTGTGCTCAAAGTTTGGCCAGTTTACAGCGGTTTTCTTTTTTGTGTCTTGGGTGAAACTGTACTTATGTATAGCACTATTTAACCAAAAAAAAGGAAAAAAAAAACCACACATTTGTCGTAGTGGTATCTCCGTGCCAGCTCATATCTGTGCGTGCTCAAAGTTTGGCCAGTTTGGGCCAGTTTTTCCTTTTTTTTGTCCTGGGTGTCACAGTACTGATATTCAGCACTAGTTAGCACCAATAATATAGAACAAAACAAGGCACACATTTGTATCTAGTTGGTATCTCCGTGGCTGCTCATATCTGTGTGTGCTCAAAGTTTGGCCAGTTTACGTCAGTTTTCTTTTTTTTGTCCTGGGTGAAACTATACTTACATACAGCACTATTTAGCCAAAAACAAAAACCAAAAAACATTTGTTGTAGTGGTATCTCCGTGCCAGCTCATATCTGTGCGTGCTCAAAGTTTGGCCAGTTTAGGACAAAAGATTGTATTTTTTTTTAGGTCTGTTAACGTAATTATTAAATCTGATAAGGCCAAAAACATTTTTACCTAAAGTCCAAACAGGTAAAAGTGTGGTTTTCAAGCACAGGTACCACATACAAGTTGACTCCCAAATCACCCTTTTGCAGTGAACGTGTATAATATTCTATTCCATTTACAATGGGCAAGACACGTGGCAAGGGACGGGGAAGTGGACATGATGGTGATGGTGCAGGCCGACGCCGTGGGCAAGCTGAAATTGGCCCACCAAAAACACCCGCATCTTCTCGCTGGACCTTAGTGTCCGAAGTCCTAGGGGACCGCGGTAATACAGCACTATTGAAGCACGAGCAGTGTGAAAAGGTTGTTGGTTGGATAGCGGATAATACTTCCAGTTACTTATCTACCACCACTAGCACCCTGTCTTCAACACGGTCAAGTCACAGTAGCTGTGAATCTGGACCACCACATATTCCTTACCCTGATCCTCCTTCCTCCCACCATGTTGAGTCACCTGAGACAACTGATCCCACACTCGGACACTCCGAAGAACTGTTCAGTTTTCCATTTGGAGATTCGTGCCTCTCGCCCTCTAGAAGGTGGGCAAGATGAAATTCCATGTAGCGATGCACAAATCTTTGAGCAGCCACAGTCACAAGAGGTGGACGATGATGAGACACAATTGCCGGAAAGTCAGGAGGAGGACCAGGGTGGGGAAGTGGAAGATGAGGTGGTGGATGATGTAGTAACAGGACCAACCTGGCAGTAGGACATGCTGAGCGAGGACAGAAACAGTGTCTGCGTGTGACACAACTGCTTCTTCCAATGCTGTGCATGCAAGCCAATCCCCTGTCCATGATGCATGCGAAGATGCCTCCTGCCCTGCACCTGCCATTGCCAACAGTCAAATAGCACCATCATCAAGCACGTCCACGTCCTTGTCCCAGTGCAGCCTTCAGTTGTCCATACCCCAGTCATTGAAACATAAGCGGAAATACGCATCCAGTGCCCGACAGGCCACAGCACTCAGTTCTCATATTTCTCATCTGCTTGGGGTCAAAATGTTGCCTTTTAGGCTCGTGGACCCAGTCAGACCATGGGATGGAACACGTCCTGCCGACAACAAGGATTGCGGGCCCTACATCAATCAGGCCCCCACTGTGTACAGCTTCTGCACCTCCTCCTCCTCCTCTTCAGCCTCCATATCAGAAATGAGCATATCAGTCACAAGCTGGAAGCACTGCCAAAGCAAAGCGGTAACAGGCTGTGCTGAAGCCAATTTGCTTAGATGACAAACAGCACAATGCTGAAGAGTTGTTGACAGCTCTGAAAGACCAGGCAGATGTGTGGCTGACATCGGTAAATATCCAGCCAGGCATTGTTGTATGTGACAATGGCAGGAACCTGGTGGCTTTGATGCGAGGCAAACTGACACACGTACCATGCCAGGCCCATGTGCTGAACCTCGTTCAACATTTTCTAAAAAGCTATGCGGAGCTGCCAGATCTGTTGGTTAAAGTACGCCGCCTGTGTGCACATTTTAGAAAGTCAACTACAGCTTCAGCCGCCCTTGCCGTGCTTCAGCAGCGATTGCAGATTACGGCTCACCGACTGGTGTGTGATGTCCCCACGAGTTTGAACTCTACACTGCATATGTTAGAAAGGATTTGTGAGCAGAAGCGGGCAGTTGATGTTGAATACCAGCATCAACAAGGCCGTCGTTTGTCAGGTTTGACTCCATACATAAGACCTCAGGAGTGGACATGGATGTCAGACATATGTAGCATCCTCCAAAACTTTGAGGAGTCCACCAAGATGGTGAACGGCTATGACGCCATAATTAGCATTGCCATCCCATTCATCTGCATTCTGAAAAGCTCTCTGCTCACAATAAAAGAGGAGGTATTGCAGGCGGAGCATGAGGACATGGATCAAGGAACCATACAGGGTGATTACACACAGCCCAGCCTCGTGACACCCAATGTGGATTGGTTGACAATGAGTAAGAACAGGAGCTACTTTCATGCGCTATAGACGGGACTACAACCACAACTGTCATACCGTTTGTTCAGTGTGGATGGCCTGAGGACAGGGAAGAAAAGGAAGAGGAAGAGAAGGAGAAGGAGAACACCTTGGTCAGTCGTCCTGTTTGTGAGGACACGGAAGTCTTGCCTGTTACCAGTCTGGCACGCATGACTGACTTTACATTGCGCTGCCTTTCCCGTGACCCTCGTATTGTCAAAATATTGGGTACCAGTCATTAATGGCTAGTGACACTTTCAGACCCACGGTACAAGGATAACTTTTAATCTCTTGTTCCAGAGGCAGACAGGTGTACCAAAAAGGTGCAGTACCATAGGGCCATTGTTGCAGAATTATTAAAAAAAATTCCCATCTCAAAACACTGGCGGCAGAGATAACGGTTCGTTGGACAACCAAGCAGGACAGGCAAAACAGACACAAGTCCACTCCAGCAGAGGCAGGGGAACACTGGCAAAGTTCTGGGAAAGATTTCTAAGACACTGAGGCATGGGTTAATCTCACAAGGAATGCAATGTTCTCTAAGATACTGAGGGAGTACCTTGCTGACCGTACCAGTGTCCTCTGTGATTCCTCTGTGCCTTTTAATTATCGGGTATCCAAGCTGGACACGTGGCATGAGCTGGCTCTCTACGCCTTGGAGGCCCTGGCCTGCCCTGCCGCTAGCGTTTTGTCCGAGTGGGTTTTTAGTGCTGCTGGTGGCATTATCACAGAAAAAGGCATTCGCCTTTGTACGGAAAATACAGAACAGGCTGACTCTTATAAAAATGAATAAGGGATGGATTGGGCCTGACTTCTCGACAACACCAAATGATGACAGCGAAGCATAAACTCCAATGTACAGTCATGGCCAAAAGTTTTGAGAATGACACAAATATTATATTTTCACATGATCTGCTGCCCTCTGGTTTTTATGTGTGTTTGACAGATGTTTTTATCACAGACAGAAATATAATAATTGCAAACATATGAGTAACAAAAGCTTATATTGACAGTTAGAATGAGTTAATGCAGCAAGTCAATATTTGCAGTGTTGACCCTTCTTCTTCAGGACCTCTGCAATTCTCCCTGGCATGCTCTCAATCAACTTCTGGACCAAATCCTGACTGATAGCAGTCCATTCTTGCACAATCAATGCTTTCATTTTGTCAGAATTTTTAGGTTTTTGTTTGTCCACCCGTCTCTTGATGATTGACCACAAGTTCTCAATGGGATTAAGATCTGGGGAGTTTCCAGGCCATAGACCCAAAATCTCTATGTTTTGTTCCCTGAGCCATTTAGTTATCACCTTTGCTTTATGGCAAGGTGCTCCATCATGCTGGAAAAGGCATTGTTGATCGCCAAACTGCTCTTGGAGGGTTGGGAGAAGTTGCTCTTGGAGGACATTCTGGTACCATTCTTTATTCATGGCTGTGTTTTTAGGGAAGACTGTGAGAGAGCCGATTCCCTTGGATGAGAAGCAACCCCACACATGAATGGTTTCAGGATGCTTAACAGTTGGCATGAGACAAGACTGGTGGTAGCGCTCACCTTGTCTTCTCCGAATGAGGCATTTTCCTGATGTCCCAAACAATCGCAAAGGGGATTCATCAGAGAAAATAACTTTACCTCAGTCCACAGCAGTCCACTGCCTGTACCTTTTGCAGAATATCAGTCTGTCCATGATGTTTTTTCTGGAGAGAAGTGGCTTCTTTGCTGCCCTCCTTGAGACCAGGCCTTGCTCCAAGAGTCTCCGCCTCACAGTGCGTGCAGATGCACACACACCTGCCTGCTGGCATTCCTGAGCAAGCTCTGCACTGCTGGTAGCCCGATCCCGCAGCTGAAACACTTTTAAGAGACGGTCCTGGCGCTTGCTGGTCTTTCTTGGGCGCCCTGAAGCCTTTTTGGCAACAATGGAATCTCTCTCCTTGAAGTTCTTGATGATGCGATAGATTGTTGACTGAGGTGCAATCTTTCTAGCTGCGATACTCTTCCCTGTTAGGCGATTTTTGTGCGTTGCAATGATGACTGCACGTGTTTCTTTAGCGATAACCATGGTTAACAGAAGAGAAACAATGATGCCAAGCACCAGCCTCCTTTTAAAGTGTCCAGTGGTGTCATTCTTACTTAATCATGACAGATTGATCCCCAGCCATGTCCTCATCAACACCCACACCTGTGTTAATGGAGCAATCACTGAAAAGAGGTTAGCTGGTCCTTTTAAGGCAGGGCTGCAATGATGTTGAAATGTGTTTTGGGGATAAAGTTCATTTTCTAGCCAAATATTGACTTTGCAAGTAATTGCTGTTAAGCTGATCACTCTTTATAACATTCTGGAGTATATGCAAATTGCCATTAGAAAAAGTGAAGCAGTAGACTTTGTAAAAATTAATATTTGTGTCATTCTCAAAACTTTTGGCCATGACTGTAGTGTTTTTTTGGGAGGTGAATTCCCATGCACGTCTTCACAACCAAACATGGATATACACTTCCTGATTTTGACTATTTGGTGTCCTCCTCCTCCTTCTCCTCATCCTCACCGTATACCACCACTTGAACACCAAGGTGAACGTATTCAGTCATGCTCCGGTCACTCTATGTTTTGGCAAGGGTGTTATGATGCCCGTCACCAAAATACAAAAAATGTGTACACCCCTAAGGGGAAATGTTTGCCAGCCCATACACTAAGTGTATGGGCATTCCAAGTCTAGGAGACCAGCTCCTAGAAATTGGGCCTATTTTTTAATCAGGCCTTCCTCCACGTCTGATCAGCCACCACCACTAGATTAAAAGGGTTTACGTGTTCCGTGCAGCTACAGCCAGTGTCGCATTATTAACAAGGGTGGGTGGTTAGGCTGTGCGTAAAAGACTTGTTCTGGAAAAGGTTGAGGTGTACCCCACAGGGGAAATGTTTGCCAGCCCGTACACTCAGTGTATGGGCATTCCAAGTCTTGGAGACCCGCTCCTTTTTAATGGGACATTTTTTGGTAAGAGGCCCTCCTCCCTGTTTCTTCCAAGGGGGATTGGAGTTATTGGGGTGCATATGACTTGGTAGCAGGACAGGCCTTGCAGTCAATGCATAAGAAAACAGAATGGGAGTACAAAATGAATGATGTGAAGTGGATTTTCCTGGGCCCATCCAGTACCTGGGTTCAAAGGCTTATTGGGCTGCATATGACTGGGTAGCAGGGCAGGCCCTGCAGTCAATGCATAAGAAAACAGAATGGGAGTACAAAATGAATAATGTAAAGTGGATTTTCCTAGGCCCATCCAGTATGTGGGTTCAAAGGCTTATTGGCGTGCATATGACTTGGTAGCAGAGCAGGCCTTGCAGTCAATGCATAAGAAAACAGAATGGGAGTACAAAATGAATAATGTGACGAGGAACGGCGAAACGCTCGTTGAGGCGGCAGGTTGGGTCGGGACTTTCTCTCCTTTGTAAGTGTAACATTGGCATTTGCACCTTATCTTATGTCCATAACCTGAATGCATTTTCGGCTGCATACATATGCTGCTACTTGATTAATCTGCACATTAGCACTTCTGTGCTGGTATTGGGCTGGACACATATGGGTTATAACTTGGGGTAGTTAATTTAATTAGTAGCACTTGCACTTTAATAATAATTTTTATACACCTCCGGTTCCCTATTTTGCTGGTTTTATGGATTGCACAATAGCACCTTATGACATGCAGTAAAGTTAGGAGATTTATTGTTTATAATTTGACATATAATTTTTAGGTTCAGTATGCACTAAAGCACTTGTATACTTAGTGGAGCACTATTGTTTCTATGCTACTATTATTATTTATAAGATCAATTGCACATTAGCACTTTCATTATATGGATTTGAATAGCATGCATTAGGATTTATAATTGTCTTGCATATTTATGAACTACTTTTATATTTTTTATAGTTAATAGATTTATACCCTTTGTGCAATTATTATTTTTTACATAGTGAGAGAAAAATTGTTCCCTTCCTCTATCTGCTTGGTGTGTTACTCTGTATTATTTTATGTTATTGGTGTTTAATAAAATATAATTTATAAAATATAAAAAAAACTCTGGACCCTTTCTGACTTATACGTGAGAGGTGTTTTTGTGCTATTGATCAAGTTGAGTTTTGTATATTGATTGCGTTCCGAATTGGAATTTATTGTTCATCAGTAATACACTGGCAGTTTTTTTAAGAGCTCGTCAATGACATCTTCCGGGACCTGCTTTATTCCTGCGTTGTTGTGTATCTGGACGATATTTTGATATTTTCCCCAGATCTGGTCTCCCACAGATGAGCAGTTTGGCAAGTTCTTCACTGTCTTAGGGAGAATCGACTCTATGTCAAGTATGAGAAATGTGTCTTTGAACAGTCCGCCTTTTCCTTCTTGGGTTACGTTATATCAGATACCGGACTCAGGATGGATCCTGAGAAAGTCTCTTCCATCCTTAAATGGCCACTGCCCATTGTAGTCAAAGCAATACAGAAATTCCTTGGCTTTGCTAATTATTATCAACAATTCATTCCTCACTTCTCCATGCTGACCGCTCCCATCTCTGCTATGACCCGAAAAGGAGCTGATCCAAAGAACTGGTCCTCTGAGGCTGAGGAGGCCTTCCGCTCTTTTAAATGATCCTTCTCCACAGCTCCCATTCTGCATCATCCGGATTTGAACAAAGAGTTCTTCCTAGAGGTGGACGCATCCTCTTTAGGGGCTGGAGCTGTGCTCACTCAGAAATCTTCCTCGTGTCCTGTGGTTTCTTCTTCAAGGCCTTCTCCACTCCAGAGCGTAACTATTCCATTGGTGACTGGGAGTTACTCACCATTAAATGGCTTTGGAGGTGTGGTGATACCTGCTGGAGGGTGCAGTCTATCCAATGGTCATCTACACGGACCATAAGAACCTGGCGTACCTCAGTCCACCCAGAGACTTAATACACGCCAAGCCAAGTGGTCTATGTTTTTTGCCCGCTTTAAATTTTTATTGCATTTCAGGTCCAGTGACAAGAATGTCAGAGCTGATGCCCTCTCTCGCTCATTTCTGTCCGAGGACCAAGAGGAGGATCCTCAATTTATCATCGAACCATCCAAGATGGATACTGTCGCTCCAGTCAGCCTGTCGTGAATTCTCACAGGAAAAACCCTTGTGGCTGAATGCAAGAAGGAGCGACTTTTGTCATGGGGCCACTCGTCCAAGTTGGCTTGTCACGCAGGACAAAGGAAGACACTACAGTTGATCTCTCGCCACTAATGGTAGCCATCCATGAGGAGGGAGATCTATGCTTACATGGCTGCCTGTCCGATTTGTGCCTGCAATAAAGTCCCCAGACGACTTCCTACCGGTTCTCTCCTGCCGTTACCCGTGCAATCTGGACCATGGCAGCACATAGCAATGGACAATGAAGCACAGAACATGAGCGCACTCACAGCATCATGTGATTATACAGAAAAGCCTTTATTAAAGATATAAAATGCCAGACAGACCAAAAACATGTTAAAAACAATTAAAACACATGATGAAAAAATCTGTGATAGACAGGTGAAAAAAATACATGCACATATAAGACATATATTTAAAGCCGTACAGCCTCTCCCAAATGGATGATAAAAAATATGTGACACACAATTGATGGTAATCCCTTAGAACAATTACATGGAAAAGAAAAGAGTTTAAGAAGAAAGAATATGCATGCAATAAATAAATAGTAAATGTAAATAAAGCAAGGCAAAAAATACAACCCTTCAAATTTCTTTTCCATGTAAATAAAACAATACAAGGAATGTGTTGTCAAGTTGCATAATAATTACCCAGGGAGAGTCACACTGCTTACAGACCCAACGCGTATCGCTGCTTCCTGCAGCTTTGTCAGGGGAAGTAGCCAGGCACAGGAGCAAGCCCCTTAAATAATGCAATTGTAATTGCAATGACATCAGCGAGCGCCATCACCTGTGTGCGGCGTTCACTGAGTGAAACAGATAGTGTAGGACTGAATAGAATTACAGCACATGCACGAATCGTCATCCTGTAGGGTCAGTAGCCATGCTTGCGGTTCACAAGCAGGAAATTATGCGTTCCAAACAGAGAATAAAATAACTTTATGCTATACAAAGTTGCACAGTAATACCAACCCCTGTATGAAGAAACAGTAATAGATATAACACAACCATATGGCGCAGACAATGTGACAATTCACACTGCGCATTCGCGAGTCGTCATCCTGCGTCACAGACAAAGGGTCAGGTTATGCGTTCAAAATAAAATCCTTAAATAGTACTATAATATGAGACTAAAATAAAGTTGTTGCGAATGCATGAATCATCATCCTGAGTCACATATAAAAATTCAAGTAGCATGTTTGCGATCCGTTTGCATTCAAAGCAATGTAAAATAGAATATATTAATTCTATGATATACATCAACTCTTAAATGGGAAAAATATCAGATGTCAGGGGTCAGAAATCATGCTTGCGATTCACAGACAGGAGGTTGTGTATTCCAAGCGGCAAGGAATAAGGTATCTTTATACTATACAAAGTTGCAAAGTAATACTAATAAAAGCAATAATCAATATAACACCGCCATATCGTGCAAACAATGTAACAATTCACGCAATCACTACCGTGTCGAGATCAGACACTTCAGTAGTACAGATAATGTGAAACTAAATAAAGTTTCTCGTTCCATATCACTTGGGACGCATGATCTTCTCTCTGTGGGTTGCGAGCATGTTACTTGAATTTTGTTTATGATACAGGATGGTGATTCACGTATGCGCAACAACTTTACTTAGTTTCACATTACCTGTACTACTGAAGTGTCTGATCTCGACACTGTAGTGATTGTGTGAATTGTTACATTGTTTGCACGATATGGCGGTGTTATATTGATTATTGCTTTTATTAGTATTACTTTGCAACTTTGTAAAGTATAAAGATACCTTATTCCTTACCGCTTCCAGTGCACAACCTCCTGTCTGTGCAGATTCTGCCTGCTGCACTCTGGTGCAGATTCTGCCTGCTGCACTCTGCTACGAACTCTTCCTGCTGCACTCTGATACAAACTCTGCCTGCTGCACCATCCAGTCTGTCCTACAGGGTCCAGCTGCTGCGCATCCGTTGGTCTGTCCTGGAGTGGCACCTGGCGTGCATCAGGAGCCAAGCCTAACCTCACCATCAGAGGCTCTAGTGAACAGTCCGATGCTCACTTAGTCACACCCGTCCAGGCTCTCCATTGGCCGTGGCACAGTGGTTCCACAAACCATGTCCGTGACATGGGTTGATGGCTACATCATCAATATTTTTCAACAATCTAACCAGAAGAAAACCGCAACAAAGTCCAAGAAGAAACATACTGTATATGATGTCCTTGTACAATTAAGAATAACCCTTCAGATCATAAATGGCAGTGCAATTAAAGCGACAAAATATCTATATTCCTCATAGTCACGTTTCTATGGACATGCACTATAGAATAGACAACAGATGGAAATTATTGGCAATTATCAAGACACACTCAATAAAGGAGTGATTCTGCAGGTGGGGACCACAGACTACATCTCAGTACCAATGCTTTCTGGCTGATGTTTTGGTCACTTTTGAATTTTGGTTGTGCTTTCACACTCGTGGTTGTATGAGATGGACTCTACAACCCACACAAGTGGCTCAGGTAGTGCAGCTCATCCAGGATGGCACATCAATGTGAGTTATGGCAAGAAGGTTTGCTGTGTCTGTCAGCGTAGTGCCCAGAGGCTGGAGACGCTACCAGGAGACAGGCCAGTACACCAGGAGACGTGGAGTGGGCCGTAGGAGGGCAACAACCCAGCAGCAGGACCGCTACCTCCACCTTTGTGCAAGGAGGAATAGGAAGAGCACTGCCAGAGCCCTGCAAAATGACCTCCAGCAGGCCACAAATGTGCATGTGTCTGCACAAACGGTTAGAAACCGACTCCAAGAGGATGGTCTGAGTGCCCGACGTCCACAGACGGGGGTTGTGCTCACAGCCCAACACCGTGCAGGACACTTGCCATTTGCCACAGAACACCAGAATTGGCAAATTCGCCACTGGCGCCCTGTGCTCTTCACAAATGAAAGCAGGTTCACACTGAGCACATGTGACAGACGTGACAGAGTCTGGAGATGCCGTGGAGAGTGATCTGCTGCCTACAACATCCTTCGGCATAACCGGTTTGGCAGTGGGTCAGTAATGGTGTGACGTGGCATTTCTTTGGAGGGCCGCACAGCCCTCCATGTGCTCGCCAGAGGTAGCCTGACTGCCATTAGGTACCGAGATGAGATCCTCAGACCCCATATGACACCATATAATGGTGCGGTTGGCCCTGTGTTCCTCCTAATGCAGGACAATGCCAGACCTCCTGTGGCTGGAGTGTGTCAGCAGTTCCCACAAGATGAAGGTATTGAAGCTATGGACTGGCCCGCCCGTTCCCCAGACCTGAATCCGATTGAGCACATCTGGGACATCATGTCTCGCTCCATCCACCAACGTCACATTGCACCACAGACTGTCAGCAGTTGGCGGATCCTTTAGTCCAGGTCTGGGAGGAGACCCCTCAGGAGACCATCTGCCGCCTCATCAGGAGCATGCCCAGGCATTGTAGGGAGGTCATACAGGCACAGGGAGGTCATACAGGCACGTGGAGGCCACACACTCTACTGAGCATCATTTTGACGTATACGGGTGCTTCTCACAAAATCACAAAATTAGAGTCATTACAAACAAAGTAATCTATTTCACGCGTTTATTTCTGTTAATGTTGATGATTATGGCTTACAGCCAATGATAATCCAAAAGTAATTATCTCAGTAAATTAGAATACTTTATAACAGCAGCTTGAAAAATGATATTAACCCCTTCATGACCCAGCCTATTTTGACCTTAAAGACCTTGCCATTTTTTGCAATTCTGACCAGTGTCCCTTTATGAGGTAATAACTCAGGAATGCTTCAACGGATCCTAGCCATTCTGAGATTGTTATTTCGTGACATATTGGGCTTCATGTTGGTGGTAAATTTAGGTCGATAATTTTTGCGTTTATTTGTGAAAAAAAATGGAAATTTGGTGAAAATTTTGAAAATTTTGTAATTTTCCAAATTTTAATTTTTATTCTGTTAAACCAGAGAGTTATGTGGCACAAAATAGTTAATAAATAACATTTCCCACGTGTCTACTTTATATCAGCACAATTTTGGGAACAAAATTTTTTTTTGTTAGGAAGTTATAAGGGTTAAAAGTTGACCAGCGATTTCTCATTTTTACAGCAAAATTTACAAAACCATTTTTTTAGGGACCACCTCACATTTGAAGTCACTTTGAGGGGTCTATATGGCAGAAAATACCCAAAAGTGACACCTTTATAAAAACTGCACCCCTCAAGCTACTCAAAACTACATTCAAGAAGATTATTAACCCTTCAGGTGCTTCACAGGAACTAAAGCAACGTGGAAGGAAAAAATGGACATTTTAATTTTTCCAACAAAAATTTTCTTTTAGCATCAATTTTTTCATTTTTACATGGGCAACAGGATAAAATGGATACTAAAATTTGTTGGGCAATTTCTCCTGAGTACACAGATACCTCATATGTGGTCATAAATCACTGTATGGGCGCACGGCAGTGCTCAGAAGGGAAGGAGCGCCATTTGACTTTTTGAATGGAAAATATGCTGGAATATTTAGCGGTTGCCATGTCGCATTTGGAGAGTTCCTGTGTGCCTAAACATTGGAGCTCCCCCACAAGTGACCCCATTTTGGAAACTAGACCCCTAAGGAACTTATCTAGATGCATAGTGATCACTTTGAACCCCCAGGTGCTTCACAATTGATCCGTAAAAAAAGAAAGTACTTTTTTTTCACAAAAATTTTCTTTTAGCCTCAGTTTTTTTTCATTTTCACATGGGCAACAGTATAAATTGGATCCTAAAATTTGTTGGGCAATTTCTCCTGAGTACACAGATACTTCATATGTGGTCATAAACCACTGTTTGGGCGCACGGCAGGGCTCAGAATGGAAGGAGCGCCATTTGACTTTTTGAATAGAAAATATGCTGGAATATTTAGCGGGTTGCCATGTCGCATTTGGAGAGTTCCTGTGTGCCTAAACATTGGAGCTCCCCCACAAGTGACCCCATTTTGGAAACTAGACCCCCTAAGGAACTTATCTAGATGCATAGTAATCACTTTGAACCCCCAGGTGCTTCACAAATTGATCCGTAAAAAAAAGAAAGTACTTTTTTTTCACAAAAATTTTCTTTTAGCCTCAGTTTTTTTCATTTTCACATGGGCAACAGTATAAATTGGATCCTAAAATTTGTTGGGCAATTTCTCCTGAGTACACAGATACTTCATATGTGGTCATAAACCACTGTTTGGGCGCACGGCAGGGCTCAGAATGGAAGGAGCGCCATTTGACTTTTTGAATAGAAAATATGCTGGAATATTTAGCGGTTGCCATGTCGCATTTGGAGAGTTCCTGTGTGTCCTAAACATTGGAGCTCCCCCACAAGTGACCCCATTTTGGAAACTAGACCCCCTAAGGAACTTATCTAGATGCATAGTGATCACTTTGAACCCCCAGGTGCTTCACAAATTGATCCGTAAAAAAAAGAAAGTACTTTTTTTTCACAAAAATTTTCTTTTAGCCTCAGTTTTTTTCATTTTCACATGGGCAACAGTATAAATTGGATCCTAAAATTTGTTGGGCAATTTCTCCTGAGTACACAGATACTTCATATGTGGTCATAAACCACTGTTTGGGCGCACGGCAGGGCTCAGAATGGAAGGAGCGCCATTTGACTTTTTGAATAGAAAATATGCTGGAATATTTAGCGGTTGCCATGTCGCATTTGGAGAGTTCCTGTGTGCCTAAACATTGGAGCTCCCCCACAAGTGACCCCATTTTGGAAACTAGACCCCCTAAGGAACTTATCTAGATGCATAGTGATCACTTTGAACCCCCAGGTGCTTCACAAATTGATCCGTAAAAAAAGAAAGTACTTTTTTTTCACAAAAATTTTCTTTTAGCCTCAGTTTTTTTCATTTTCACATGGGCAACAGTATAAATTGGATCCTAAAATTTGTTGGTCAATTTCTCCTGAGTACACAGATACCTCATATGTGGTCATAAACCACTGTTTTGGCGCATGGCAGGGCTCAGAAGGGAAGGAGCGCCATTTGACTTTTTGAATGGAAAATATGCTGGAATATTTAGCGGTTGCCATGTCGCATTTGGAGAGTCCCTGTGTGCCTAAACATTGGAGCTCCCCCACAAGTGACCCCATTTTGGAAACTAGACCCCCTAAGGAACTTATCTAGATGCATAGTGAGCACTTTGAACGCCCAAGTGCTTCACAAATTGATCCGTAAAAAAAAGAAAGTACTTTTTTTTCACAAAAATTTTTTTTAGCCTCAGTTTTTTTCATTTTCACATGGGCAACAGTATAAATTGGATCCTAAAATTTGTTGGGCAATTTCTCCTGACTACACAGATACCTCATATGTGGTCATAAACCACTGTTTGGGCGCACGGCAGGGCTCAGAAGGGAAGGAGCGCCATTTGACTTTTTGAATAGAAAATATGCTGGAATATTTAGCGGTTGCCATGTCGCATTTGGAGAGTCCCTGTGTGCCTAAACATTGGAGCTCCCCCACAAGTGACCCCATTTTGGAAACTAGACCCCCTAAGGAACTTATCTAGATGCATAGTAAAGCACTTTGAACCCCCAAGTGCTTCACAAATTGATCCGTAAAAAAAAGAAAGTACTTTTTTTCACAAAAATTTTTTTTTAGCCTCAGTTTTTTTCATTTTCACATGGGCAACAGTATAAATTGGATCCTAAAATTTGTTGGGAAATTTCTCCTGAGTACACAGATACCTCATATGTGGTCATAAACCACTGTTTGGGCGCACGGCAGGGCTCAGAAGGGAAGGAGCGCCATTTGACTTTTTGAATGGAAAATATGCTGGAATATTTAGCGGTTGCCATGTCGCATTTGGAGAGTTCCTGTGTGCCTAAACATTGGAGCTCCCCCACAAGTGACCCCATTTTGGAAACTAGACGCCCTATGGAACTTATCTAGATGCATAGTGAGCACTTTGAACCCCCAGGTGCTTCACAGAAGTTTATAACGCAGAGCCGTGAAAATAAAAAATCATTTTTTTTTCTCAAAAAATGATTTTTTTAGCCCCCTATTTTTTATCTTCATAATGGTTACAGGAGAAATTGGACCCCAAAAGTTGTTGTCCAGTTTGTCCTGAGTAAGCTAGTACCCCATATGTGGGGGGGAAATCACTGTTTGGGCACACGTCAGGGCTCGGAAGGGATGTAGTGACGCTTTGAAATGCCGACTTGATGGAATGGTCTGCGGGCATCTTGTTACGTTTGCAGAGCCCCTGATGTGCCTAAACAGTAGAAACTCCCAACAAGTGACCCCATTTTGGAAACTAGACCCCGCAAAGAAGTTATCTAGATGTGTGGTGAGCACTTTTAACCCCCAAGGGCTACACAGAAGTTTATAACGCCCGGGCATGAAAATAAAAAAATCATATTTTTTCCACAATCAGGATCTTTTAGTCCCCAATTTTTTTATTTTCCCAAGGGTAACATGAGAAATTAGACCCCAAAAGTTATTGTCCGATTTGTCCTGAGTATGCTGATATCCCATATGTGGGAGAAAACTACTGTATGGGCACACATCGGGGCTCGGATGGGAAGTAGTGACGTTTTGAAATGCCCACTTGATGGAATGGTCTTCGGGCGTCATGTTACGTTTGCAGAGTCCCTGATGTGCCTAAACAGTAGAAACTCCCCACAAGTGACCCCATTTTGGAAACTAGATCCCCCAATGAACTCCTATAGATGTGTGGTAAGCACTTTGATTCTCCAAGTCCTTCACAGAAGTTTATAACGCAGAGCCGTGAAAATATAAAATCATTTTTTTTCCACAAAAATAATTTTTTAGTCCCCAATTTTTTTTCCCAATGTTAACAGGAGAAATTAGAACACCCAAAGTTGTTGTGCAATTTTTCCCGAGTACGCTAATACCCCATATGTGGGGATAAACCACTGTTTGGGCATACGTCGGGGCTTGGAATAAAGGGAGCACTGTTTGACTTTTTGAACGCAAAATTTGCAGGAATCAATGGTGGCGCCATGTCGCGTATGGAGACCCCCTGATGTGCCTAAATAGTGGAAACCCCTCAATTCTAACTCCAACCCTAACACACCCCTAACCCCTACACACACCTAACCCTAATACAAACCCTAACCATAACCCTAATCCCAACTCTAACCATAAACCTAACCACAAGCCTAACCCTAATTCCAACCCTAACCCAAATTCCAACCCTAATTCTAACCTTAACCCTAATGCTAACCCTAACCCTAGTTCTAACCCTAAGACTGGGTTCATATTGCGTTTTACCAGCCCGTTCAACACGTAGCGTTGACCGGCTGGTAACGGTATAGCATAACGCGATCGCGTTATTCTATACCCGCTAGCGCAGATGAATCAGCAGATGATTCATCTGTGCTAGCGGTGACGGAGCCCAGACGCTGCAGCCCGTGTCCGAGGCTCCGTCACTGAATGACGGCACGTCGCGAACGCATGCCGCTTTACGGCATGCGTTGCGATGCGCACACAAATGGGGTGAATGGCAGCTTTAGCGGACTGCGTTACACCGCGTTATACCGCGGTGAAACGCAGTCCATCTAATGGACTGTCATAATGCAATATGAACCCAGCCTAACCCTAACCCTGAGGCCCCGTGCACACGTTGCGGATTCACTTGCGGATTTTTCTTAAATCCGCAGGTAAAATGACCTGTGTTTTACATGCAAATTTAGTGCGGATTTGTTGCGGTTTTTCCCTGCGGTTTTACACCTATAATGGAATAGGTGTAAAACCTCTGCGGAATCCGCACAAAGAGTTGACATGCTGCGGATTTAAAACCGCAGCAAATCCGCATGTGCACAGCGGTTTTTTTAACCATTTATTTGCATTGTACTGTACATGGTTTCTGGATCTGCTGTGGATCCACAGCGCCAAATCCGCTGTGGTTCCGCAGCGCCAAATCCGCTGTGGATCCGCAGCGCCAAATCCGCTGTGGATCCGCAGCGCCAAATCCGCTGTGGATCCGCAGCGCCAAATCCGCTGTGGATCCGCAGCGCCAAATCCGCTGCAGATCCGCAGCAAAATCTCCGGCGGATCAGCAGCAAAATCCGCCGTGGATCACCAGCAAAATCCGCCAAGGATCCCCAGCAAAATCCGCCGCGGATCCGCAGCAAAATCCGTCGCGGATCAGCAGCAAAATCCGCCGCGGATCCACAGCAATATCCGCCGCGGATCAGCAGCAATATTCGCCGCGGATCCGCTGCAAGATCCGCCGCGAATCAGCAGCAAAATCCGCCGCGGATCAGCAGCAAAATCCGCCGCTGATCAGCAGCAAAATCCGCCGCTGATCAGCAGCAAAATCAGCCGTGGATCAGCAGCAAAATCCGCCGCTGATCAGCATCAAAATCCGCCGCTAATCAGCAGCAAAATCCGCCGCTGATCAGCAGCAAAATCCACCGCGGATCAGCAGCAAAATCCGCAGCGGATAAGCAGCAAAATCCGCCGCTGATCAGCAGCAAAATCCACCGCTGATCAGCAGCAAAATCCGCCGCTGATCAGCAGCAAAATCCGCCGCTGATCAGCAGCAAAATCCGCCGCTGATCAGCAGCAAAATCCGCCGTGGATCAGCAGCAAAATCCGCCGCGGATAAGCAGCAAAATCTGCCGCGGATCAGCAGCAAAATCCGCCGCTGATCAGCAGCAAAATCCGCCGCGGATCAGCAGCAAAATCTGCCGCTGATCAGCAGCAAAATCCGCCGCGGATCAGCAGCAAAATCCGCCGCTGATCAGCAGCAAAATCCCCTAGAAAAAAAAAAAAATTCTTTATTTTATTATTTGCCCCTACCTATGACAGGGGGGGTTCATTTACTTTTTTTTTATTTTGATCACTGTGACAGTTTATCACAGTGATCAAAATAAATTTTTGTACAATGGTGGGCGCACTGCGCATGCGCCGGTCGGCGGGCGCACTGCGCATGCGCCCGCCATTTTCAAGATGGCGGCGCCCATGAAGAATCCCGGCCAGCCGCCGGGACCGATCCAGGGATGTCGGTGGACCGGGAGAGGTGAGTAGGGGGGGTCGGATAGTGAGGAGGGGGATCGGAAGGTGGGGGCAGCAGATCGGAGGAGCAGGGGAGCAGACAGTGAGGGTGACCGATCGCTGCTCTTCGGGGACCGATCGCTGCCATCTTTCGGTGGCGGCGGCCGATCACCGCCGTGACTCGATGTGGGGGGGTCTGATGTGGTCTCCAGCCATGGCCGATGCTATTGCAGCATCGGCCATGGCTGGATTGTAATATTTCACCAATTTCATTGGTGAAATATTACAAATCGCTCTGATTGGCTGTTTCACTTTTAACAGCCAATCAGAGCGATCGTCGCCACGTGGGGGTTAAGCCAACCCCCCCTGTGGTGATGCACTAAGGGTCCTGTGCCTGGGGGTCGGGTGACCTTTCAGTGACCCCGGTCTCCCGACCCCCAGGAACATGATTTATAGCATGACGCTGACGGCCCGGCGTATGGGTCGGGATGGCACAGGTTTTCATGACGCCGACGTCGGCGTCATGGGTCGGGAAGGGGTTAAAATCCGAAATGTTGGCCTATTGAAATGTATGTTCAGTAAATGCACTCAATACTTGGTCGGGTCTCCTCTGGCATCAATTACTGCATCAATGCAGCGTGGCATGGTGGCGATACAGCCTGTGGCACTGCTGAAGTGTTATGGAAGCCCAGGTTGCTTTGATAGCAGCCTTCAGCTCATCGGCATTGTTGGGCCTGGTGTCTCTCATCTTCCGTCTTGACAATACCAATGGATTCTCTATGTGGTTAAGGTCAGGTGAGTTTGCTGGCCAATCAAGCACAGTTATACTGTTGTTTTTATACCTGTTATTGGTACTTTTGGCAGTGTGGGCAGGTGCCAAGTCCTGCTGGAAAATTAAATTTCCATCTCCAAAAAGCTTGTAGGCAGAGGGAAGCATGAAGTGCTCTAAAATTTCCTGATAGATGGCATCGCTGACTTGGTCTTGATAAAACACAGTGGACCTGCACCAGTAGATAACATATCTCCCCAAACCATCACTGATTGTGGAAACTTCACACTAGACCTCAAGCAGCTTGGATTGTGCCTCTCTCTACTCTTCCTCCAGACTCTGGGACCTTGATTTCCAAATGAAATGCAAAATGTACTTTTATCTGAAAATAACACCTTGGACCACTGAACAACAGTCCAGTTCTTTTTCTCCTTGGCCCAGATAAGACGCTTCTGGCGTTGTCTATTGGTCATGAGTAGCTTGACACAAGGAATGCGACACTTGTAGCCCATGTCCTGGATACATCTGTGTGTGGTGGCTCTTGAAGCAATGACTCCAGCAGCAGTCCACTCCTTTTGAATCTCCCCCAAATTTTTGAAAGGCCTTTTCTAACAATCCTTTCAAGGCTGCGGTCATCCTGGTTGCTTGTGCACCTTTTTCTACCACACTTTTTCCTTACCCTCAACTTTCCATCAATATGCTTTGATACAGCGCTCTGTGAACAGCCAGCTTCTTTAGCAATGACCTTTTTTGATTACCCTCCTTATGGAGTGTGTCAATGACTGCCTTCTGGACATCTGTCAAGTCAACAGTCTTCCCCATGATTGTGGAGCCTACTGAAACAGACTAAGGGACCTTTTTAAAAGCTTAGGAAGCCTTTGCAGGTGTTTTTTTGTTAATTATTCAAATTACTGAGATAATGATTTTTGTGTTTTCATTGGCTGTGAGCCATAATCATCAACATTAGCAGAAATAAAAACTTGAAATATATCACTCTGTTTGTAATGACTCTATATATGAGTTTCACTTTTTTTTATTGAAAAAGTGAAATAAATTAACTTTTTGATGAGATTCTAATTTTGTGAGAAGTACCTGTATATAGACCCTACATGGCCTGAACAGTTGTGTGCTTAGCTTAACCCCTCTCTGCCATCTGACGTACTATTCCGTCCATGAAACCCGTGACAATCTGACCGTGGACGGGATAGTACATCGAAGCGATCGGACGTGCTCCGGGGGGATAGGATGGGGTACCACTAACTGTCGGTCCCTGGGCCACGCCTCTGGTGAACCCTGCTGGACCGTTACCCGGTACAGCCGTCCCTGGTCCCAGACCACTCGCTCGTGGTCAGACTCCAGGGGAGGCTGTTCAGCCTGCTCCTTGAGAGCTTTCAGGATAGCGTCAGCTTCCAATGCTGCCTGAAATCCCTGACTCAATGTGGCAAAGATTGACAAAACTGCCACATCCTCTGTCAGCTCCCCGGGATCTGTCTCCTGGCTGCTGTCTGACTCGGCAGCCACTTGGTCGGAGAGGGGGAAACTGTCGGACCTCCGTGAGGCTCCTTGGGCTCCGGCGCTCCCACTCCTGGTAACAGCAGCCACGACCGCTGAGACCACAGGTAGCGCCTGCTTCCCCTCTGCCCCTGACCAAGTCGCCGGGTCAGGCAGACTTCCATGGCCTCCTGACATCCCGGATGTATGGAACTCCTGCCCTGGGGTCCTACCTGGTGTCTCCTCTCCCGGGACCCCCCTCCCCATGGCCTGTTCCTCTTTCTGCAGAGGCCCTAGACTCAGCAGGCTGGATTCCTTTAGGGGCCTTACACTGCCCATAGCAGCCCCTCCTTCTGAGCTCTCCCCCGCAGTCTCCTCACCTGTCCTCACTGTGAGCCCCGTGTGTGTAGTGTCAGTGCAAGGCTTATCATCAGGTTTCATTCCCTCCTCCACTGTTGGAGGCACATTCAACACATTAACATTAGCATTCACAGTAGAGTCATGACATTCTTGGGGAGCCGAACTTGGGGGTTTAGTGGCCACATACTGAGACACTAGCCGCCCCAAATCGGTCCCAAGCAACACATTGGCAGGAATACTTGGCGTTACTTCCACCTCCCACTTTCCCCTCCCGGCACCCCAGTCTGAAAACACGTTGGCGACGGGCAGCGCGGTTCAACGCCTCCAATTCCGGAGACGGAAAGGGTTTCCCCAGGTACCAAGTCTTGAGGGGACACCACCTCAGGACGTACCAGGGTTTGTTCAGCGCCTGTGTCCCGCAGTCCCATGACCTCTGAGCGGCTGATGGTGATGGGTTGGTAATTGTCCAGGGACCTCCCACCACCCCCTCCCACACACAAAACAGTGGACAGTTTCAGGGGCAGGGATGGGGCCTTATGGTGCTAGGGAAGCGCAGCTTTAAAGTGTCCCAGCTGGTTGCAATTATGACAACGCCTGGGTTCTGTTCCTGGCCTGGAGAGGGCAGCAGGGGTATACCCCTTGCACTCTGGGGGCTGGGGGGACCGTGGCAGGATTGGGTTTACCCCCTCTCCAGGTGCTGCTGGCAGGCTTCTTTGGCTCAGGCGCCCTGTTGTTGGCATACTCGTCTGCCAGGGCGGCTTTAGCAGAAGCCCCCTTTGGTTTCCGGTCACAGAGGAACTGCTGGAGGTCCTCTGGGCAGTTCCACAAGAACTGCTCCATGATGAACAGTTCCTGGACCTCCTGGCGAGCTCTAGACCCAAGGTCCAGTGCTCCGCAGCTCTCAGCAGGGCCCGCATGTGGTCGGTCCAGGTGTCCTTTGAGCCCAACTGCAGGCTCCGGAACTTCCTGCGGTACGACTCCAGGGTGAGGTTGTAGTGCTGGATCAGGGCCCGCTTGATGCTGTTGTAGTCCTGCTCCTCCCTGGCAGGTAAGTCCCCCAAAAGTTCCAGGGACTTACCCCTCAAACGGGGGGTCAGGTACCTTGCTCACTGATCCAGGGCCAGATGGTGTTGGAGACAGGTTCTCTCAAAGGCCAGCAGAAAGGAATCCAGGTCTCCTTCCTTTTTAAGCAAGGGAAAGTCCTCCACCGGACCTTGGAAGCTTTGGTCTCCGGTGAGGCTGGAGCGTCCAGCGGAGCCTGTGCTGAGCCATCTCTCGTCGGTGCCGGCACTCTGCAGCTTCACGGCTTTCTGCAGCCTGCAGCACACGTTCTGTATGCTCACGCTCTGCTGCTTTCTCTGCCGCCACCAGGAGCCCGTCATGGGCGGCGTCGTTACCAGCCTCGAGCTGTGCCATAGCCGCTTGGAAAAGGGCCTTTGATCTGGACAGGCTGGGGCGGGCAGGTGGTGGACAGTCCACTGCGGGACTGAGCACGGGGGTCTGGTTCCTTGGGGGGCCCTGGCTGAGCTCCCCCTCGCCTTCATCGGTATCGACCTCCTCATAGACCATAGCATTGGCCTCCCCCTTTGTCTTACTCCTGGTGCCTTCCGCCATCTTGGAACCTCTGGTTACTGACACAGCTTCAACCCTGACCTTGCACACAACTTAATATATTTACACTATGACCGTCTAGTGCTGGGCTGACCTTAAGACCCCAGCCGTGAAAGTTACCGCTGGTAGTCTTTAGTGTCTGGGAGTAGGGGTCCCACACACACACTATTACTCTGATTCCACTGCTGCCACCAATGTGAAGGAAACCGGTTCCTCCCACATCACCAATGTGACGTAACTACACAGTCACAGCTCTCCAGCGCCCCCTTTGTCTCTCAGGTCAGTAAGGGAACTGCACCTAGAGCATATGGCCGCCGGGGAGGAGGTCCTGTTACCCACTGGGTATTCTAAGATTCAGAATCAGAGTAAAAGCATCAGCCCAAAATTAATTTTATGGTTTAATTGCCTTAAGGGTGCACTAGATAATTACAGAAATATACAGTAAGATATACAATGGAATTACAGTGGATTTGCAGTCAGAGTAAAATATAACAATAATGGTACAAGGCTTAGAGATATTAAGCTGGAGGTCAATTTTACCAGGTTGTAGGTTGCATGTGGATGTCGGGAGCTCTGCAGTCCACAGGTATAAGAATCTTAGTTGCCGGACAGTCCCCAAAGCGCGTGCCGCTGCTCACTTGGCAGATCTGTCCCTGTTCCTTCTTAGATCATCATCGTCATGTTCTTCTGTGAGAGAGAGTGTCTCTGCCATGGGCTCTCAGTTCTTAAACATGCTGAGTTCCTCCCCCAGGAGACAGAGGGTGGGCTAATAATCTCCACCCTTCAGTTCCCTGCAGAATTTATTCCCAATATCTAAGAAAGGGGGTAACTTTCTCCAGGATGATCGGATCAGGACACGAGAGGTACCAGTGAATGCGGTTTGTTTTGCCTGTCGTGTGTAGAGCAAACATGGCCACATTGGGTCACTGTGGAGGGCCAATCTCTTTATCTCAGGTCCCAGAGCCCTCACCGACTCGAGAGTCGCACTGTCAGATGCGCAATTTCCGCATTGTCACGCGGATATTTTTCATGAGTCTGTACTCGAAAGGTGTGCTCATAATCCATAATCCTAGGATGGAGTCGGAGTGGCTGGGAGAGACAATGGATGTGTATTTCTGTGTCCAGCTGACAGGTATAATCTAATTGAAGCCCCCAGGCATCTCCAGGCCCCATGCTGGTGTGGCTCCTTGCTCAAGCTTTGAAGTCCTATTTTGGCCTTATCTCCTTATCATACTAAAAGACCTTGCTATTCAACATTGGAGCACTAAATCCTATTTTCTTCAATATGCTTACAGGGATGGGGGGTAGGAGCAGTTAGCTGCCTGTGACTCTGTGAACTCAGACAAAATGGCACCTGGGACAGGCCAAGCTCAGACATGAGGCGAGCATTATGCCCCATATCCAAGATGGCGGCTGTTCCTTCATCACAGATGGGTTTTCAGATTCCATCTGAAGGATCCAAGTGTGGTTAATAGCCGGACGTGTTGGGGCAAAGAATTCCAGAGGATGGGGGATATTCGGGAGAAGTCTTGGAGTCGGTTAGGTGAGGAACGAATAAGTGTGGAGGAGAGAAGGAGGTCTTGGGAGGATCGGAGATTACGTGAGGGAAGATATCGTGAGATTAGTTCAGAGATATATGGAGGAGACAGGTTATAGAAGGCCTTGTAGGTCAGTATTAGTAATTTGAATTGGATACGCTGAGGGAGTGGGAGCCAGTGGAGAGATTTGCAGAGGGGAGAAGCGGAGGAGTAGGAGGAGAGAGATTAATTAGTCGGGCACCAGTGTTAAGGATGGACTGGAGAGGTGCGAGGGTGTTAGCAGGGAGGCCACAGGAAAGGATGTTGCAGTAGTTGAGACGGGAGATGATGAGGGCATCAGGAATAGTCAGGAATAGCCAAAGGGTCGGTAGACTCAGTACACAGGAGAAGCAATGTAGTTAAAGGATCAGCATGTAGCATAGTCAGGAATAGCTAGGGTGTGGTACACAAAAGCAGCAGTATAATTTTGGAATGAAGGAGCAGGTGAAGAGAACTTGAATAAAGGCTGGTAATTCAATAATCTCACAAGGAAGAAAGTGCATTGACAGGTTTAAATAAGATGAGAAAAAAGAAATGCCTTAGGAAATTGGGAACACCCATATAATAAAAGTGTATTATTCTATGGCATGCTCTGTTTATGCTGTTTTTAATGTTTTTAATCTTATTGTGTTGTTGTTTGCACATATTTTGGATACTCACAAATAAAGCTGTTTACACTTTTATTATATGGGTGTTCACAATTTCCTAAGGCATTTCTTTTTTCTTGTTCTGGCTGTTTCCCATTTGCCTTTGGTGAATCCCTTCCATATATTGTTTTTGAGTGGTGCCCTCCTGTTGTTTGTCTTGCAACAGGTTTAAATTGACTGAACCCTGGTTCAACATCCTATCAGAAAAAACACAGGTACTAGTTTCTGGGCTAGCATGGAACTATCCAGCAAGCTGAATAGCTCATCATACTTTGGGGGTGCTTTTATGGAAAGGTAACAGGATGACTGCATGGTATTGAAGGGAGGATGGATGGAGTCATGGCTGGGTCTTCCAGCATGACAATGACCCGAAACACACAGCCAGAGCAACTAAGTAGTGGCTCTGTAAGAAGCATTTCAAGGTCCTGAAGGGGCCTAGACAGTCTCCAGACCTGACCCCAATAGAGAATCTTTGGAGGGATCTGCAACTCAATGTTGTACAGTGACAACCCCAAAGCCTGAAAGACCTGGAGAAGATCTGTTTGAGCCAAAATCTCTGCAGCAGTGTGTACAAACATGCTCAAGAACTAGAGGAAATGTCTGACTTCTGTAATTGCAAATAAAGGTTTCTGTACCAAATATGAAGTTTGTTTTTCTATTGCATCATATACTTATTTCATGCAATAAAATGTAAATTAATCATGTAAAGATCATACAATGTGATTTTCTGTATTTTTTTAGATTCTGTCTTTCACAGTTGAAGTGTACCTATGATAAAAATTACAGACCTCTCCATTCTTTGTAGCTGGGAAAATTTGCAAAATTGTCAGTGTATCAAATACTTATTTCCCCCGCTGTATATACAATAGTGGTAAAGAATCGTCAGACACCAGAAATAGAGAGGGCCCCGGATATAATTAAGGTTTTGCCAATATTTTATGGATAACATACTGAACTAACTTTATAGACACCATGAACAAGTGCTGGCTAGTATCACATTTTGTGCTACAGCAAATCTCCATTGCCAGTCTGTGATAGATATGTCCATACAGCAGCAATGAATACTCAAGCACTAGATAAAAAATTATCTTGGTTTCTCTATTAACTTCAAACTCTCATCTATAAAACAACCAAGATTTTTAGATATTATCACTTATGCATCTTGCAATTACACAAAATGTTACAGTTTACGGATACAGAATTTATAATCCAATAGTCAGGCAGCTCTTAGAAAATGCACATAGTTGATGCTATGTTCATTAGAAAAAATCCTCATAATGGTGTGTTTGAAATCATTAACTAACTGCAGATGCAGCATTTCGTGTCATAAATCTGCAAATGTCCATTAAAAAAACTTTTCATGTTTAAACATGTGTTAATGTTAACCCCTTTAACCCCAAGCCTGTTTTCACCTTCATGATCAGGCCAAATTTTACAATTCTGATCGGTGTCAATTTATGGGGCAATAACTATAGAACGTTTCAACGGATCTCACTGATTCTGAGAACGTTTTTTTGTGATATTTGGTACTTCATGATAGTGGTAACATTTTTTCGTATGACTTGCATTTATTTATGAAATAATTTGAAATTTTCAAACTTTTTATTTGTATGCCCTTAAATCAGAGAGTTACAGTACAGACCAAAAGTTTGGACACACCTTCTCATTTAAAGATTTTTCTGTATCTTCATGACTATGAAAATTGTACATTCACGCTGAAGGCATCAAAACTATGAATTAACACATGTGGAATTATATACTTAACAAAAAAGTGTGAAACAACTGAAATATGTCTTATATTCTAGGTTCTTCAAAGAAGTCACCTTTTGCGTTGATGACTGCTTTGCACACTCTTGGCATTCTCTTGATGAGCTTCAAGAGGTAGTCACCGGAAATGGTCTTCCAACAATCTTGAAGGAGTTCCCAGAGATGCTTAGCATTTGTTGGCCCTTTTGCCTTCACTCTGCGGTCCAGCTCACCCCAAACCATCTCCACTGAGTTCAGGTCTGGTGACTGTGGAGGCCAGGTCATCTGGTGTAGCACCCCATCACTCTCCTTCTTGGTCAAATAGCCCTTACACAGCCTGGAGTTGTGTTTGGGGTCATTGTCCTGTTGAAAAATAAATGATGATCCAACTAAACGCAAACCGGATGGAATAGCATGCCGCTGCAAGATGCTGTGGTAGCTATGCTGGTTCAGTATTCCTTCAATTTTGAATAAATCCCCAACAGTGTCACCAGCAAAGCACCCCCACACCATCACACCTCCTCCTCCATGCTTCACGGTGGGAACCAGGCATGTAGAGTCCATCTGTTCACTTTTTCTGCGTCGCACAAAGACACGGTGGTTGGAACCAAGGATCTCAAATTTGGACTCATCAGACCAAAGCACAGATTTCCACTGGTCTAATGTCCATTCCTTGTGTTCTTTAGTCCAAACAAGTCTCTTCTGCTTGTTGCCTGTCCTTAGCAGTGGTTTCCTAGCAACTATTTTACCATTAAGGCCTGCTGCACAAAGTCTACTCTTAACAGTTGTTGTAGAGATGTACCTGTTGCTAGAACTCTGTGTGGCATTGACATGGTCTCTAATCTGAGCTGCTGTAAACCTGCAATTTCTGAGGCTGGTAACTCAGATAAACTTATCCTCAGAAGCAGAGGTGACTCTTGGTCTTCCTTTCCTGGGGCGGTCCTCATGTGAGTTAGTTTCTTTGTAGCGCTTGATGGTTTTTGCAACTGTACTTGGGGACACTTTCAAAGTTTTCCCAATTTTTCGGACTGACTGACCTTCATTTCTTAAAGTAATGATGGCCACTTGTTTTTCTTTACTTAGCTGCTTTTTTCTTGCCATAATCCAAATTCTAACAGTCTATTCAGTAGAACTATCAGCTGTGTATCCACCAGACTTCTGCACAACACAACTGATGGTCCCAACCCCATTTATAAGGCAAGAAATCACACTTATTAAACCTGACAGGGCACACCTGTGAAGTGAAAACCATTTCCGGTGACTACCTCTAGAAGTTCATCAAGAGAATGCCAAGAGTGTGCAAAGCAGTCATCAACGCAAAAGGTGACTTCTTTGAAGAACCTAGAATATAAGACATATTTCAGTTGTTTCACACTTTTTTGTTAAGTATATAATTCCACATGTGTTAATTCATAGTTTTGATGCCTTCAGTGTGAATGTACAATTTTCATAGTTATGAAAATACAGAAAAATCTTTAAATGAGGTGTGTCCAAATTTTTGGTCTGTACTGTATGTCACACAAAATAGTTAATAAATAACATTTCTCACATGTCTACTTTACACCAGCACAAATCTCAATTTTCCAACAAAATTTACAAAACCATTTTTTTAGGGACCACATTATTTTTGAAGTCACTCTAAGGGGTCTATATGACAGAAAATACCCAAAAGTGGCAACATTTAAAACTGCACCCCTCAAGGTGCTCAAAACCATATTCAATAAGTTTTTTTACCCTTCAGGGTCTTCACAGGAGTTCACGGAATGTGGAAGGAAAAAATGAACATTTTACACTTTTTTACAAAAAAATTACTTTAGACCCAATATTTGTTATTTTCACAAGGGTAACAGGAGAAAATGGACCAGGAAATTTGTTGTGCAATTTCTCCTGAACACACAGATAACCCATATGTGAGGAAAACACTACTAGTTGGGCCACAGCAGAGTTTGAAATGGAAGGAGCGCCATTTGACTTTATGAATGCAAAATTTGCTGAAATAATTAGTGGACACCATGTTGCACTTGGAAAGCACCTGATGTGCCTAAACAGTGTAAATTCCCACAAGTGAACCCATTTTGGAAACTAGACCCCTCAAGGAACATATCTGGCTTTGTGGTGAGCACCTTGAACCCCCAGGTGCTTCAAAAATGTATAATGTTGAGCCGTAAAAAACATTTGTGAGGGTTCTCACTCCTACATTTGTGAGGACCCTCCCTCATGCCAAATAGTTAGCAAGATAGTAGAATACATATTCCCCATCAGTTTACAATGCCATTTCAAACATGCCCATTTGAATTTTGGGCATCGCCCACCACCACCACTATGTCCACCGCCATGTCATTATGTGGCCCTCGCTTACAATTAGCAGAGGACCAGCAGGGGCTGTGAAACCTGAGTTTTGCAATCTGCACATTTCATTTTGCCACCAGATCCCAATGGAACTGTCATAGCGGGAGAAGCCACTGTAAAGTGAATATAATACATGAGTTGGGGGAGCTACATGATCAATGTCAGTAAATTGCATTCTGCCAGATACCAAAAGCATTATAATTAAATTCTGAATACAGTGTATGCAAGCGAGGGCCTGTATTGTGGTCAGTCTTTTAGGTTTGAAACCCATGTCAGGAACATGTACAAGCCTCATTTTACTTGGAAGCAGCCTCCTCAAGAGAAAGATACAGGAGTGCTATTGACCAATCTGCACAAGCCTACATATTTTCTATTGGTTTAATAAACAGCATATCTTTATTTAGCAGTTGTGCATCTGGCGCAAAGCCTGCAGAGATATGCAAACATGACTATTTACCTGTAATTTTCACGAGTCTGCTTTTGTCGTGTGTAATAAAGCTCATATATTTAAAAAAAATTGCCACACATTGCTAGATATACTGAATTTGTGCCTAACACGTCTGTGAGAGTAATTGTCTAAAATAAATCCAGGATTTTTTTTTCATAAACATAAAGCATTCAATATGAGAAAGGATGACGTTTAGGGATGTGGATGTTGTGATGCCCGCCAGGGCTGTGTTACAGATCAGAAGGTACGAAACAAATCGTGAGCACAACCTTAAGAGAAATGGTGCTTGAAGTCTAGGTTCCCACACCGGGTGATAATAACATAGAAAAGACTAAGCACTCAACTTAAATATTTATTAGTAGTATCTTCAAAAAACGTTTTGGTCTTGATGACCTTCATCAGTAACTACTGAAATAACAATTCAAATGCATGAGAATTTGAGTCCTATACAGACAAAATAAAATGCAAAACGAAATAAGGTATATACAAAATATGTGTACAAGTGTCACAACTAGAGAAAATAGCCAAAACGAGTGGATTGACTATGAGTATACATTGACAGTCATGGTGATATCCTAAATAGGAGAAAATAGTGCCATACCTTATATGTATAGAGAAAATGGCTTCTAGAGAAACGAGTGCCGCAAGTGGAGTATACTGCCTTAATGAAGGTATAATAATTGTGAGGATGACTACAGGCATCCAACCGTGAATAAATTGCGACCAAACAGGCAGTGCTTACATAGAGGGATGCTATGTTTTGGTAGCTGAGGAGAGCAGGCAAAAACGGCAATACACCAGAGAGGTTGGAATCTACTGGATTGCAGTACCCTGACTAACAACCACAACTAAAGGCAGCCGTGGAGCGTTCCTACGTTGGTCCTAGACGCCTCGTCACAGCCTGAGAGGTTAACTACACCTAAAGATAGAAAGAGGAAAGCTATGTGCCCCGGAGCAGATCCCCAAAGAACATAGGAAGCCCCCAAACATGTAATGATGGTTAGACAAGAGGAAATACAGACACAGACAGAAAATAGTATGAGCAAACGCTGGGGCCCAATCTGCCTAGACAGAAAAGGATAGGAAGGATACTTACTGCAATCCAACAAAAACCCTAAAAAAAGCCAACGCTACTAATTGCAAAAACACCTGAGATCACACGACCTCTACCACCTAAATTAGTTCTCTGGTGTAACAAAACTAAGCCGCAGCCACTGAAAAAACTGGAAAAGGCAAATGAACAAACAACAGTGGCTCCAGAGGAACCGAGAGGAGCCCAAGCCCCCCGGGGAGGGGAACCTGGCCAACCTCACAGAAATGCAGAGAAATAAGCAAATAGCAAGCACAAAAAAACAGAAAATATCTTATCTGAGAACAGGAGAAGAGTCAAGACTCAGCAAGCTTCCAAGTGAACCAGGAAACAACGTTGAGACAAGAACAATTCATCACCGGCAACCATGATGGGGGGAAACCTCCCTTATATCCAGCCAGTCTGTGATTCCTGATTGTCAATCCTCATTGAATGGCTCAGTACTGTTTGTAACCACCAGAGGGAGCTTCTGCTCAGAATTCATTTCTAAAACATTCACAACAGAGGGAAGCGTGGCTTATAATAAAGCTGAGAAAATTAAGGTTAACAAAAATCAGTGGTGGAATAATCAAAGTAGGAGCAATGAGAAACAGCATGTTATTTACCTCAGTGGTAATGCCAGATAAGTAGAGTATGCCTAATATTTCGATATCCACCGCTATGATGGCTGGGGCTGTATACAAAGATAAAATAAGAATTGGGGCATAGGAGTCATATAATAAAAAGAGTTACCATGTGATGTTAGAACCACAATAGCGCTCACTATAGTAGCCAAAATACCTCAACAGGAACGTTATCCGAGCGGGCTGTGGATCCTCGTCGAGATGTAAGAGCCGGGAGTGAGGTTGTAACACAGTATGTCCCATTATATGAGGAAGGGGTGGGACTAAGAATGAAACCGCAGGTCACAGGAGAAAACCGGAAGTAACCAGGCAGAAATAACATGGCCGTGCGTTCCACTACGCTGCTATATGCGTGTCAGCATTGGAACAGGCCGATATGTTACAGCAAAACAAAGAATTAACAAGTGGCAGTGGCGTTTCACTAAATCTGAGTATTAGGAGCTAAGTGGTAACATTAAAAGCTGTAATCGCTTCTATAGGTATAAGTTGCCATGGTAACTCTAAGGGGCACTGAATGGGTGATACCAAGAAAAACGAGGAGGAGGAAGAGAAAGGGAGAGAATACAAGAGAAGGTGCTCATAACCATTTTATTTTATATAACAGGCAGGATCATACATAGTGCTAGGTGAGCTCCCATTTTGCCTTGAATTTTATTGGTGAAGTGGTCACAGAGAAAATCCCAATATGAGAGGCGTGGTGACTTGTGACAAGTGGTCCAAACATTCTAATATAGGCGGCTCTGAAGGGAAAGAGAAGAGCTATTTTTTGTAGTTGTGACCCTTGTACACATATTTTGTATATACCTTATTTTGTTTTGCATTTTATTTTGTTTGTATATAACTCAAATTCTCATGCATTTGAATTGTTATTTCAGTAGTTACTGATGAAGGTCATCAAGACCGAAACATTTTTTGAAGATACTACTAATAAATATTTAAGTTGAGTGCTTAGTCTTTTCTATGTTACAGATCAGAAGGTGACTGAATCTCGTTCTAGGTTACAGTCAAAATGTGGTCAGGGCGGTACACCACTGATGAACCCAGACAATTGCCAGGATATTGTGGGTTGGATTGCAGACAAAGTCTCCAGAAGAAGGATCAGATTGAGGAATTGGAAGATGACGTGGTCGATGATGAGGCCACTGATCCAACCTCGCGTGGTGCCATGCCTAGTGAGCACAGCAGTGCAGACAGAGATATGTCCATAGCACAAAAACAGACAAGAAGAGGTAGTGGTTTGACCAGAGGGAGAACTCGGTCAACTGTTCCACAGAGCCCCCAGCACTCGGCTAGATAACAGGCCAAGGGTGCATTGTTCCCCTGTACGGAAGTTTTTTTCTTCAATTCCTTAAGACAAAACAACAGTAATTTGCATCATCTGCCAAACCAAGCATAGAAGGGGCAAGAACACTTCCAACCTGAGCACCACCAAAAGCACATGGCAGCCAAGCACCTCAGTAGACGGGGGTAATGCTTGGGTACAAAATCTTTGTCTGATGGTGAAGCTACTGCCCATTCCCCTGTGTTACGCCTTCCCAATCTGCTGTCCATGAAGCAGGCTCTGATCCCTCCTGTCCACAACCTGCAGTTGCACAGACACAACAATCAACGACCATGTCCAGTTCGTTGTCCCAGCGCAGCGTTCACTTGTCACTGCCCGAGACGTTTAACAGAAAGCAGAAATATTGACCCACCCACAGGCCAAAACGCTAAACACCCACATAGCCAGATTGGTAGCCCTGGAAATGCTGCCATTTCGACTTGTGGGAATTGAGTCTTTCCGCGACCTCTTGATGGTGGCAGCCCAACAGTACTCGATTACCATCTGACAATATTTTTCCCAGTGTGTGCCGTCAACATGTTACATAAGCATGTGTCTACTTTACCATAGACACGTGGACAAGTTCTTGTGGACAGGGACGCTATATTTCTCTTATGGCACACTGGCTGAATCTGATGGAATCTGGGACAAAGTCAGAGGCTGGAACATCACACATCTTACCCACACCTAGAATAGCGGTCTCAACTTCCATCAGAGTTTCAGTCTCCTCGTATTACAGTTCCCGTCTCTCCTACTCCTCCTCACCGAAAGTAGCCTCCCATCACTCTCCAGCTGGGAGGTCTGCAGCACTGCCTTAGCAAAGTGGCAGCATGCTCTGCTGAAGTTCATCTGTTTTGGTGATAAAACTCACAACGCAGCCGAGCTGTTTATGGTGATAAAAGAAAAGACGGATCAGTGGTTCTCCCTGCTGAACCTCCCACCAAGTCTGGTTGTGTGCGATAATGGGTGTAACTTGGTGGCGGCTTTAAAGCTTGGCAAGCTGGTAAACATGTTCCATGCATGGCCCACGTGATGAACTTGGTTGTATAGTGTATTTTAAAATCATACTCTGACTTGCCAGACCTACTTGCCGAGGTACGGCGTGTCAACGCACATTTCCGAAAGTCATCTCACGCTTTCAGCGGACTAGCTTTGCTGCAGCAGCACTTTAATTTGCCTCATCACCGACTGATTTGGGACCTGCCCACATGCTATAATTCGACCTTTAATATTAATAATAATAAAAATAATAATTTTATTTCTATAGAGCCAATATATTCCGCAGCACTTTACATTTTAGAGGGGACTTGTACAGACAATAAAATAAATCATAAAGAATAACAATAATCACATAAACAACAGATACCAAGAGGAATGAGGGCCATTCTCATAAGCTTACAATCTATGAGGAAATAGGGGAGACACAAAAAGTGGATGGTAACAATTACTATCATTGTTCTGACCAGCCATAATGTAAGAAATCGGGTGTTCGTGTAATGCTGCATGAATCGGTTAACAACCAGTATGTGTAAAAGTACAGACAGAGAGGACTATAAAATGCATAATGCTTGTGAGAACAAGATACAAGGATCCTGATTATGAAGAAAATTTTGAATGGGCACCACAGGGATAGTTAGATAAATGTGTGGAGGGGGTAGGCTGTGTTTGAATTCCAGCTTCCCAATGCCTGTCAGAGTAACTCTCAGCCCCCGCACATAACAACTGTCGAGTGGGTGTGGATCAATGACATTTCTCAGGTTCTTCAAAACTTTCAGTACTGCACCAAGATGGTGAGCGCTGATGACGCTATTATCAGTGTAACCATCCCGCTGCTCTGTCTATTAAAACGTTCGCTGCAGAATTTCAAAGAAGAAGCTTTGAATGCTAAGCAGGTGGCTATGGAGCAAGATTTTACAGTGGCTGATACCACACAGCCCAGTCTCGCACAATATTCTCAAGACACATTGGGTGATGACGAGGAACAGGAGGAGGAAGAAGATGAGGAGGAACAAGAGTTTTTGGTCTGTGATACAGAGGGGACTCCCAATCTCAGCTTCATGCCTGTCTAGCATGGATGGCCTGAAGAGAAGAAGGAAGAGGAGGAAGAGGCTATGCGCTGTGAGGAGGAGAGGATGGTTAGTGTTCTTCCTGGTGAGGACACTGAACATTTGACTCTTTGTTGTCTGCCACACATGGCAGAGTTCATGTTCAGATGCCTTTCCCAAGATTCTTGAGTGAAACACATTTTGTCCAACATGAAATACTGGCTGTGCACCTTTCATGACCCATGGTACAAGGAGAAATTTGCTTCTCTCATGTCAGAGGCAATCTTACCATTTTCAGTGCATGCATGCCAGAGGGCCGTTGTGGAAGACTTGCTAAAAAGATAATCCTCAGACAAGCTGCTGGCAGAGGTACCAACTCTTTTCACCCACAAGGTTTACAAGAGAGGACCACGCACACAGGGTGCAACTCAGAGGTTGGAAATGTCCAACAACTGACAAATTTTTATGATACTGACACATCAGCAAGGGCTATCTGTGGGTGTCACTATGACGAGGAGGGAGAAGTTGACCAAGTTGGTGAAGGACTACTTAAGTGACCATACCAGTGTCCTTACTTATTCTTCAGTGCCCTTTAACTATTGGTTGTCCAAGCTCCTCATTTGGCCTGACCTCTCATTTTTCACATCTAAGATGCTGCCATTCCCTGTTGCAAGCGAGTTTTTAGTTTGGCTGGTGCAATCATAATAGATAGGTACATACACCTGTCACCTGAAAATGCAGACAGGCTGACTCTTCTAAAATTGAACAAGGGCTGGATTTCTGGTGACTTTGTAAGCCCTACAAATGACAGCAACGTAATGTAAAAGCAGTCCAAATGTTTTGTACGGTAAGTTGTCTTAACATCCATCCCTTACCATCCAAACCCATTTTGTTCATGAAATCACCTCCTCCTGCTTCTGGTCATGTATGTATACCCCACGTGACTAATGTTTTGTACTTTGTGAAAACTTGGCACATTGTACAGTGGTGAAACTTGTACTCCCTATCAATTCCCTTGCTGACACACTCCAAATGCGGACTAGTGAAGATTATTGCCCCTGCTAAATTGTAAGATTATCTGTACCCAGATTGCACCAGTCACACAACTGCTAGATAAAGATATTCTAATTTTTAAACCACTAGAAAATTATGATTTTTATTCAATTGTTTTGCTGACACACTCCAAATGCGGAGTAATGAAGATTATTGCCCCTGCTAAATTGTCACATATGATTATCTGTACCCAGATTGCGCCAGTCGCACAACTGCTAGACAAATATTAGGTATTTTAAGTGGAAAATAGCAGAGAGCTACAGCATGCACTTGCTATGATGAGAACACCCAGATGCCTGCCTTTCACCCTCCCTCCTATTAAATCTCTCCCTACTTAAATCACCACCTAACAGGTAATCTCTTGACAATCTTCAGCTCTTAGAGGAGCTTTATGGAATAAATAACGATCACTACAACCTCCTATCACTCTCCCTTCTCTACTTTTGCTATCCCTACGTGGAAACTATGCTGTTTCTGGCTGGCTGCAATGTGCGCGAGATGGTGCCGGCAGCCTTTAAATAGTCGCTATGATGCTGGAAAGCCAGCCAATCACAGTAATGCCACACGAAAGATGGCGCCGGCATTACTGTGACTGTTAAGCCAGTCTAACATGTTCATTGGCTGCAAATAAAGCGCCAAACATGCTGGGTGGGTCACTCGAATATACCGAGGCGAATACCTGATTACTCACCGAGTAATGAATAGCCCGAATACCGTACTATTCGTGCGAGTAACGAATAATACTAAATGTATTCGCTCATCACTAATTACAACCTTAGGGTCTTTGGCAGAAAATTAGTCACAACATGCACAAATAATGGTAAAACAAAAACATGGAATTCCTGACATGATTGCATGTTCATCTCAAATGAAGAAAGACAGGTCCTTAACCTATAGTATTCTTGATGGTAGTTGTCCACCCAGGGGATAAGGGATAAAAAAAATGCAGAAAAAATTCTTAGTAAAGAGGAAAAAAAATAGTGGGGTATGTAACTATGTGTAACGCCGGTATGTTTGCAACTTGTTTCCCCGGCGTTACTTTGCATGTCTCTGCTTTAACCCTTTGCTCCTTTCCCCCTAACCAGCTGGGATACTGTTGTCTGTATGGATGCTGCTCAGTTCCTGGCTCTGCTGCGTAGCCGTACATGTTATGAATGTGCTGGAGATGGTTTCTGAGCAGAGACTCCCTCTGGTGGTTGCAGACAGTACTGAACCTTAGAGCTAAGAATGGGAATCTGGGGTCACGGACTGGACTGATATAAGGGAGGTTCCCTCATGATCATCGCCGGTGATCAATTGTTCTTGTCTCAATTGTGGTTCCTGGTTCATTTGGAAGTTTACTGGAGTCTTGCATGCATCTGCTGCTTTCAGATAAGATATTTTCTGCTTTTTTTTTGTGCTTGCTTTTTGCATAACTTTCTGCACTTTTGTGGAGGTCAGCCGGGTCCCCTCCTGGGGCCTGTGCTCCTCTCAGTTTATCTGTAGCCACTGTTATTTGTTCATTTGCTTTTTCCTATTTTTTCAGTGGCTGCGGCTTAGTTTTGTTACACCAGAGATCTGATTTAGGTGGTGGAGATCGTGTGATCTCAGGTGTTTTTGCAATCTGAAGAGTTGGTATTTTTTAGGGTTTTTTGTTGGATTGCAGTCAGAATTTTTTCCTGTACTTTTCTGTCTAGACAGATTGGGCCCCAGCGTTTGCTCATTCTATTTTCTGTCTGTGTCCGTGCTTCTTCTTGTCTAACCGCCATTACATGTTTGGGGGCTTCCTATTTTCTTTGGGGATCTGCTCCGGGGCAGATAGCTTTCATCTTTCTACCTTTAGGTGTAGTTATCTCTCAGGCTGTGACGAGGCGTCTAGGATCAACGTAGAAACGCTCCACGGCTACCTCTAGTTGTGTGGTTAGTTCAGGTTACTGCAATCCAATAGGTTCCAGCCTCTCTGGTGTATTGCCGTTTTTGCTTTTTCTCCTCAGCTACCTAAACATAACACGTACATGTGTTGTGTTGTCTTTGCTCCACTGCATGACCATACGCATGTGCGGTCCCTGGCTTCCGCTGTGGAAGCTATCCGCAGGTTGTGAGGTCCTCTGCAGCTGGTACATGACTTTCCACGTGTGTTCAGGCTTGAAGCCGCTGCCAGGTGCCTTAAGCCGCAGTTCCTGTGCTGACTGTGCTGTAATGGTTTCTGTCTGTGCTTAGGGTGCGCGCAACCACACCTTCCCTGATTTTATTAGGGCAATGTGTGTGCTTAATTGCTGTCCCCAGCCTACTGCTGAGGAGCAGCTTCTATATAAAATTCCTCTTTTCTGTTGGGTGTTGCCAGAACTTCTCATTAAGTTTCTGAGTCTTGCCATGTGTAGAGTTGAGCGATACTTTTTAATATCCTAAAGTATCGGAATCGGAATGGTATCGCCGATATCACTAAAATATCGGCGATACCCGATACCGATACCAGAAGTCCCATGTAAGTCTATGGGAACAAAATATCGCAACTAAAAAAAACCCATTCTTTCCTTGTAAACACTAAATATACACACATAGAATACATATATATATATATACATGTCATTGTGACATATATATATACATATATGTATAGTTTATACACTTCTACATAGTAAAATATCCTCTGATTCAATTGCCGGGTAAAGCCGGCTTCAGTGAAAAGACAGAAGCACCCGACATGAAATGACACTTGGTGTACATAGGGTTAACCATGTCTTTTCATGTCGTTTGCTATCTGATTTGCACAAACAATTAAATCAGTCTATGTGTGCAAAATTTCACACCTGTAGGGGTTAATTAAAGGTGTAAATTCGTTGTAAAAAAAACGGACTTTTTTGCTACGAATTTACACCTTTAATTAACCCCTACAGGTGTGAAATTTTGCACACATAGACTGATTTAATTGTTTGTGCAAATTAGATAGCAAAGGACATGAAAAGACATGGTTAACCCTATGTACACCAAGTGTCATTTCATGTCGGGTTCTGCATTTTCACAAAAGCCGGCAATTGAATTAGCGGCTATTATACTATGTAGAAGTGTATGAACTACAAATATAAATATATATATATATATGTGTCACAAATTCAATGACATGTATATATATATATGAGGTGTAAAATTGCTGAAAAAAAATGCGTGGGCTCCCGCCCTATTTTCGCAACCAGACAGACAAAGCCAGTGAGTGGGGGCAGATAATAATAGCCCAGAGAGGGACCATTATTTTTGCCCCCCCCGGCTACTAACATCTGCCCCCAGACACCCCAGGAAAGACAAATCTATAATTAGATTCGCCCTTTCTGGCACTTTGCCCGTCTATTCCCATTGCCCTGTAGCGGTGGCGAATGGGTTAATATGGGGTTAAAGCCACCTTGCTATTGAAAGGTGACCTTAAGCCAGGTTAATAATTGAGAGCTGTCAATTAGACAACTATCAATTATTAATCCTATTGCATGAAATAAAAATAAAACACACACACTTTAATTAAAAATCATTTTAATGAAATAAAGACACATGTTTTTGACCATCTTTTATTTTACTGCAAAAACCATTTCCTGTAATAAAAATAAAATAAAAAAGCAAAATTATTCTTACCTATCCCATGCACAGTCAGGTCCCACGGTGTAATCCTTCAGAAAGGGTTAATGTTTACTGCAGGGACCGCAGCTAATGCTGCAGCCTCACAGTAAACCCCAAATGAATGAGTTCCTCTCCTGCCTGACAGGAGAGTAAAGGCTGGGTGTCACATAACGATACACCAGCGATCCCGACAACGATATGCACTTGTCAGGATCGCTGGTGTATCGCTACATGATCGCTGCTGAGCTGCCAAACAGGCAGCTCAGGCAGCGATCTGGGACAGCGACACTGCGGGTAACATCGCTTAAGGGCCCGTCTCACATAGCGATATCGCTACCGAGATCGCTGCTGAGTCACTAGTTTTGTGACGCAGCAGCGAGCTCACCAGCGATATCGCTGTGTGTGACATTCAGCGACGATCAGCCCCCCTGCCGGGTATCGCTGATCGTCGCAGAAATGTCAGGACCTTTTTTTTGATCGCTGGTTTCCCTCTGACAGGCACGCATCGCTGCGTGTGACAGGCGGGAGACCAGCGATCCGCTGGTAAAAAAGGTACTCAGCGGGTTTCCAGGCACCGCGCAGCGCTTGGAAACCCGCTGTGTACCTTGGATACCAGCTCCCTGCATCAGGGCGCTGGTATCCAAGGTACACAGCGTGTTTCTAGGCACAGCCCCGCGCCTGGAAACCCGCTGTGTACCTTGGTTACCAGCGGATCGCTGGTCTCCCGCCTGTCACACGCAGCGATGTGTGCCTGTCAGCGGGAAACCAGCGATCAAAAAAAGGTCCTGACATTTCAGCGACGATCAGCGATACCCGGCAGGGGGGCTGATCGTCGCTGAATGTCACACACAGCGATATCGCTGGTGAGCTCGCTGCTGCGTCACAAAACTAGTGACTCAGCAGCGATCTCGGTAGCGATATCGCTATGTGAGACGGGCCCTTAAGTGGAAAGCTTAATTGATTGCTTTCCACTTTCACTTCAGGTCAGCCAGGGACACAATCAGTGACGTCAGAGGGAACTGATTAACAAAAATAGGGGTTCCCTTCGAAAAAAAAATGGCGTGGGGTCCCCCCTATTTTTGTTAACCAGCCAGATGAAGCAGACCGCTGAGGCCTGGATTTTCAGGCTGTTAAGGAGCCAAGATCCATGGACCTTGCCAGCCTGATAATACTAGGCCACAGCAGTCTGCATATCTTGGCTGATTAACAAAAATAGGGGATCCCCTCGAAAAAAATTGGCGTGGGGTCCCCCCTATTTTTGTTAACCAGCCAGATGAAGCAGACCGCTGAGGCCTGGATTTTCAGGTTGTTAAGGAGCCAAGATCCATGGACCTTGCCAGCCTGATAATACTAGGCCACAGCAGTCTGCATATCTTGGCTGATTAACAAAAATAGGGGATCCCCTCGAAAAAAATTGGCGTGGGGTCCCCCCTATTTTTGTTAACCAGCCAGATGAAGCAGACCGCTGAGGCCTGGATTTTCAGGCTGTTAAGGAGCCAAGATCCATGGACCTTGCTAGCCTGATAATACTAGGCCACAGCAGTCTGCATATCTTGGCTGATTAACAAAAATAGGGGATCCCCTCGAAAAAAATTGGCGTGGGGTCCCCCCTATTTTTGTTAACCAGCCAGATGAAGCAGACCGCTGAGGCCTGGATTTTCAGGCTGTTAAGGAGCCAAGATCCATGGACCTTGCCAGCCTGATAATACCAGGCCACAGCAGTCTGCATATCTTGGCTGATTAACAAAAATAGGGGATCCCCTCGAAAAAAATTGGCGTGGGGTCCCCCCTATTTTTGTTAACCAGCCAGATGAAGCAGACCGCTGAGGCCTGGATTTTCAGGCTGTTAAGGAGCCAAGATCCATGGACCTTGCCAGCCTGATAATACCAGGCCACAGCAGTCTGCATATCTTGGCTGATTAACAAAAATAGGGGATCCCCTCGAAAAAAATTGGCGTGGGGTCCCCCCTATTTTTGTTAACCAGCCAGATGAAGCAGACCGCTGAGGCCTGGTTTTTCAGGCTGGTAAGGATCCAATATCCATGGACCTTGCCAGCCTGATAATACCAGGCCACAGCAGTCTGCTTAGCTTGGCTGGTTAACAAAAATAGGGGATCCCCTCGAAAAAAAAACGGCGTGGGGATCCCCCTATTTTTGTTAACCAGCCAAGTAAAATGCAGACTGCTGCGGCCTGGTATTAAAAGACAGTCAAGGCCCATGGATTTTGGCCCTCAACAGCCTGATAATACCAGGCTACAGCAGCCCCACATTTGGCGCATCAAAAGATGTGCCAATTGTGGCACTTTACCTGGCTCTTCCCACTTGCCCTGTAGCGGTGGCAAGCGGGGTAATAAGGGGTTAATGTCACCGTTGATTGCACGGTGACAATAAGCCCGGTTAATAATGGAGAGGTGTCAATAAGACACCGATCCATTATTAATCCCAAAGTTTTTAAATGTTTAAAAAAAAGACAAAGCAAGAAAAAAGTCTTTTAATGAAATAAAAGAGACAATACAGTTTTCATTTCTTTTATTGTACTCTCATTCCTGCGACGCCATCGATCTCCTGTAAAAAAAGAAAAAAAAACAAACCAACAGTATACCACCTGTCCGACGCAGTCCATAACGACAGTCCCACGACGATCCAACTCTGCTACATCGCAATGACAGGCAGAGCCTGTCATCGCGACGCAGCACAGCTGATTACCTGCTTCCCCGGCGGTGACGTCATCGGACTGACTGCTTTACGGCCGGGATTACCCAGCAGTCACTGCAGTTATCGCGAGAAACTGCATGTGACCGCCGGGGAAAGAAGATTGCGGCCATCAAGCAGTCCAGGACGTGACCGCCGGAGATCTTCTGCCAGGTAAGTGCCGCTGACTCCTGACAGACCCGACCGACGGACACTGACAGTGACAGTGACAATCCCGATTCCGGTATCCGATATGACGAAAATATCGGAACTCGGAATCGGAATTCCGATACAGCCAATATCGGCCGATACCCGATATTTGCAGTATCGGAATGCTCAGTGTCACGCTGTATAGCAGATATATATATGTGATGACAATAATCTATATCAAAAGGGCAACATACTATATAACATGCGCATAGCTATATGATAACATAGATTTACCTGACAGAAAGACATACAAGAAAGATAAGAAATAAAGTAAATAAAGTCTTACATACAACACTCACACACAGTAGGAACACCTTAGGTCTCAGAGATAAACTATAAGCTGTAAGAGTAAAAACAACTAAGGAGCTCTTAGCTTAAGTATTCCCAGAACCGATCCAGTCTGCTAAACTATATGAATGCTTTCACCGGCATCTAACACCCAGACTGGCAGAAATATAAAGGAAACTAATTAGAACATAATCAAAAGCAGCCGGGCGAGGCTGCACCTAGCCTTAGCAAAGAGCTAGGAAAAATTAACTCTCTCATTACCAAAAAACAAAGAAACAGCAGCTCAGCTGTGAGAAGTCAGAATGTGCAATCGCGACGATCTTCATGGCGATGCACCCATGACAGTACCCCCCCTTCTACGAGGGGCCTCCGGACCCTCATGACCAGGTCTGTCCGGGTGAGTTGTGTGAAAGGTCCGAACCAATCGATCTGCGTTAACATCAGACGCAGGGACCCACGTCCTCTCCTCAGGACCATACCCCCTCCAATGAACTTCCACGTTATCATTGACTACCACTGAAGGAGGAGGTAGAGGTGACGGTATGACTGGTGCCACATACTTTTTAAGTAATGACTTGTGAAACACATTATGAATTTTAAACGTAGGAGGGAGGTCCAGACGAAATGCCACAGGATTAATTATGGAACTGATCCTGTATGGCCCGATGAATCTGGGACCCAACCTCCAGGAGGGAACTTTAAGTTTTATATTCCTGGTAGACAACCACACCAGATCGTTCACCTTCAGATCTAGACCAGAAACTCTCCTCCTATCAGCCATCCGTTTGTAAGGGTTCTCCGTAACCTTCAGTCTTAAGCGATCTGGAACTATCAGTCTCCCTGGAAGTCCCACAGGGGCGTCCCCCTGAGCCCCCAATACCTCCCCCTCAAGCTCAGAGCATACAGCTGACACTACAACTCCCTCCTGAGGAATAGGAACCGGATCATCCGTCTTCCCGACCTCTGGGAAAGTACGAGATAAGGCATCAGGAAGCAACTTTATTGAGCAGTCATATGTGCGATGAGGAGGTAACTCCTTACACCCCTCCTCTGAGAACTTCTCCCAAAAGTCCTCCAGAAAAGGAGGCAAAGTCCTAGGCACAACCGCACCGATGACCGTGCTCATACAGTTATTCTTGCAAAATTCACCCCACTGGCTTATCTTTCTGGATTGCCAATCAATCACTGGGTTATGTTTAGCCAACCAAGGAAGTCCCAACACAATAGGAGCAGGCAGACCCTCCAACACATAACAAGACAATTGCTCTTTATGTATTGCCCCTACTCGAAGATCTATGTTATGAACAGCTTGTACCAAGCTACCTTGACCAAGAGGTCTAGAATCAATAGAGAGTATAGGGACCGGTTTGGCCAATACACTCAGTTGCATACCATGCACCTGGGCAAACCGAGTGTCCACCAGATTAGCCCCGGACCCACTATCAAGAAAAACAGAAATCCTCTCAGTTCTAGTACCAATCACCACCTCCGCAGGCACGAGAAACTGAGAGGGATTTGGGGACGAAATACACACTCCCAGGTTAACTCCTTGGTTCAAAGAGGTCCGGGATGGACCCCCCCAACAAAATGTCCCTCTCTCCCGCAAAAGAAACACCTTCTAGTCTTGCGGCTCACCGCTGATTCCCTCCTACAAAATGATGTCCCTCCCAACTGCATGGGTTCCTCAGAACAGACCAGGGGAACCTCAGTATAAGGGACTTTAGTAGTAGGTGGAGTCATCACGGGGGGCGGAGTTACCTCGCGTCTTCCCCGAAGACGTCTATCAATGCGAATAGCGAGGGCCATAGCAGCCTCCAGTGATGGAGGAGAATCATACTGAGCCAACACATCTTTTAATTTGTCAGACAACCCTTGACAAAACTGGCTCCTAAGAGCTGGGTCATTCCACTGAGTATCTGTTGCCCATCTACGGAACTCAGAAGAATATTCCTCCGCTGGACGATTTCCTTGCCGTATTTTACGTAACCTTGTTTCAGCAAGGGAGACTCGATCCGGATCATCATATACCAGACCCAGGGCAGTAAAAAATCGATCCACTGACTGGAGATCTGGGGAGCCTGGAGGAATAGAGAACGCCCAAGATTGAGGGTCCCCTTGTAAGAGCGAGATAACAATTCCCACCCTCTGCTCTTCACTCCCAGATGACCGAGGCCGCAGCCGAAAGTACAATTTACATGCCTCCCGGAAAGTAAAAAATTTGTCCCGCCCACCAGTGAACCTGTCCGGGAGAGCAACCTTAGGTTCAGATCTGGTTTGCTCCGGGGGGGACAAAACCTTGGACTTAATGTCTGCCAACTCCATGGACAATCCCTGCAACTGCCGGGCCAGCTGGGCTACTGGATCCATGATAGCTGGGGAGAATCTTTAGTCTTGGCCGGTGAAAATGTCACGCTGTATAGCAGATATATATATGTGATGACAATAATCTATATCAAAAGGGCAACATACTATATAACATGCGCATAGCTATATGATAACATAGATTTACCTGACAGAAAGACATACAAGAAAGATAAGAAATAAAGTAAATAAAGTCTTACATACAACACTCACACACAGTAGGAACACCTTAGGTCTCAGAGATAAACTATAAGCTGTAAGAGTAAAAACAACTAAGGAGCTCTTAGCTTAAGTATTCCCAGAACCGATCCAGTCTGCTAAACTATATGAATGCTTTCACCGGCATCTAACACCCAGACTGGCAGAAATATAAAGGAAACTAATTAGAACATAATCAAAAGCAGCCGGGCGAGGCTGCACCTAGCCTTAGCAAAGAGCTAGGAAAAATTAACTCTCTCATTACCAAAAAACAAAGAAACAGCAGCTCAGCTGTGAGAAGTCAGAATGTGCAATCGCGACGATCTTCATGGCGATGCACCCATGACACTCAGCCCTAGCCATGTGTGTTTTGTGTTCTTTTCCTGTTCTGCCTGTGTTCAGTTCTAGGGAAGCTGATGCCTGTTTTTCCGCCTGCTCTGGGGGCTGAGTACCCAGACCCGTTTCTGTGTGTGTCCTGTTTTTCCGCTTACCCTGGAGGCTGCATATCCAGGTCTGTTTTTGTTGTGTCTTGTTTCCCGCCTCCCTGAGGGCTGCATTCTCAGGCCTGAATCCTTGATCCTGTATCTGTACCTGTACCTGACCCTGTCTGAACTGTGTCCTCTGTGTTATGTTTCTGAAGCTCCTCCGTGTTTGGACCCATGTACCCAGTGACTGTGAGTTTCCAGTAACTGGTATCCTGTGAACCAACCTGGGTTTGTCTGTTAAAGATGGAGTCTGTTTTTTTTGCTGAGCATCTACTATTGTAAGGTTCTTTGTACATGTTCTTGAAACTCAGTTTTCCGTCAGCCATTTTGCTTTCTGTCTTGCTGCAGCTATCTTGCCCTCAGTCAATATGGAGTTTTCAGCTTTCATGTTCCCGCCCTGATTCTCTCCCTCTTGCTTCTTAAGCAGCCACAGCTGAGCAATCAGTGCTTCAGAATCTAGCCTGCAGTGAACCTGTGACCTGACTCCTGGAAGCCTTGGACTATGTACTCCAGCTATTCCTACTGAGGAACTCTGAACACTTGTGGACTCTGGAACCCTGCTCTTTGAAAGATCCACGTTTGCATGGACTTACGGTAACAGAGAAGAAGATCCTGAACCTGTTGTGGAGAGTGATTGCTGAGCTTAAGTTACTCTGGCCTGATGTGTCTCCTGCTTCTGTATCTGCAAACTGTGTGACTATTTTTGCCACTTGTATGAAGTAATACAAGACCTTCTATATCAAACCTGTGTCTCATGTATTTTCATCGCACCCAAGCACAAGACGCTCTATGAACTGTACTACATACATTACAACTATACTGTGCTCATCTTGCTATGCGGTGCTAGCTCTGTCCGTCCCCAGTCCAATCCGGCGGTGCTTGCACAATCCCACTTTAGTTCCTTCCTAGGTCCGATGCCCGGAGCCTGACGACCGTAGTTTGGAGCCTGATGACTACTGCCTTGCACCTGGAGATCATGTCCGATGTCTGGCCACTGTCTGGTACCCGGAGCCTTTTTTCTGGGCCGTCCGTGTCTCAGTCGATAACCTGAGCTGCCAAGCCAGTGTTCCTGGTCCTATGCAGTATGTGTCTCTGCCAATGACCTGAGCTGCCATGCTGGTGTCCCGAGGTCATGCCTGTGTTCCGTTGTCATGTTGGTGTCTCTGATGTCCTGCCGGTGTCCCTGATGTCATGCGGGTGTCCCTGATGTTTTGCCTGTGTCCCTGATGTCTTGCCTGTGTACCTGATGTCTTGCCGGTGTCGCTGATGTCCTGCCTGTGTCCCTGATGCCCTGTGTCCTGATGTCCCGCCTGTGTTCTGATGTCCCAATATCGAGCCTGTGTCCATATGTCCTGTTGTCCAGCCTATGTCCTGATGTCCAGCCTGTGTCTTGATGTCCGGATGTCCAACCTGTGTCCAGATGTTCAGTCAGTGGTCCTGGTGGCCCATCCTGAGTTCCAGAGTCTGTCCGGCTCGTGTTCCAGGATGGACTCCTCCTCCATGTTCCTGGGGAGTCTCCAGCCTTGTTTCCCAGAGATGGCTCTGCCTGTGTGTCCTGGATCTGACCAGCTGAAGTCCTGAGCTGCCATGCCGATGTTCCTGGACCTGTGCTGTCTGTGTCTTGCCTGTGTCCCGATGACCTGCAGATTCCCTGGGGTCCGCCCTATGATGACGTCTGTCCGATCTCGGTGTCTGATGTTCTCCTGCTGAGCTTGCACTACGTCTGAGGCCTGAGAGAGAGGTTCTCCTAGTATGCCCGTGCCAGATGACCCTGGACTGCATTAACCCATGATGACCTCTTGCCATCGTCTGACATTTGTCCAAGGTCGGTGTCTGATGTTCTCCTGCTGTGCTTGTGCTAAGCCTGAGGTCCGAGAAAGAGGTCCTCCTAGTATGCCAGTGCAAGATGACTTTGGACTGCATCAACCCATGATGACCTCCTGCCATCTTCTGTTAACCTGAGATGTGTACCCTTCTTTGATGTGTGGAATCGGGAGCCTGGCATTGTTATGTTTATGTACTGTGTCTGTGTTCAAGTAAACTTTATGTTTCTTCATACCTGAAGTTGTACGGTGTGATTTAGTCCTGCATGTTGCCACCTTGCCCAAATGCTCAGCTGCCACAGACCCTGGTCGCTGCCCTCCCCTAGTCCGGGTAGGCCCGGTTCTCCCTCTGTGGTCCAGTGGGTCCACATTCCCTTACCATCTGGGATGCATGCCCCACGTCGTCGTGGTCCGTTGGCGTGGAAGCATAGGCTAACTAGGCAAGCTATGCCATGTCCCGAAACTGGGAAGAGCAACACTATGACTAAACTTATTGCATACTGAGCTAGTTTATCCCCTACCTATCAGTGGAGGTTGGCACCTGAACCCCTGCACAAATGGAGCCCCCACTCCTCATTGGCTGACCCTAATTTTCTGCCCCTATTACACAATAGGTCTAAAATAAATATGTGTATAAGATCTGCTCATTAAGACGACTATGTGATACTGTCTATAACCGGAAAATCTATCTTCTTTCCCTTTGCAAATTTTTTTAGTCCAATCCCCACCTCTGTGTGCAACCACAATATGGTCTATCCCTGCAAAGTTCATCACTTTTGATGCATTTTATTGACATGTCTGGCTATCGGTGTGTCTCATTTATTGATTATATTCCGCAGATGTTCCCCATCCTCCTTCTCATCTCTCTCTTGGTATTTCCCACATACTCCATACCACATTGGCTTGTGGCCCTGTATATTACACCTTTTGATCTACAATTAATAAATAACCTGATTTTAAAGGTTTCTCCTGTCACGTTGCTTTTGAAGGCCCTGTTTTGACTTAAGGATTTGCAACATACACTTGAAACATACTGAAGTAGTGGGCTGTAGCCAGTTATTCCCATATTCTGGTGTATAGTAGCTGTGCACCAGCCTGTCCTTTAGTAACCTACCGTATATACTCATGTATAAGCCGACCCGTGTATAAGCCGACCCCCCTAATTTTGCCACAAAAAACTGGGAAAACTTATTGACTCGCGTATAAGCCTAGGGTGAAAAATGATTATGCCCCCATATGATGCTCCACAGATTATGCCCCCATATGCTGCACAGATTATGCCCAATATGCTCCACAGATTATGCCCCTATATGGTCCAGATTATGCCACCATATGCTTCAGAGATTATGCCCCCATATGCTCCAGATTATGCCCCATATATTCCACAGATTATGCCCCCATATGGTCCAGATTACGCCCCCATATGTTCCACAGATTATGCCCCATATGCTCCAGATTATGCCCCATATGTTCCACAGCTTATGCCCCCATATGCTCCACAGCTTATGCCCCCATATGCTCCATATTATGCCCCCATATGCTCCATATTATGCCCCCATATGTTCCACAGCTTATGCCCCCATATGCTCCATATTATGCCCCCATATGCTCCATATTATGCCCCCATATGTTCCACAGCTTATGCCCCCATATGCTCCACAGCTTATGCCCCATATGCTCCATATTATGCCCCCATATGCTCCATATTATGCCCCATATGTTCCACAGCTTATGCCCCCATATGCTCCATATTATGCCCCCATATGCTCCAGATTATGCCCCCATATGCTCCATATTATGCCCCCATATGTTCCACAGCTTATGCCTCCATATGCTCCATATTATGCCCTCATATGCTCCAGATTATGCCCCCATATGTTCCACAGTTTATGCCCATATTATGCCCCCATATGCTCCAGATTATGCCCCATATGCTCCACAGCTTATGACCCCATATGCTCCATATTATGCCCCCATATGCTCCATATGCCCCCATATGCTCCATATTATGCCCCCATATGCTCCAGATTATGCCCCCATATGTTCCACAGTTTATGCCCCATATTATGCCCCCATATGCTCCAGATTATGCCCCCATATGCTCCACAGCTTATGACCCCATATGCTCCATATTATGCCCCCATATGCTCCATATGCCCCCATATGCTCCATATTATGCCCCCATATGCTCCATATTATGCCCCCATATGTTCCAGATTATGCCCATATGCTGCTGCAAAAAAAAAAAAAATGACATACTCACCTCTTGTCGCTGGGCCAGGTGCCGGTGTCCTGAGCAGGCAGTGACACTGGCACCTGAGATATTTACCTATCCTCTCTGCACCGCAGCGCTGCGTCCTCGTCCTGGTCCTCGGCAGTGAATGATCAGGCAGGGGCGCGGCGCTCACTAATGACGTCATCGCGCCCTCTGCTGATCATTCACAGCCAGAGAAGTCAGACGAGGACGCAGCCTGCAGCGTGGAACGGGACAGGTAAGTATCGCTATACTCACCCCTCCACCGCGCATCCCTGCAGCCTCTCCTCTTCTCCCGGCGCTCTCCGCAGCGCTTCCTTCCTACAGCGGTCACATGGTACCGCTTATTAAAGTCATGAATATGTGCATATTCATGACTTTAATGAGCGGTGCCATGTGACCGCTGCAGGAAGGAGCCGGAGATCGTGGGAGAAGCAGAGGGGGCTGCAGAGACCGCGGCGGAGAGGTGAGTATAATCCGACACCCCCGCTCCCCCTCCCCCGCCGACCCCCATATATGACCCGCGTATAAGCCGAGAGGGGGACTTTCAGCCCTAAAAAATGGGCTGAAAATCTCGGCTTATACACGAGTATATACGGTACCTTTTTTGTGGATGTGGTCCTCTGACCAGTTTCTGCACACTCTCAAAAACTGACCCTTTGGGATTCCTCTTTTTAGGGGCGTCGGATGACAACTTTCCCACCTTAGTAATGAATTTGTGGCTGTCGCTTTTCTATATGTTTCTGTCATTAGTTCCCCATTCTCCTTCTTTTGAATCAAGATGTCTAAGAATAACAACTTGTCTCTATTTTCTTCATATGTAAAGTGTAGATTTAGCCCATTCTGATTTAGTTTCTCAACAAACTCCCAAAATTGTAGCAGGTTGCCCTTCCAGATGACCAGAACATGTTCTATATAACAAACCCATAAAAAGATATTCTCACTTCCCTCAGCTGGCGTGTCCTCAAAGATCATGGTTTCCTCTCACCAGCCCAAGTACAGGTTTGCGTATGATGGGGCGCAGGGGATCCCCATTGCCGTACCCCTGAGCTGGTGTAAGTACTTCCTGTCAAAAAGGGTAAACGTTATTTGTTAAACAGAACATAAGGGCGTTTAGAACAAAGTCATTATGTCTTTCAAATTGTCACCCCCATAGAGATGAGGAAATCATTCAAGGTTCGGTGTTCAGCAACATCCCGATGCTTGCCGTACATGTTAGTTGAACATACCCAAACTCCATTGAATTCAATGGAAGGCAAACCAAATGCATAGATAACACCTTAAAGGGGGCAAAAAAGCTTCCCAAAAAGCTCAGATTAGGGGAAGACACCAGGAAAAGTGACATCAATTGACCCAGAGTACAAATCGTATAATTGCGCAGCATTGATGCATGAGACAAGGCTTGGACCAGCATTTCTAGCTGAAACATTGATTATTAACAGGTAGATGAGTGACAAGTGTAGGACTAGTGCTGTGAGAGGCCTGCCAAATTCAGGCAACACACATGAAGGAGACCCAAATTGGAGTCGAGACATTTCCAAAAATTAGGGGCAGACAACAGGAAAGGTGGCATCAATTGACCCACAGTAGAAATTTGATAATGCCACAGCAGCAGTCAACTATGGGCCATGCATGAGGTATCAGGGTTTGTGAGATGTCTTGCAGAGGGATGCAGCAGTCTTGAAATTGTCAAACTTTTGAAGCATGATCACTGAACAATCAAGCGTTTCATGGCAGCACAGTGGCTCAGTGGATAGCACTGCAGCCTTGCAGCGCTGGAGTCCTGGGTTCGAATCCCACAAAGGGCAACATCTGCAAGGAGTTTGTATGTTCTCCCCGTGTTTGCGTGGGTTTCCTCTGGGTACTCTGGTTTCCTCCCACACTCCAAAAAAAACATACTGATAGGGAATCCAGATTGTGAGCCCCATCTCGGGGACAGTGACGATAATGTGTGCAAACTGTAAAGTGCTGCAGAATATGTTAGCGCTATATAAAAATAAAGATTATTATTATTATATAGCCAACAGGGTCGCAAGAAGCGTATTGATAAAAAAATGCTCAAAATAACTGCCCATGAATTGAGGAAAATCAAGTGTGAAGATGCCATTTGCCACCAGTTTTGCCATATTTCAGAGCTGCAACGTTACTGGAGTATCAAAAATCACAAGGTGTGCCATACTCAGTGACATGGCCAAGGTAAGGAAGGCTGAAAAACGACTACCTTTGAACAAGAAACATAAGATAAAACGTCAAGACTGGGCCAAGAAATATGTTAAGACTGATTTTTCTAAGGTTTTATGGACTGATGAAATGAGAGTGACTCTTGATGGGCCAGATGGATGGGCCCGAGGCTGGATCAGTAAAGGGCAGAGAGCTCCACTCCGACTCAGATGCCAGCAAGGTGGAGGTGGGATACTGGTATGGGCTAGTATCATCAAAGATGAACTTGTGGGACCTTTTCGGGTTGAGGATGGAGTGAAGCTCAACTCCCAGACCTACTGCCACTTCCTGGAAGACACCTTCTTCAAGCAGTGGTACAGGAAGAAGTCGGTATCGTTCAAAAAAAACATGGTTTTCATGCAGTACAATGCTCCATCACATGCAACCAAATACTCCACAGCGTGGCTGCCCAGTAAAGGTCTAAAAGAAGAAAAAATAATGACATGGCCCCCTTGTTCACCTGATCTGAACCCCATAGAGAACCTGTGGTCCCTCATAAAATGTGAGATCTACAGGGAGGGAAAACATTACACCTCTCGGAACAGTGTCTGGGAGGCTGTGGTGGCTGCTGCACGCAATGTTGATTGTAAATAGATCAAGCAACTGACAGCATCTATGGATGGAAGGCTTTTGAGTGTCATGGTAAAGAAAGGTGGCTATGCGGGTCACTGATTTTTTTTTTTGTGTTTGAATGTTGAAATGTTTATTTCTAAATTTTGTGTTATATTGCTTTAACTGGTGAAAATAAACAAGTGAGATGGGTATATATTTGGTTTTTATTAAGTTGCCAAATAATTCTGCACAATAATAGTTACCTGCACAAACAGATATCCTCCTAAGATAGCCAAATAAAAAAAAAACCACTCCAACTTACAAAAATCTTAAGCTTTGATATTTATGAGTCTTTTGGGATGATTGAGAACATAGTTGTTGTTCAATAATAAAAGAATCATCTCAAATACAACTTGCCTAATAATTATGCAAACAGTGTACAGTCATGGCCAAAAGTTTTGAGAATGACACAAATATTAATTTTTACAAAGTCTACTGCTTCACTTTTTCTAATGGCAATTTGCATATACTCCAGAATGTTATAAAGAGTGATCAGCTTAACAGCAATTACGTGCAAAGTCAATATTTGGCTAGAAAATGAACTTTATCCCCAAAACACATTTCAACATCATTGCAGCCCTGCCTTAAAAGGACCAGCTAACCTCTTTTCAGTGATTGCTCCATTAACACAGGTGTGGGTGTTGATGAGGACATGGCTGGAGATCAATCTGTCATGATTAAGTAAGAATGACACCACTGGACACTTTAAAAGGAGGCTGGTGCTTGGCATCATTGTTTCTCTTCTGTTAACCATGGTTATCTCTAAAGAAACACGTGCAGTCATCATTGCAATGCACAAAAATGGCCTAACAGGGAAGAGTATCGCAGCTAGAAAGATTGCACCTCAGTCAACAATCTATCGCATCATCAAGAACTTCAAGGAGAGAGGTTCCATTGTTGCCAAAAAGGCTTCAGGGCGCCCAAGAAAGACCAGGAAGCGCCAGGACCGTCTCTTAAAAGTGTTTCAGCTGCGGGATCGGGCTACCAGCAGTGCAGAGCTTGCTCAGGAATGGCAGCAGGCAGGTGTGAGTGCATCTGCACGCACTGTGAGGCGGAGACTCTTGGAGCAAGGCCTGGTCTCAAGGAGGGCAGCAAAGAAGCCACTTCTCTCCAGAAAAAACATCACGGACAGACTGATATTCTGCAAAAGGTACAGGCAGTGGACTGCTGAGGACTGGGGTAAAGTTATTCTCTCTGATGAATCCCCTTTTCGATTGTTTGGGACATCAGGAAAACGCCTCACTCGGAGAAGACAAGGTGAGAGCTACCACCAGTCTTATCTCATGCCAACTGTTAAGCATCCTGAAACCATTCATGTGTGGGGTTGCTTCTCAGCCAAGGGAATCAGCTCTCTCACAGTCTTGCCGAAAAACACAGCCATGAATAAAGAATGGTACCAGAATGTCCTCCAAGAGCAACTTCTCCCAACCCTCTAAGAGCAGTTTGGCGATCAACAATGCCTTTTCCAGCATGATGGAGCACCTTGCCATAAAGCAAAGGTGATAACTAAATGGCTCAGGGAACAAAACATAGAGATTTTGGGTCCATAGCCTGGAAACTCCCCAGATCTTAATCCCATTGAGAACATGTGGTCAATCATCAAGAGACAGGTGGACAAACAAAAACCTAAAAATTCTGACAAAATGAAAGCATTGATTGTGCAAGAATGGACTGCTATCAGTCAGGATTTGGTCCAGAAGTTGATCGAGAGCATGCCAGGGAGAATTGCAGAGGTCCTGAAGAAGAAGGGTCAACACTGCAAATATTGACTTGCTGCATTAACTCATTCTAACTGTCAATATAAGCTTTTGTTACTCATATGTTTGCAATTATTATATTTCTGTCGGTGATAAAAACATCTGTCAAACACACATAAAAACCAGAGGGCAGCAGATCATGTGAAAATATAATATTTGTGTCATTCTCAAAACTTTTGGCCATGACTGTATAATGCTCCATATATAATGGGCCCCATTTATAATGCTCCAGTGTATAATGGGCCCTATCTATGATGCTCAAGTGTATGATGGGCCCCATATATAATTCTCCAGTGTATAATGCTCCCCAATTATTGCTCCAAACATTAAAAAAAATGAAATACCTCTCCTCGCTGGGCACTGCTCTACTCTGGACTCCTCAGCGTCGCCATCTTCCAGCTCTCTGCACTTGGACTGTTCAGGAAGAGGGTGTACAGACGTGACGTCATTGCGCTCTCTGACCTGAATGTCACTGTCAGGAAATCTTGAAGACGTCACAGCGGTGGAGCAGGGAGAGGTATATATTGCAAGTGCTGGGGCCCTGAGCAAGCAGGGGGGGCCCAATCGTCTGCCGGTGTCTCTGACGGCGAGTGGGCCCCCCACCGTCAGAGATACCGGCGTACTATCAGGGGCCCTGTGCCAGTGCAGTTGCCCACGAGTGGGCCCCCCACCTGCTCAGGGCACCGCCATTGCCCGGGTGCGCCAGGTGCTGATGCCAGCCCTGGGGGGTACAGCCCAGTTAGGGAGGTGGAAAAACTGGCATATGTTGAGGTGTAGGCTGGACGTTCAGCAGCTGCAAATGGAGGAATTGGAGCAGTCGGAGGAAGAGGAGGACAAAGCAAGCCATTTTGCTGGCAACCTATGCGTCATCAGGGAAGGTGGGACAAAATCCTTTGAAACCCATGCATAGTTCATTTTAATGAAGGTGAGATCACCAACATTTTGGGTTGACAGCCGGGTCCTTCTTTTTGTTAGGATTGATCTAGCAGCACTGAAGACTCTTTCTGATAGCACACTACCAGCAGGGCAAGCGAGCTCCTGTAAGGCATATTGTGCCAATTCAGGCCAGGTGTCCAGTTTACAGGCCCAGTAGTAAAAAGGGAATGAAATGTGAGGGAGAACATGGATAGGGGAGGAGAGGTAATTTTGAACCATAGTTGACAACTGCTGTCTCCTGTCTGTTGCAATCGAATAAGTATTACCAGTCGTGTGAGCGTTACTCGAGAAATCAGTCCACAACATGGTCATGAAACCCCTGTCTCAAACGCCACTTTGGCTGTGTGCACCAGGAGCACCTCTTCCATTTGGCCCAGTATGGCTGGTGGTAGAACCTGCACCGCTGCTGTGTGCTGGGAATGCCTCTAACAAACGGTTTACCAGAGTTGCTTGTTTATTCACCAATATTAGCTCTAGGTTCTCTTGTGGCATGATGTTCTGTAATTTGCCTTTATAGCGTGGATCGAGGATGCTGGCCAACCAGTAGTCGTCATCCTTCATAATTTTGGCAATGCGGGGTTCCCTTTTTAGAATCCGCAAGACATAATCACACATGTGGGCCAATGTTCCAGGTGTCAATGATGCACTGACAGTGGTGGGTGGAGGAGCACTTTCTGCCAAATCCGCATCCCTCCAGTCACGCACAAACCCTGTACCTGACCTTGGCAAGCCAACATTTTCTCTTGGCCCCTGAAAAGCATTCTCCTTCCCAAAATAATCATCTTCCTCATCCTCCTCCTCCTCTTCTTCTTCTTCCTCCACCTCATCCAGGACAGTTCCCTGAGCAGACAATGGCTGACTGTCATCAAGGTTTCCCTCCTCCTTCTCCTCTTCCTCCTCCGCTGCAGACGCCTGATCCTTAATGTGCGTCAAAGTTTGCATGAGCAGACGCATAAGTGGAATGCTCATGCTTATGATGGCGTCGTCTGCGCTTACCAGCTGTGTGCATTCCTCAAAACAGTGAAGAACTTTACAAAGGTCTTTCAGCTTTGACCACTGCACACCCAACAACTCAATGTCTGCCCTCAAACTGCCTGCCCGTGTATCTTCCCACAAATGCATTACAGCCTGCCTTTGTTCGCACAGCCTCTCAACCATGTGCATGGTGGAGTTCCACCTTGTTGTAACGTTTATGATTAGGCGGTGCTTGGGGAGGTGGAGCGATTTCTGCAGCCTCTGCATACGACTGGAGTCTACGGGCGAGCGAGGGATGTGCGAGCACAGTCTTCGCACCTTATGGAGCAGGGCTGTTAACTCCAGATAATTATTTAGGAAGCACCGCACCACCAGGTTCAAGGTGTGAGCCAGGCAAGGTATGTGTCTGAGTTTTGCCAGGGCTATGGCCACCACAAAATTGCTGCCATTATCACTGACTACCTTGCCTGGCGCAAGATGTGTACTGCCCAGCCATGACTCAGTTTCTCGCTGCAAGTAGTCGACCAGTATCTCCGCTGTGTGTCTGTTGTCGCCCAAAGTCATCATCTTTAAAACAGCCTGCTGACGCTTACCACTAGCTGTTCGATAGTGAGACACCTCGTGTGCAACACTGGCAGCAGCGGATGGAGTGCTGGTGCGACTGCGCTCTGTCGACGAGCTTTCGCTTCTGGAGGAGGAGGAGGAAGGTCGAACGCCTACAGCCAACTGTTCCCTATACCATGGGCTAGGCAGCACTGTCCCACCGCTGCTGTCTCCTGTGGACCCTGCATCCACCACATTAACCCAGTATGCAGTGATGGACACGTAACGGCTCTGGCCATGCCTACTGGTCCATGCATCTGTTGTGAGGTGCACCTTTCCACTCACTGATTGTTTGAGTGCATGGACAATGCAGTCTTTCACATGCAGGTGGAGGGCAGGGATGGCTTTTCTAGAAAAGAAGTGCCGACTGGGTAGGTCATAGCGTGGGACAGTGTAGGCCATGAGCTCTCGGAACGCTGCACTTTCAACGAAACGGAAGAGCATCATCTCTAATGAGATCAGTTTGGCAATGTAGGCATTCAAAGCCAGTGTACGCGATGAGAGGATGAGTACTTTCTTGTCCTACTCAGAGTGTCTGCTAGGGTGAGCTGGACTTGAGAGCTGCATATGGGGGAACTAGCGGTGGACATGACGGACTGAGAGGGGGTTGTTGATGGTGATTGTGGTGGTGGTGGTGCTGATGGCCTAGATTCAGTCTTTCGTTGCAAAAACATTGTGATTCCCTGACTGATTTGACCTTGCGAAGACACCTCAACATTTCTTGCTGGTGGTGTGCTAACCGGTAGGCTTACAGTGGGGGAAGCGATGGAGCGTTGCTGGCTACCTTCAGTCGGAGCAGGTGCACATGTGCTACCTGAGGTTTTGTAGTCCGTCCACGCTTGCAAGTGCATGCTGATTAAATGTCTAAGCATGCAACTAGTATTCAAATTTCGGAGATTTTTCCCTCGTCTAAAGGTCCGCACTTCTTACAGATAACCTTTGCCTCATCAATAGGATTTTGGTCAAAAAAGTGCCACACTGCACTCTTCCTACTATGGGATATATTTTCAGGGCTTGCACGCTGTGCTAATTTGACCATCTAGCCAAGCTGTCCTGTAACTCTTTTGTTTTTTTAACACGTTTTTGGACAGCTACGGGCCTGCCAGATAACCGCTGCTGCGATGTCGATACCTGCTGCGGATCCTTCTGCTCTTCTGAGGTATTGCCAGCGGCACCCTCTTCCCCTAATGGATGCCAATCCGGGTCAACAATTGGGTCATCCATCACCTCCTCTTCAATTTCATCTGCACCTTCCTCTGTGTCACCGTGTAAGGTGGTATAGTATGCGGGAAGGGGCACCTGAGTTTCATCAGAGTCAGATTCTGGCTCAGTATACTGCGAGGCTAATGTAGTGCTCTTGGTGAATGTACCAGCAGAATCATATAGCAGTGGCTGTGCATCAGTGCACTCCATGTCAGATTCATCTTGGACTGGGGAATTCAGGATTTGACTTGATAACCCAGGCATGGTATGTGAAAAGAGTTCCATGGAGTAACCTGAAGTGTGGCCTGCCTCATCCTTCACTTTTGGTGGGGGTGTAGGACACAAGGAAAGGTGTTGTTCCTGACCAGGAGCCTGCACTGACGACTCAGGCGATAGAACTGGAGGTGATAGAGCTGGAGGCTCTTTCGGCAATGTAAGCCAAAACCTGTTCCTAATGCTCCGGCTTTAAAAGCGTTTTACCTACTCCCAGAAAAGGGAGCCTTCCAGGCCTTCTGGAGCCAGACGATGACGCAGGCTCAACACCTCCTGCCTTAGGTGCTATTGTGCTTTTGGCACTACCAGCAGATGCACCACCACCGCTGTTGTTCCTGACCAGGAGCCTGCACTGACGACTCAGTGCTTGCATTTTTTGAAACTTCAGAAGAGGAGGCAATAGAGCTGGAGGCTATTTCGGTAATGCAAGCCAAAGCCTGTTCCTGCTGCTCCGGCATTAAAAGCGGTTTACCTACTCCCAGAAAAGAGAGCCTTCCAGACCTTCCGGAGCCAGATGATGACGCAGGCTCAACACCTCCTGCCTTAGGCGCTATTTGGCACTACCAGCAGATGCACCACCACCACCATCAGTACCAGCTGGCCCCCCACGCTCACATCCGTGGCCTCTTCCACCATACTTACTCATGTTTGTGAAATGTACCCAAAATACCAGCAGATATATGGAACTGTATCAGAAGCGTACAGCTGTATACGGTGAAGGGGAAAATGTTAAATCTCAGTATATATTTCCGGAGTCACACACAGACACTCTCAGGCTCAGTATGGATTAGACCAGAATATAAAAAGCAGAAAAAGGGTACTGTATCAGACTCGTACAGCTGTATACAATCTAGGGGTAATTGTAAATCTTCTTATATATTTCCGGAGTCAGACACAGATGCTTACAGGCTCATTATGGATTAGACCAGAATATAAAAAGCAGAAAAAGGGTAATGTATTAGAAGCGTACAGCTGTATACAGTGTTGCGATAATTGTAAATCTCCGTATATATTTCCAGAGTCAGACACAGACTCTCACAGGCTCAGTATGGATTACACCAGAATATAAAAAGCAGAAAAAGGGTAATGTATCAGAAGCGTACAGCTGTATACAGTCTAGAGGCAATTGTAAATCTCCGTGTATGTTTCTGGAGTCAGACACAGACGCTCACAGGCTCAGTATGGATTAGACCAGAATATAAAAAGCAGAAAAAGGGTAATGTATTAGAAGATACCAGGTGTATACAGTGTAGAGGTAATTGTAAATCTCCGTATATATTTCTGGAGTCAGACACAGACGCTCACAGGCTCAGTATGGATTAGACCAGAATATAAAAAGCAGAAAAAATGGTACTGTATCACAATCGTACAGCAGTATACAGTGTTGGGTTAATTTTAAATCTCCGTATATATTTCAGGAGTAACACACAGACGCTGGCAGGCTCAGTATGGATTAGACCAGAATATAAAAAGCAGAAAAAGGGTAATGTATCAGAAGCGTACAGCTGTATACAGTGTAGGTATAATTGTATATCTCCGTATATATTTCCGGAGTCAGACACAGACTCTCACAGGCTCAGTATGGATTAGACCTGAATATAAAAAGCAGAAAAAGGGTAATGTATCAGAAGCGTACAGCTGTATACAGTCTAGTGATAATTGTAAAATCTCCATATATATATTTCCAGAGTCAGACACAGACTCTCACAGGCTCAGTATGGATTACACCAGAATATAAAAAGCAGAAAAGGGGTAATGTATCAGAAGATACCAGGTGTATACAGTGTAGGGTTTTGTGTAAATCTCCATATATATTTCCGGAGTCAGACACAGATGCTCACAGGCTCAGTATGGACTAGACCAGAATATAAAAAGCAGAAAAAGGGTACTGTATCAGAAGCGTACAGCTGTATACAGTGTTGGGGTAATTTTAAATCTCCGTATATTTTTCTGAAGTAACACACAGAGGCTCACAAGCTGTCACGCTGTCTCTGTATACAGGAGAACCGGGGTCTATGCTGACCCTAAGCTGGGGGCCTGACTAATCCCTCTACCTGGAGGTACTGTTGATGGTACAGAGGTCCAGGCCGCCAGCGTAACCCTATCTCCTGTGAATCCCTAACCACTGTAATCTAGTCCTGAGAAGGACCCTGATTACCACCACAGGGATAAGGAAGGTATCTGCCTTCACACACAGTATAAGACAAACGAGACAGTACAAGGGGTAAATAAAAGAACACCTTGCATACAAAACTACCAATACAGAGAGAACACAAACGGGTAGGGAGATAACTAATAAAGCGAGGACAGGAGAAAACCACAACAGGTATTCTTAGCTTAGACTTCTCAATACGATCCGCTCTGCTGGTCTGCATGAAAGCTTTCACCGACACTTCCCCAGCAGACAGGCAGGTATTTGAAGGAAACCAATTAACAAAACATTAATTGCAGCTGAGCGAGGCTGGTCAGTCAAGCACAGAGAGAGAAAGAATTAACTCCCTCAGTGCCGAAAAACACCCAGCACCAGAAACTCAGCTGTGCGAAGTCAGGGTGTGCAATCGTGACGATCTTCGCAGCGACACACCCGTGACAGTACCCCCCTTTCTACGAGGGGCCTCCGGACCCTCAGGGCCGGGTTTATCTGGGTGAGTAGTGTGGAAGGCCTGAACCAATCGGTCTGCGTTAATATCCGACGCAGAAACCCACGTCCTCTCCTCAGGACCATACCCCCTCCAATGAACAAGGTACTGAAGGGACCGGCGATTCAGACGTGAATCGATGACTCTCGACACCTGGAACTCCAAGTTACCATTGACCACCACAGGAAGAGGAGGTAAAGGTGCCGGTATCACCGGCGCCACATACTTCTTAAGTAACGATCTGTGGAACACATTATGAATTTTAAATGTAGGAGGGAGGTCAAGACGGAATGCAACTGGATTAATTATAGAACTGATCTTGTATGGCCCGATGAACCTGGGACCCAGTTTCCAGGAGGGAACCTTAAGTTTTATATTTTTGGTAGACAACCATACCAGATCGTTCACACTTAGGTCCGGACCAGACACTCTCCTCCTATCAGCCATACGTTTGTATCGGTTCCCCATAGTACTCAAATTATTCAGCACTCCTCTCCACACTGAAGCAAGTGACGACGAAAATCGTTCCTCCTCAGGTACCCCAGAAGAGCCCCCCCTATTGAAAGTACAAAACTGGGGGTGAAAACCATATGCCCCAAAAAAGGGGACTTACCAGTGGACTCGCTCCGCCTATTATTTAGAGCAAACTCCGCCAAAGGCAAGAAAGAAGCCCAGTCCTCCTGGTTCTCTGACACAAAACACCGGAGATATGTCTCCAAGCTCTGGTTCAGACGCTCTGTCTGACCAATGGTCTGCGGGTGAAAAGCCGATGAAAATGACAACTGCATCCCCCGCCGTGTACAAAATGCTTTCCAGAATTTGGACACGAACTGAGACCCCCGATCCGACACCACATCGGAGGGTACCCCGTGAAGCCTTACAATCTCCCCAATAAACACCTGCGCAAGAGTTTTAGCATTAGGAAGAGCAGGAAGAGCGATAAAATGTGCCATCTTGCTGAACCTGTCCACCACAACGAGTATGACTGTTTTACCCGAAGATGGCGGGAGATCCATAATGAAGTCCATAGACAGATGAGTCCACGGACGCTCCGGGATCTTCAAAGGTAAGAGGGCCCCAGACGGACGGGTATGTGGGGTCTTAGAGCGCGCACAAACCTCGCAGGACGCGACAAAAGTTACCACCTCCCTATGTAAGTAAGGCCACCAAAACCGGCGCGAGAGGAGATCCTCAGTTGCTTTACTCCCAGGGTGTCCTGTCAAAGCTGAATTATGGTGTGCCTCGATCACCCTTTGTCGCAACTGATTAGGAACAAACAGTCTCCCTGGAGGTCCTACAGGGGCGTCCCCCTGAGCCTCCAATACCTCTTCCTCAAGCTCAGACCATACTGCCGACACCACCACCCCTCCTGAAGGACCGGAACCGGATCCTCCGTATTCCCAGCTCCTGGGAAACAGCGAGATAAGGCATCCGCCTTAACATTTTTGACCCAGGACGATATGTGACAACAAAATTAAACCTGGTAAAAAACAACGACCACCTAGCTTGTCTGGGATTCAGACGTTTAGCGGATTCTAAATATAGCAGGTTTTTGTGATCGGTAATGACAGTGACCGGGTGGACTGCCCCCTCCAAAAAATGACGCCACTCCTCAAAAGCCAACTTAATGGCCAAGAGCTCCCTATTGCCGACATCATAATTCCTCTCAGCGGACGACAATTTTTTAGAGAAGAAGGCGCACGGATGCCATATACCAGGGGACGAACCTTGTGACAATACCGCTCCCACCCCTACCTCGGAAGCGTCCACCTCAACAATGAATGGCTGAGACGCATCAGGCTGAACTAGTATGGGTGCAGAAGCAAAACATTTTTTCAAAGAGGAAAACGCTTGACAAGCCTTGTCAGACCACTTTGAAAAATCCGTCCCTTTTTTAGTCATGTCTGTGAGAGGTTTAACTATGGAGGAGAAATTACGAATGAATTTCCGGTAGTAGTTAGCAAACCCCAGGAAACGTTGTAATGCCTTAAGATCCTCTGGCAGATCCCACTCAAGAACTGCCCGCACTTTCCCAGGGTCCATACGAAAACCGGATGCTGACACCAGGAATCCTAAAAACTGAAGTTCCTGTACGGCGAACACACACTTCTCCCATTTGGCGTACAGCTTATTATCCCGCAAGATCTGTAACACCTGCCTAACATGCTCCTGATGAGACACAAGATCTGGCGAGTAAATTAAGATATCATCCAGATATATGACCACAAACTGTCCCATTAGGTGGCGAAAGATGTCATTTACAAAGTGTTGAAACACCGCCGGGGCAATACTCAGACCAAATGGCATGACAATGTTCTCATAATGCCCCTCCGGAGTGTTAAACGCCATCTTCCACTCATCCCCCTCCTTCATCCTAGTAAGATTGTACGCCCCCCTGAGATCCAACTTAGAGAACCATTTGGCACCCACGATCTGATTGAAGAGATCGGGAATAAGTGGGAGTGGATACGGATCTCGGACCGTAATCCGATTAAGCTCACGGAAATCCAGGCAAGGGCGTAGGCCTCCATTTTTTTTCTTCACAAAGAAGAACCCCGCGGCCACCGGGGAAGATGAAGGTCTAATATGCCCCTTAGCCAGACTCTCTGAAATATAATCCTTCATGGCCTGTCTCTCAGGACCAGAAAGGTTATACAACCTAGATTTCGGTAACTGGCCCCAGGGATCAAGTTAACAGCACAGTCATACTCGCGATGAGGAGGTAGTTCTTGACACCCTTCCTCCGAGAATACATCCTCAAAGTCCACCAGAAATGGAGGTAAGGCCCAAGGAGCGACCTCACCAATGACCGTATTCATGCAGTTTTTATTACAGAAATCGCTCCATTGGCTTATCTCTCTGGATTGCCAATCAATAACCGGGTTATGCTTAGTTAGCCAAGGCAGGCCCAGCACTATAGGAGTGGGAAGACCCTCCAACACATAACAAGACAACAGTTCTTTATGTAGCGCCCCCACTTGAAGATCAATGTTATGCACTACTTGCACAAAACTTCCCTGACCGAGAGGTCTGACGTCGATCGAGAATATGGGGACGGGTTTAGCCAACCCACACAATCGCATACCTTGAACCCGGGCAAAGCGAGCATCCACCAGATTAGCCCCGGACCCACTATCCAGAAGAACAGATATCCTCTCAGTTCTCACACCCACCACCAACTCCGCCGGTACGAGAAACTGAGACGAACTTAGGGACGAAATACTTACTCCCAGATTGCCGTCCACCACACAATCTGGGATCAATAGTTTTCCGGTGACTTCTCACTCTGCAAAGGATGGGATGGACACCCCCTAATAAAATGTCCCTTTTTTCCACAGAAGAAACAACTTCTTGTTTTGTGGCGCCCCACCGATCCCCTCCCCCGGAATGATGTCCCTCCTAATTGCATAGGCTCCTCTGGACTGACCAGGGGAACCTCCGTGTAAGGGACCCTTGAGGAAGGTGGAGTCATCACAGGGGGCGGAGTTACCCCGCACCTCTCCCGCAGCCGTCTATCAATGCGAATAGCAAGGGCCATAGCGGCTTCCAGTGACGTGGGAGGGTCATATTGCGCCAACACATCTTTTAATTTGTCAGATAAACCTTGACAAAACTGGCTCCTAAGAGCCGGGTCATTCCACTGGGTGTCCGTGGCCCACCTACGGAACTCCGAAGAAAATTCCTCTGCCGGACGATCTCCCTGCTGTATCTTACGTAACTTATTTTCAGCAAGGGAGACTCGATCCGGGTCATCATATACAAGACCCAGTGCTGCGAAAAATCTATCCACTGACTGGAGAGCCGGGAGTCCGGGGAAGAGAGAACGCCCAGGACTGGGGGTCCCCTTGTAGGAGCGAGATGACAATTCCCACCCTTTGATCTCACTATGTAACACAATTTTTGTTCCTGGCTTCCAAGTGTAATATTTCAACTGCTTATGTTTAAAGACTATGGAAAAACTACTACATTCAGCACAAACTTTGATTTTATGACCACAGGCCAGAAAATTTTGTATTTATTGTGTCAAAAAAAGGAAATTATTATATTTTCGTTCATGCGGTCTAATAAAAAAAAACACTTGCATGGTAAATAGATAAAGACAATCAAAACTCACTCAAAAAGGTTCAGAAATGAGTAGTTTTTCTAGATTTGTGAGTGTACAGCAAATCACTTAATCGAAGAAGCCCCAAATGTAGTCCCCCATCATGTTTTCGTTATACTGTCCTTGGTAATGACGTTCAAAGTCCAATATATCTTGATGAAAGCGCTCGCCTTGCTCCTCTGAGTAAGAGCCCATGTTCTCCTTGAACTTGTCAAGATGAGCGTCAAGGATATGGACTTTGAGAGACATTCTGCATCCCATTATGGCGTAATTCTTTATGAGAGTCTGAACCAACTGCGCATAGTTTTCAGCCTAGTGATTACCTAGGAAGCCATGAACCACTGCAACGAAACTATTCCAAGCTGTTTTCTCGGTCCTGTTCAGCAGCCTGGCGAACTCGTCACATTCTATGATCTTCTTGATCTGTGGTCCGAAGAAGATACCAGCCTTGACCTTTGCCTCGAACAGCTTTGGAAAGAGATCTTGGAGGTACTTGAAAGCAGCTGACTCCTTGTCAGGAGCCGTGACAAATTGCTTGATGAGGCCTAACTTGATATGCAGTGGTGGCATCAGCACCTTCAGAGGTTTTTCCATCAATATGGCCATGTGAGGGCTTACTTTTTGCGGGACGAGTTGTAATTTTGAAAGACTCAATTAGTTTTAGCATGTCTTGTACTCGAAAACAGGAAAAAAATTTCAAGTGCAGTGAAATTTCAAAAAAAGTGCAATCCTACACTTGTTTTTTTGTTTGACTTTTTTGCTAAGTTCACTAAATGCTATAACTGACCTGCCATTATGATTCTCCAGGTCATTATAAGTTCATAGACACCAAACATGTCTAGGTTCTCCTTTATCTAAGTTTGCTAAAAAAAATTGCGTGATCTCCGGTTAGGTGAGAGCTTATTTTTTCCGTGCCCAGCTGACGTTTTTAATGACACGACTTTTGTGCAGATACGTTCTTTTGATTGTCCATTATTGCATTTTAATGCAATGTCGCAGCGACCAAAAAAAGGTAATTCTGGCGTTTTGACTTTTTTTGTCGCAAGGCCATTTAGCAATTAGGTTAATCCTTTTTTTTATTGATAGATCAGCCAATTCTGAACGCGGTGATATCAAATATGTGTATGTTTGATTTTTTTTATTGTTTTATTTTGAATGGGACGAAAATGGGGTGATTTGAACTTTTTTTTTTTTAAAACATTTGTTTTTACTTTTAGTATGCTTCAATAGTCCCCTTGGGAGTCTAGAAGATGCCATAGCTCGATCACCTCTGCTACATAGAGGTGATGCTCAGATTACCTTTATGTAGCAGAATTACTGCATTGCTATGAGCGCAGACAACAGGGTTGTGCTCATAGCAATCCGGCATAACAGCCATAGAGGGAGACCTCTGATTGTTATGCCGATGCACCGATGACCCCCGATCACATGACGGGGGTCAGCGGTGTGCGTATTTTCGGCCGGAAGAACTTGTTAAATGCCGCTGTCAGTGTTTAACAGCGGCATTTACCTACTTAATAGGCGCGAGTGGATCGCGATTCCACTCGTGCCTATTGCAGGCATATGTCAGCTGTTCAAAACAGCTGACATGTCCCGGCTTTGATGCGGGCTCACTGCCGGAGCCCTCATCAAATTGGGGGGATACTGGCTATGGACGTACTATTCCGTCCGAGGGCAGTAAGGGGTTAAACTGTACTCGATCTAAATCATTGAAATTCTACAAAATAAAGCACTGCCATGTAAACGAGCAGCAATTATTCACCTTACCTTCAAGAGTTTTCTTGCAATATTCGCATGTGAAATGAGGTGCCCAGGACTTGTTTTGATCCCTGACAGGCATGCCGAAATATGCCTTGTAGGCCTCGCACATCATACGACATGCTTTCACTGAATACTTTCTCACTCGTCTTTAGAAATTGTCCACACACGTTGCAAAATGTGTCTTCTGGGCGCAAACAACATCTTGATGCCATCTTAAACAAATTGCTCTTTAACTATGATTCGTTATTCTCTTACTCAGCAATAACATAAACCGAAATGTTGGATCGAGTCACCTGTGCTTTCATACTTGCATGACTACTATTGAACAGTCCGAGAACGTTCTAGAAAGTTCTAAAAGTTTCTAGACACTTCCAGATAATTCTGGAAAATTGTAGAAACTTCTGCACAATTCTAGCAGTTAAACAATAATCTAGAAGACTACTTCGTATTGAATAAGAATCGAGAATTTTCCCGAAAACAGACATTTTAAAATTTCATTGTCCTGATCAGAAAAGCAAAGTTTTTGTGGAACAACAACTATTTTCTATTTGTTTTAGGCATAACGGGTTAGGAAAACACACTTTGGACCCAGGAACAAAAAATAAATAAAAATTTGTTACATAGTGTCTTCACTCCCAGATGACCGAGGTCGCAGCCGAAAGTACAATTTACATGCCTCCCGGAAAGCAAAAAACTTGTCCCGCCCTCCAGTGAACCTGTCCGGGAGAGCTACTTTAGGTTCAGGTCTGGCATGCTCCGGGGGGTACAAAACCTTGGACTTAACATCCCTCAACTCCATGGACAAACTCTGCAACTGCTGAGCCAGACTGGCTACTGGATCCATGGTGGCTGGGGAGAATCTTAAATGTGGTCGGTGAAAATGTCACGCTGTCTCTGTATACAGGAGAACCGGGGTCTATGCTGACCCTAAGCTGGGGGCCTGACTAATCCCTCTACCTGGAGGTACTGTTGATGGTACAGAGGTCCAGGCCGCCAGCGTAACCCTATCTCCTGTGAATCCCTAACCACTGTAATCTAGTCCTGAGAAGGACCCTGATTACCACCACAGGGATAAGGAAGGTATCTGCCTTCACACACAGTATAAGACAAACGAGACAGTACAAGGGGTAAATAAAAGAACACCTTGCATACAAAACTACCAATACAGAGAGAACACAAAAGGGTAGGGAGATAACTAATAAAGCGAGGACAGGAGAAAACCACAACAGGTATTCTTAGCTTAGACTTCTCAATACGATCCGCTCTGCTGGTCTGCATGAAAGCTTTCACCGACACTTCCCCAGCAGACAGGCAGGTATTTGAAGGAAACCAATTAACAAAACATTAATTGCAGCTGAGCGAGGCTGGTCAGTCCAGCACAGAGAGAGAAAGAATTAACTCCCTCAGTGCCGAAAAACACCCAGCACCAGAAACTCAGCTGTGCGAAGTCAGGGTGTGCAATGGCAACGATCTTAGCAGCGACACACCCATGACACAAGCTCAGTATGGATTAGACCAGAATATAAAAAGCAGAAAAAGGGTACTGTATCAAAATCTTACAGCGGTATACCTTGTTGGGTTAATTTTAAATCTCCGAATATATTTCGGGAGTAACACACAGACGCTCACAGGGTCAGTATGGATTAGACCAGAATATAAAAAGCAGAAAAAGGGTACTGTATCAAAAGCGTACAGCTGTATACAGTGTTGGGGTAATTTTAAAACTCCGTATATATTTCTGGAGTAACACACAGATGCTCACAGTCTCAGTATGGATTAGACCAGAATATAAAAAACAGAAAAAGGGTAATGTATCAGATGATACCAAGTGTATACAGTGTAGGGATAATTGTAAATCTCCGTATATATTTCCAGAGTCAGACACAGACGCTCACAGGCTTAGTATGGATTAGACCAGAATATAAAAAGCAGAAAAAGGGTAATGTATCAGAAGCGTACAGCTGTATACAGTGTAGGGATAATTGTATATCTCCGTATATATTTCCGGAGTCAGACACAGACTCTCACAGGCTCAGTATGGATCAGACCCGAATATAAAAAGCAGAAAAAGGGTAATGTATCAGAAGCGTACAGCTGTATACAGTCTAGTGATAATTGTAAAATCTCCATATATATATTTCCAGAGTCAGACACAGACTCTCACAGGCTCAGTATGGATTACACCAGAATATAAAAAGCAGAAAAAGGGTAATGTATCAAAAGATACCAGGTGTATACAGTGTAGGGTTTTTTGTAAATCTACGTATATATTTCCGGAGTCAGACACAGATGCTCACAGGCTCAGTATGGACTAGACCAGAATATAAAAAGCAGAAAAAGGGTACTGTATCAGAAGTGTACAGCTGTATACAGTGTTGGGGTAATTTTAAATCTCCGTATATTTTTCTGAAGTAACACACAGACGCTCACAAGCTCAGTATGGATTAGACCAGAATATAAAAAGCAGAAAAAGGGTACTGTATCAAAATCTTACAGCGGTATACCTTGTTGGGTTAATTTTAAATCTCCGAATATATTTCGGGAGTAACACACAGACGCTCACAGGGTCAGTATGGATTAGACCAGAATATAAAAAGCAGAAAAAGGGTACTGTATCAAAAGCGTACAGCTGTATACAGTGTTGGGGTAATTTTAAAACTCCGTATATATTTCTGGAGTAACACACAGATGCTCACAGTCTCAGTATGGATTAGACCAGAATATAAAAAACAGAAAAAGGGTAATGTATCAGATGATACCAAGTGTATACAGTGTAGGGATAATTGTAAATCTCCGTATATATTTCCAGAGTCAGACACAGACGCTCACAGGCTTAGTATGGATTAGACCAGAATATAAAAAGCAGAAAAAGAGTACTGTATCACAAGCGTACAGCTGTATACAGTCTAGCGGTAATTTTAATTTTCCGTATATATTTCAGGAGTAACACACAGACGCTCACAGTCTCAGTATGGATTAGACCAGAATATAAAAAGCAGAAAAAGGGTAATGTATCAGATGATACAAAGAGTATACAGTGTAGGGATAATTGTAAATCTCCGTATATATTTCCAGAGTCAGACACAGACACTCACAGTCTCAGTATGGATTAGACCAGAATATAAAAAGCAGAAAAAGGGTACTGTATCAGAAGCGTACAGCTGTATACAGTGTTGGGGTAATTTTAAATCTCCGTATATATTTCCTGAGTAACACATAGATGCTCACAGGCTCAGTATAGATTAGACCATAATATAAAAAGCAGAAAAAGGGTAATGTATCAGAACATACCAGTGTTATGGAAATTTAATTAGGATAAATCTATCCTGCAGTGTTTGCTGTTGCTGTTCCCAATCTTATATTAAATGTCTTTTTTTGAGCGCTCAGACGAAATGAGGACTGTCCACAACGGAAGTGTCAGTATAACAGTTCGTCAAGACCAACAGTTTATTATTCATTCAAGGTTTTATACGTTTACAAAAAGGGGCTGGTTAGTCAATTAACATACAATTAAAAGCTGCTAGGTTATTGGCTGTTTAGTGCAAGTATGATAAGTATGATAATTATGATAAAAGGGCTGAAGTTGCAGATTTATTGTTTACTGTTCTTTGCCCCAGCTTTCCTGCGTGACTAGTAAAGAAAACAATAGATATCTATCAAGACTTTCTGTTCTTGTTTGTGTCCTTGGTAAAAAGTTCCTATGAACTATCTTTTGCAATAGCCTGATTTATGTAGGCCAGGGTCGTATAGCTAGCATCAGCTCTTGCATAGATATGTGTGAGCACAGGATTTTTAGCAAGTGAGATCTATCTAACTGTAAATGCATATATACAGGTCCTTCTCAAAAAATTAGCATATAGTGCTAAATTTCATTATTTTCCATAATGTAATGATTACAATTAAACTTTCATATATTTTAGATTCATTACACACCAACTGAAATTTGTCAGGTCTTTTATTGTTTTAATACTGATGATTTTGGCATACAACTCCTGATAACCCAAAAAACCTGTCTCAAAAAATTAGCATATCAAGAAAAGGTTCTCTAAACGACCTATTACCCTAATCTTCTGAATCAACTAATTAACTCTAAACACATGCAAAAGATTCCTGAGGCTTTTAAAAACTCCCTGCCTGGTTCATTACTCAAAACCCCCATCATGGGTAAGACTAGCGACCTGACTGATGTCAAGAAGGCCATCATTGACACCCTCAAGCAAGAGGGTAAGACCCAGAAAGAAATTTCTCAACAAATAGGCTGTTCCCAGAGTGCTGTATCAAGGCACCTCAATGGGAAGTCTGTTGGAAGGAAACAATGTGGCAGAAAATGCTGTACAACGAGAAGAGGTGACCGGACCCTGAGGAAGATTGTGGAGAAGGACCGATTCCAGACCTTGGGGGACCTGAGGAAGCAGTGGACTAAGTCTGGTGTAGAAACATCCAGAGCCACCGTGCACAGGCGTGTGCAGGAAATGGGCTACAGGTGCCGCATTCCCCAGGTAAAGCCACTTTTGAACCATAAACAGTGGCAGAAGCGCCTGACCTGGGCTACAGAGAAGCAGCACTGGACTGTTGCTAAGTGGTCCCAAGTACTTTTTTCTGATTAAAGCAAATTTTGCATGTCATTCGGAAATCAAGGTGCCAGAGTCTGGAGGAAGACTGGGGAGAAGGAAATGCCAAAATGCCTGAAGTCCAGTGTCAAGTACCCACAGTCAGTGATGGTGTGGGGTGCCATGTCAGCTGCTGGTGTTGGTCCACTGTGTTTCATCAAGGGCAGGGTCAATGCAGCTAGCTATCAGGAGATTTTAGAGCACTTCATGCTTCCATCGGCTGAAATGCTTTATGGAGATGAAGATTTCATTTTTCAGCACGACCTGGCACCTGCTCACAGTGCCAAAACCACTGGTAAATGGTTTACTGACCATGGTATTACTGTGCTCAATTGGCCTGCCAACTCTCCTGACCTGAACCCCATAGAGAATCTGTGGGATATTGTGAAGAGAAAGTTGAGAGACGCAAGATCCAACACTCTGGATGAGCTTAAGGCCGCTATCGAAGCATCCTGGGCCTCCATAACACCTCAGCAGTGTCACAGGCTGATTGCCTCCATGCCACGCCGCATTGAAGCAGTCATTTCTGCAAAAGGATTCCCGACCAAGTATTGAGTGCATAACTGAACATTATTATTTGATGGTTTTTTTGTTTGTTTTTAAAAAACACTGTTATTTTATTGGACAGTTGAAATATGTTAATTTTTTGAGACAGGTTTTTTGGGTTATCAGGAGTTGTATGCCAAAATCATCAGTATTAAAACAATAAAAGACCTGACAAATTTCAGTTGGTGTGTAATGAATCTAAAATATATGAAAGTTTAATTGTAATCATTACATTATGGAAAATAATGAAATTTAGCACTATATGCTAATTTTTTGAGAAGGACCTGTATATATATTGAATATGTGGAATACATTTATATTTCCATGACAGTCCCACCTTAGATACCACTTGCCCTAAAAACCTGCTCCTGTCCCAAAGCGCTGCAACTCTTTTGTGCTGCCGGCGGGTTGAGACATGCCTAATACATGCCTCCCCCACCGATACAGGCTTTTCGCAAATGGGCGATCAGGAGGTCTGTCCCTAGCAGGGGTTCATGTGTTTGCAATCATAGTCTCTGTATTCAACTGCATGTTCAGAAAAACGTGTGTATTCTTTGTCAGGTAGGTCATCTGTCTGGTCAGTCAGAGCATCCACGACATCATTCATGGCTTAGGTGTCTCTTCTGGCACGGGAGCTTCCTTGCGTTGCGATACGTGGATCCAAGCAGGCTTTCCCTCTAGTTTCACAGAGGTTGGTGTCATCTGGGGCTCTTGGACAGGACCATCAAATCTGGGATCGAGTGTTCTCATTTCCAACTTTTTTCACCAACACCCAGTCTCCTGGCTTTCAAGGAGTGCATACCGGACACTGAGTCTGGATCTGGCAGTGAAGAGAAAAACTCGAGAATGGACATTAGTTTTTTGACCAATTCAATTACATAAGCAAACAAGATATCATTTAGCCTTATGCTAAACAATGCAATTGAGAGTGTGTTATGCCATGGTTTGCGTGTCTCTTGGGCAATTTTCAGCATCCTATTCTTAAGTGTTCCGTTCAGTCTTTCTACCTTCCCGATGCTCTGGGGGTGGTAAGGAGTGTGTAGGCCTAAATCTGACCCTACTGCTAACCAGATCTCTTGTGTCAGATTTGCTGTGAATGCGGGTCCCTGATCACTTTCTATCATTTCTGGAACCCCGTATCTGCACACTATTTTCAGAAAGTAGCTTCTTTGCAGTAGTCTTTGCTGACTGGGAACGCTTCTGTCCATCTTGAAAATACTTCTTTGACCACAATGGCGTATTTGAATCCTTCACTTGGCGATATCTGGATGTGGTCTATCTGGATCCTCTGAAGCTGGTAGAGTGGTCTTGCCAGATGAGGTGAGGGGACTTTCTTCCACACGTCCAGGCTTGCATTTGCCGCAGGTCAGACAGCTGCTGGTGAATTTGTCTGTTAGGGTGGAGATCCCTTAAGTGAACCAGTAAGCACCAATCAGATCATTCATCTGTGTCTTTGATATGTGGGTGTGGGTCCATGTGCCCATTGGACCACCATAGGGTGCATACTTTGTGGTAGGCAGGGTTTGGAGTCCATTGTTGATAGCCTTCCTTCTTCACGTGTTGCTTGTTTCACATTCAGCTCTTCTCCTTTTGGAGCTTGGTCTTGCAACTTCTTGAGCAGATCCCAGGACGTCTTTTTGTCAGGTTTCTTGTCTTCAGTCGTCATGTAGTAGCCGTCCGGATCTACGACCTCTCCCACTTCTCCATGTTGTCTTCCTTTGGCCGCTTCTTTGGCTGCCATGTCCGTCATGTTATTGCCTCACGCCTCTTCTGTTCTCAGTTTTCCATGCGCTTTTGATTTTTCAAATTGCCACCATTTTGGAAGTTGGAGTACACCCAGCAGGTCCCTGAAGGCTCCATGATGCTTCACGGTTGTCCCGCTTGCTGTGATGAAGTCCCTTGCAACCCAGATGGGCCCAAAGTCGTGTGCTATGCCATGTGAGCACCTGTAGTCGGTGTAGATGTTTGCAATCTTGCCTTCTGCCATCTGGCAGGCCTTTGTCAACGCTATCAGTTCTGCTTCCTGGGCTGACAGGCTAGGTGACAGACTTCTGGACCACAGGATTTCTTGATTGCTGGTCACTGCACTTCCTGTGTGGAAACTTCTTCATCATCTGCAAATCTGGAGCCATCCAAGTGGAGGATAAATTCTGTAAATTTTTGTTCTGAAAAGTCCATATTGTATCCCCCCTTGGGAGTGGGAGTAGAGTGGCCGGGATGAGGACTGTAGGTCTGGAACAAAGGCGATAGAGGCGAAGATGCCTGGCGGTGGGGAGATTTATTTGGTTGAGCTTGTTTGAGGATTGCCAAGATGTCGTGTGGAGTGAGAGTTTCCAGTGGCTGTCCAAGAGTGATGTCAGCAGTCTTGTCCAGGAAGGTGTGTGCTGCAGGAGGCTGCTGAGCTGCAGTTACTGCCATCAGGCAGGAGGGTGCTCCTCTTGCAACTGGATCCAAGCGGGCTGAGAGGCAGCCTAAAAGTCTCTGTTTTTCCCCCGTGAATCCGTGCCAGGATTCCAGTAGCATGACCTTCTTTCTTCCATCAGGTAGACGGAAAGACTTCTCGTAGTCAGGTAGGCCTGGTATTGGCGCTGAGACTGTGGAGTTCTTCCCATTTCCTGAATGAGTTGAAGGCTGCGTCCGATAGAAGGATCGGGGTTGTGTTGATGCAAGCGCACAGAGGCTGCATTAGGACTGAGGCATCAGGGATCCAGGTTCTGCAATACGACACTAGACCAAGGAAGGCCTGCAGCATTTTTGGAGTTGTTGAGGGAGCCATCTTCTCCACAGTGGTCTTCCAGTCATTTGACAGGTGTTTAGTCTGGTGGGCAATACAGTGTCCCAGGGATATAACTTGCTTCTGACACCGCTGGACTTTGTTCTTCCAGACCTTGCGTTACTGTTCCTCAAGGAACAGGGAATGGACTGTGCAGGTATCGATTTCAACCACGCAAAAGAGAAGGTCATCCACGTGTTGTAGAAGAGTGACTCCTGCATATTCTGCAATCCATTTGACGAGGATGGAGGACATTTTTTTGGTGAAACTTGAAGGGCTTGTTCTGAGCATCTTGAGGCAACACTGTCCATATGCACTGCACTGGTGTGTGAAGGCAGGCAGGTCATCCAGGTGGAGGGGAACACTGAAGAAGGCACTGGCCAGGTTGATCACCGTGAATACCGTTGCGGTGACTGGGACTTTTGAGAGCAGAGTGTGCGGGTTCAGCACTGTTGGGGTTTCAAATACCGTAGCCTCTTTCACGGCCTCCAGTCCTTGCACCATTCTGAACTCAGAGGGGTTTACAGTATTTTTCTTCACTGTGGAAAGCCGGGATTGATTCCGATGGGCGAGGCAGCCCAGTTGTAAGGTTCTTTGTCTCTGTTGACATGTTCCTTGAAACTCAGTTTTCCGTCGGCCATTTTGCTTTCTGTCTTTCTGCAGCTCTTGCCCTCAGTTAATATGGAGTTTCCAGTTTTCATGTTCCCGCCCTGATTCTTCCCTCTTGCTTCTTAAGCAGCCTCAGCTGAACAATCAGTGCTCCTGAATCTTGTCATGTATAGTGTACAGTTCCTATAGCGTCTTGTGCTTGGGTGCGAGGAAAACACAGGAGACATAGGTTGAAATAAAATGACTTGTATTACTTCATACAAGCATGCTGAAAAGTTCACACAGTTTGCAGGAACAGCGATAGGAGACACAGCAGGCCAGAGTAACTTCAAGCACTACAGTAAATCTCCAAAGCAGGTTCAGGATCTCTTCTCTGTACCGTAATTCCTCTGCAAACATGGATTCACCAAACAGCAGGTTTCCAGAGTCCAAAAGTGTTCCAAGGTTCCTCAGTAGGGAATAGCTGGAGTACAAGTCCAAGGCTTCCAGGAGTCAGGTCACAGACTGACTGAGGCTTGATTCAGGAGCACTGATTGTTCAGCTGAGGCTGCTTAAGAAGCAAGAGGGAAGAATCAGGGCGGGAACATGAAAACTGGAAACTCCATATTAACTGAGGGCAAGAGCTGCAGAAAGACAGAAAGCAAAATGGCCGACGGAAAGCTGAGTTTCAAGGAACATGTCAACAGAGACAAAGAACCTTACATTAGTTTGGCCTTGTCCTTCACTATGCGGCAGGGGACTCCCATCTCCCTGCACAGAGCTGGCGGGAAAACAAGCTGTCTACTAGGATCCACATCATGAGAGATGATGACCAGCTGGCTTTCTTGTTTTCCACCAAGGCAGTCACTGTGTTAGCACCTGCTCTGGTCACAGGGGGTCTTCTTGTTGGGACGTCTCCTTCACCGGCTGCTTTTTACTCAGCACGGTCTCAGGTCCGTATTTGTGCACAAGTTTGACGAGCTGAGTGGCCTTTTGCCAGTCTAGGGCCTGGGTGAACTGGTTGATTGCAGGGGGCACCTCCTGGTGCTTGCAAAAGATGAACCTCTGGCTTTGGAGCCGGATGTGGTGTTGCCATTCCATTAAACGAGTAGGGTCCTTCTTGAGTTGAATATCCTGGCCAATGTCAAAGTTCTCAGGCCGTCTTCTTAAGCGAGTTCACTTAAGGGTATGCCACACTAAACAATATCGCTAACGGGATCGCTAAAAAACGTCACTATTTAGCGATCCCGTTAGCGATATTGTTCAGTGCGGCAGCTTCCAGCGACGAGCTTCCTGCTGTGATCTCGCTCGTCGCTGGAATCGTTCCGGACCCTATTTCATCGCTGGCGCTCCCGCTGGGTAAGTATCTTATCGCTGTGTGGCACCTTTTCTTAGCGATTTAGCGGTACTTTTGTACCGCTAAAGTCGTTAAGAAGATCGCTAACGGCGATAGCGTCGTTAACTATATCGCTAAATGCGGCAGCATTTAGCGATATAGAAACAATCCCGCTAGCGATCTCATTAGTATGCAACGCTAACGAGATCGCTAGCGGGATTGCTTAGTGTGGCAGTACCTTTAGACCTCCAGTTGGTCAGAGACATCTTGACTCTGGGTGATGGAGTGGCTTTCTGGTACTATATCCAGCACCTCCTGTGATAGGTCTGCAGTGTGGTTGTTTGAGGTTCCTGTTTCTTCTTGGGTCAGGGGTGAAGAAAGTGTCATGGTTCCATCTTCCTGGAACACTCTGGTCGCTTTCAGCTTCTGCAGTGGTTCCATCCCAATAGGTTGAGGGTGCAGGTCTTTGACACAACAAACTGGGACATGATGGAGTGTTCTGGCTGAGTCCACACGCTCAGGGGCTTCATAATCTGGAAATATCTGACTTGACCATAAATTCTCATACAGGACGCAGAAGATTCTGATAGATAGGTGAGGTTGCGGAGTTCCACAAGAAAAAAAAATCTGACTACGCCATCCACTCTCAGGATATTGGTCCCACTGGTGGGGTTCCCTGTGGACTTGGTGTGCTCCTGTCCTATGGACGGGGTTCTTCACTGCTTTCTGTGTTTCTTCTTCTTCTGGGCGAAGTCGGTGTTCTGCACCGGTTCCGGAAATGACCAAACTCGCCACAGTTGTAACACTGGACATCCCTTCTGTCCCGGCGGGACTCAATCCTTTTTGCTACTGCAAGCAGGGTATCCATGCTATTGACGTGTACTCAGGCCTGGCTACTACCAGTGGTTTCCTGATTGGTTCTCTCAGTCCATGCACAAAAGCCTGTGCCAACATCCGTCTGTGTGTCTGATCATGGGTAATGAGGCCCAAATCTTGAAACACTTGCATCATTCTGTCATGGAACTCCTCTACAGACTCTGTCTGGTCTTGGCTCGTGACATGTAGGCTGAGAGTTTGTCCTGTCAGTCTGCTTTTGGCTAACTCTCTGAGCTGCTGTGAAGCCCTGGCTGTGGGCTCTGCTTGATGTTGTGTCTGGGGGTTACCTGCAGCATTTTGTGTAGGGAGATTTGCACTTTCTTCTCCTGATATAATGACTGGCAATGTTTGTACTGTGCTTGGGATAGACAGGGTGCCTCCTGCTGTAGGCACTGAAGGAGAAAGAGTGGGGTGTGATGAGGGAGGAGTGGGGTGTAGAGGAGGAGAGAGAGAGAGATGGAGGGGGAGAAGTGGAGGAGGAAGAAGAAGAGAAAGGACGTGTCAGAAATGTGAGGGAGGGGAAAGAAGGAATGATAGGGAAAGAAGGATAGAGAGGAAAGGCAGCGAGGAAAGAGGAAAGAAGTCTGAAGAAAAAGGAGAAAGGGACTGAGAGAAGAAAGAGGAGAGGGTTTCCCCGCTGTGATGCTTGAGAGGGGACCGTTGAAGCAAAAATGCCTTCTCCCTGTGGAGAGAGGCGGGAGCGTTTTTCCCTGTACAAGGCTCCTTATTCAATGAGAGCAGACTACACCTGTCCCGTGTCTCCACAGGATGGACATGTGATGTGTGTGACTCTAAATTCTGCTCTTGTGACATGTCCGTGATCAATTTCCTCACAGATGATTTCAATGCTTCTTTAACACCTTTTCAATCTTATTCACATAAAAATCACTTCCTGGTCCGTTCAAATAACTTGCTGCTACCTTCTACACGATGCAAGACCACCACTGCTCTTTTATAGCAGACGGCAATCTAGAAACAAACTTTCCTGTGCCTTTCAAAAAAAAAAAAGAAAGAACATTTCATTGTGCAGCATAAAGTCTGCCCGTCCATTGGATTCTCACGTACTCTGACCTTCTATACAGTGTAGGGGTAATTGTAAATCTCCGTATATATTTCCGGAGTCAGACACAGACGCTCACAGGCTCAATATGGATTAAACCAGAATATAAAAAGCAGAAAAAGGGTACTGTATCACAAGCGTACAGCTGTATACAGTCTAGGGGTAATTTTTAATCTCCGTATATATTTCCGGAGTCACACACAGATAGTCAGCATGTATTTGTCCGTGATACCATTCGGTGCACGGTAGTATGTGAGGAGCGTACAGCTCTATAGGGTGTGGGAAAAAATGACCGCTCGGTAACTGTGCAGAAAAAAGAATAAAAGTATTAGTGCTGTGTAAAAAGCTGTCTGCACAGCAGTGTACACACAGCAATACAACTAGCAGGCAGCCTATTAACCACCACTGCAGCACACAAGAAAATCCTCCCCTGTCACTGGCAGGCAGCCTAATAGCCAGCGCTGCTGCACACAAGAAAATCCTCCCCTGTCACTGCACATTAACTGTACAGCACAATTGATATCAGCACAAGCACATAAGAACTTCTGTTTCCAGCCCTAACTCTCTCCCTACTATAAACAGCGTCAGCAACCTCTCCCTACTGTTAAGATCGGCAGAAGTAAAATGGCGGTCGGCGGTCAGGGCTTTTATAGACACTATGACGCCCCCCAAAGCAAGCCAATCACTGCAATGCCCTTCTCTAAGATGGTGGTGGATGCTGCCCATGTCATCTCGTTGCCCACAGTGTACGTCCTTGCTCATTGACTGAGAAAAGACGCCTGCAAGCATTTTGGCAATACCGACTTTGGCGCTCGGGTCGAAACCCGACTTTGGCAAAAGTCGGCGACTTTTGAATCTGACCGACCTGTTTCGCTCAACTCTATTGAAGAACTGAAATAAATGAAGTTTATGACTATATTATAATTTTGTGAAAAGCACCTATGTCATTCACGTTCAGAAGGGTCTGCTTTTCTTCTAACAATATTTTCATAAATCTAAGGGAGCTATCCATTCTTCTCTTTTCCACCTATTCTACAGACTATAATTCTTATAGCGAAAGGATGGAAAAGAGTTATTCTCAGGTTCCTCGGGATAATTCCTGCCTTAGTATAACTTTCTAAGGTCTGAACATCGCACCATAGAAGTAAGAGAAAACTGACTGGCATATCCAGACTAGTGTGAATAGGTGCATACCAGGAGCAGCTACCTCCATAGACAATATACAAAACAGGCTGCACTCTATCGTGCCAAAGCATGTCAATGTGAAATATGAAACATAAATAGCAATATGGCTTTTGAATGTTAGGAAAAAATGAATGAGACGCTTTGCACAAAATTTGGCCAAATAATGTCTGCCCATAAACCATCTTCAAGGTGGTCTCAAAACTTATGGTCCCTGCCCCATGAATATTGCTATTCATGTTTCATATTTCACATTGACATGCTTTGGCACGATAGAGTGCAACCTTTTTTTGTATATTGTCTATGGAGGCAGCTGCTCCTGGTATGAACCTATTCACACTAGTCTGGATGTGCCAGTCAGTTTTCTCTTACTTCTATGTTAGCTTACTGACCAAGCACTCCGCCCATCACCATGTGGTGATTTTAATTACAGCAGGTCCCTAATTACCCATAAAGGCAAGCTTTACTGACAGAAATGTCCACATTCAACCATGAATTCAGATATCAGCCTAATAGAGTATGTTCACATAGGCAGGGACCCATAAGTTTTGAGACCACCTTGAAGATGGTTTATGGGCAGACATTATTTGGCCAAATTTTGTGCAAAGCGTCTCATTCATTTTTTCCTAATATTCAAAGCCATATTACTATTCATGTTTCATATTTCACATTGACATGCTTTGGCACGAGAGAGTGCAACCTTTTTTTGTATATTGAACCTCCCACCATGACGTTGGTCTAATCCTTGAAAGCTTTGCTTTTGTAAGTTCTTTAAATGCTGCGGCGAAGAAGGGGGTATACTTCTTTTGAGAGACGTGTAACATACTCAGGCACAATGCTATTGTTAATAAATTGGTCCTAAAATGTTTCTAAATGCAAATTGCCAGTGCTTAAAATGAGTAGACCAAATGAATGGAGGGAAGATGAGTTTGGATATTTTTTGTTCATGTACTTATCTAACAAATCTAGCCAGTTTATATTCTTGGCAAGCATTCTTCAGTCCTCCAGTTACAAAACTATTGTCATGTGTGCGCTTCCTAAGTCATGTTCAGTTTATAGCAAAGATAAAAAAAAATATTTACTTAATGCATCTAGATATTGAGGAACAGCAGATGCAGAAGATTGAGCTTCACTAATGGAAGATTTTGTGGTTTTAGCCATGCCTCCTTTTTTTTCTAGAACATGAAAATTATAATTATTTATGGGCATAAGATTATGACATGTATTGTAAAATAATCCCCGGAGAATGAACAGTGGATATAGTTTTTCTCGGTAGCATCCATTTTACAAAGAGTGCATTAAACACATGTATTTTCTATCAATTTGAAAATCTCTGCTAAATATGTACAGTACACACACACACTTCAGAACAGAACACTATAATTAGGTCATTAATGTACTACAAAGTAATTCTTTTCTTTGCTAGAGGAGGAGAGGCAAAGCTAGCTTTTATGGCCAAGTGTTCAGGAGTGCTTTTTGATGGCTTTCAAACTACTAGCCAATAAATTAATAATATATATCAGTAGATTAGATAAGATTGCGGTAAAACAAAGTCTCTGTGTGTCTCCAATAGGACATTTTGTTAACTGTGCAGATTGCTGGTGTTAAGTTTGTACAAGGGTTAAGTTATCCACTTTGCATTGTCTCTCTATAGATATTAATATATACATGTACAGTGTGTATTCTTATGTATATATTGTGGGCACAACAGGTCCACTAGAGTTGATGTGGAAGGCTAGATTGTTGTGATAGACTAGCCCAGAGAATCTATATACAGCACACACATGTAGTATCCAGCAAAATATTCCATTTTAATGAAATGCAGGTGAGGTTTATATACACCACTTGCAGAGAGGACTTTATGACAAGAAACAAGCATATGTTTTGTAGCATTTAGATATAGATGTGTTTAGGTGTCTGGTTCGATCCAGTTTCTCAGGCACTTGGAATTTGTAGGGGAAATTCCTGTGTAAAAGTGCTATATGATACATTTAGAGAATAAAATGGGACGGAGAAGACAGAATGGATCCTTATTTCCCACAATTCTTTGCTTTTGTGATTCTAGAAGACCGGAAATGTTCCTGTGCCCATACTTCAGGGGCTAATCAATCCTGCAGTACTTATTAACTCTTCACCGGATTCCGGACATCAGATAATTTTGGGCTTGTTTGAACTCACAGCATTGTTTCATTCCTCAGGAGGGGTCTTCTCAAAATGCAGCCTATAACTTAAAAAAGAAAAACACATTTAGAACTATCATAAGAATAAAATACACAAACAGTACTAAGGGTTGGAGAAGGTAATTGACTATCTGAGTTCCTGAAAGGCTACATTCTGTAAAAATATCATACCAGTGATGTTCAGTAAGGTGGTCTATAAATTAAGACAAATGTGCTAGCTTATCTGTAGCAAAAACGGCAAATTCATTTTTGAGGGATGATTTTTTACAGTGTCTGGTGTTAATCTAATTGGCTCTTCCTTCTAATTCCATAGAAGTGGCTGTGGTCAGTAGAACTTGGTATGAACCATCATATCTGTGTTCCAGGGATCTCCTGATGTGTCTTTTAACCATAACCAGAGCTCCAGGCTTAGATTATAAGTCCCTTCTAGACTGTTTGGGTCTGGATGGAATAAAAAGAACTGCTTGTGCAGAGATGTTAGCTTACTGCATAAACTTTGCCCATATCAAGAACAAGTCAGCATACTTCAATGTAAAAACCTGAGGAAAATACAATCCTATATTCCCTGTCTTCCAGAAGAGTATCTCAAAAGGTGTCAATCTTGTCTTTTTATTCATGGTCTGCCTTACAGAAAAAAGGCAAGTCGTAAGCTCTCTAACTAGGAGTTCCCTGTCTCTGCCATTGCTTTTTTTATCTTCAGTTTCAACATTCCATTCAGCCTTTCTACCTTACCACTACTCTGTGGATGGTATGGGTGTGGAAGGCTTGCTCTACCCATAAGGAGGTCAGTATCTCTTGTAGGTCCTCGACAGTGAAGTGGCTACCCTATCACTCTATCACCTCAAGAATGCCATCCCTGCAGACGACCTCAGTCAGTAGTTTCTTAACGATATTTTTCATAGTAGCCTTAGTTATCGGATATGCCTCTGCCCATACTGAAAACAGGTCAATGCAAACCAACATGTTTTCACAAGTAGCAACAAAAGCCCCATAAACATGGTAAAAATACCAAGAAGGAGTGAGGAAATCCACCCAACACCCTTTACAGACTACATCTACTCCAACAAACTATAAATACTGGAAGACAAAGGAGCATAAGATTGTGTGCAGTTAAAAATATCAATAAATTTTATTCAACATCATACAAAGTGCATATGGCCACAGTAATAAAGTGCCAATCAAAATGCAGATAACACACACCCAGAACACCCTTCTCCTCCCAAAAAGATGGAAAAACTCCAGGTAAACGAGCCCCAAATGTGACCAAAAGTCCAAAGAACCTAATTCCTATATAAATATAATGCTCAGTGGCCAAATCAAAAAGGAGGCAGGACTTCAGAGTTGAACATGGGGAACACAATCAATATACCATAATAAGCAATCAATTAGTCATTCAAAAGGTAGTAAAAAACGTGCCCCATGAGAGGTCAAAAAGGGTTGGAACTTACCAGTGGAGTATGAGGGGAGTGGGGGACCCTGCAGTGACGCGTGTTTCGCGGCACCTCAGGCCCCTTTGTCAAGAGGATATAGTACAAGACTCACAAAAGGACCTTCATATAACCCGGCGACCCCGATCACGTGACCGGGATCGACCAATAGTAATGGCACTATTGGTGCATGCGCCCCGGGAGCCGCAGGTCCCGCTATGCAGAAAAGGCGTCATGCTCCACGCACAAGCGCCGGGTATAAGACCTCCACGCATGCGCAGAGCATGAAGACACCCATCCGCAGGACGAGCCAGACAGCCACAGTGCGATGTGCATGGCCACACAACAAGCACATATAATACAGAAAATGAACAAAGATTAGAAGTCACAATAACAATGGATCCAAAAAATACCAATCATGTAAGGACCACACAATCTTGTGCTCCTTTGTCCTCCGTATTTATATTATATGTATTCATAAGTACCTACTCTAGGTAACTGCATGTAGTCTGTTTGAAGCTTTGGAAAGGTACTGACTTTGGTGTGCTCTTCTCAGGTTTATACCACTTCTACATTGTGCTGAGCACACACCAGCATGACTGGACATATTTTGCTGCTAAGGTACCAAATCCAGGTCTATCCAGGTTGTCTTTATCAGATCACACATATTGTCTTGGAAACATGGTGAGCCATGCACAGTGCAGCTATCTGGAGATACAATGTCTTAGGGAGGCAAGCTCTTCTCTCTTTTTGCCATAGCCCATCTTCCCTGCATTCTTCTCCCAAGTCTGACCAGCTTTTCCTCTCCTACTCCTCTCCTACTCCTCCTTAGTTTGTGATTGAAGCTGAAGAAGAAGCCTAAAGGTACTGCCACACTAAGCAATCCGCTAGCGATCTCGTTAGCGTTGCATACTAATGAGATCGCTAGCGGATCGTTTCTATATCGCTAATGCGGCCACATTTAGCGATATAGTTAACGACGCTATCGCCGTTAGCGATCTTCTTAACGACTTTAGCGGTACAAAAGTACCGCTAAATCGCTAAGAAAAGTGCCACACAGCGATTAGATACTCACCCAGCGGGAGCGCCAGCGATGAAATAGGGTCCGAGCGATTCCAGCGACGAGCGGATCACAGCAGGAAGCTCGTCGCTGGAAGCTGCCGCACTGAACAATATCGCTAACGGATCGCTAAATAGTGACGTTTTTTAGCGATCTCGTAGCGATATTGTTTAGTGGGGCATACCCTTTAGACTTACCAGTCTTGTTGACTCTGGTTGAGCTGGTTGGGTGGCCTGGGCTGTTAGGACCATGAGATCTGAGTGGTCCTTCAAAGTTGTCTCTACAGCTGTCTGATCTGCTAGTGCATTACCCTTGGCCTGTGACGTTTTGGCAGATGTATGGACTATGACAAAAGGAGGGAAGGGCTTGCCTCCCTATTATGTTGTATCCCTAGATGTCTGCGGTGGTGCATGTCCCAACCTATGTTTCCAAAATGGCTATGTGTGACCTGATAATGACACCCTGGGTAGGCCCTGGATTTGGCATATGTATCCACTGTCGTGCTATGCCGAATCTGTATCTGCTATCTGTATGAATGTTAGCAGTGTGATCAGTTACTAGTGTGTAAGCTTCAGCAAGGGTCTTCAACTCTGCTTCCTGTGCCGACGTGTACAGGGAGTGGCCTTTCTTGCATGACTATGTGTTCCATAGTGATTTCATAACCTGTATAGAAGGTTCCATCTATGGCATATCTGGAACCAGAGGTGTATCTAGGTTTTCCGGCACCCAGAGCAAGAATTATTTTTGCCGCCTCAAGTCTCCCCACCCTCTCAAGCACATATGTGATTTGCACACTTAGGGCTCATTTCCACTTGCGATGCAGTCGGACGAGTGCAATCTGATAAATCGGATTGCACTTGCCTCAGTGTTTCTCTATGATGCAGCTCACATCTGCGATTATTTTTTCATGCTGATCCGGCACGTGAAAACAATCGCAGCATGCTGTGATTGCACCCAAGAATTGTACTTCACGCACCCATACAAGTCTATGGATGGGTGTGAAAAGTCGCCCTGCACTCGGATATCACCCGAGTGCAGTGCAATTGCCCATGATGCCAGCAGCAGAAGAGATGGAGAAATGAGCTCCTGGCACTAGGTGCTGGGTGTCAGCTGTCAGAATCAGGCGATCACCTGTGAACAACCTGTTGTGCACAGGAGAGCGCCATGACAGAATATATACTGCAAATGTGGGGAAGTGGTTAATGCTCCTAATATAAATAAAAACATAGTAATCCTTAACTTGTCAGATGGCACAACACTTTACATGGCATTTATCACATAATCTTACAAGTTATGGATTGTACGTGATCAGAACCAAGAGCAGCACAAGAATCCATTACTAGAACCATCAGCAGTACAGAAATATATCACTAAAATACTCATTAGTACAGAAACACAGCATCACAACCCTCATCAGTACAGAAAAACATAATGAGAACCACAAGCAGTACAGAAATACATCACCAGAACCACCAGCAGCACCAACATTCATCATTAAAAATACATCTGTATAACCCCCATCAGTACAGAAACAGCATCAAAACCCTCATCAGTATAGAAATACATCAGAAAAACCACCATCAGAACATGAACACATCAATAGTAAGGCCGGGATCACACATGCGAGGAAATCGGCCGACACTCGCATGTGAAATCCCAGCTCTGGCGCCGGCACTCGGGAGTGGAGCGAGCGGCTGCATATAAATACATGAACCTACAACTTCTACAACTTCCAGTACATCCTTAACCATAGTCAGGAGATACTGGGAGTTGTAGCTATCAGTTATCATTAGGCTGCGGACCACACAAGAACCACAGTACTGATGAGAATTAGTCAATATCACAAATAAACATTAACATCCAGGTACCTTATAGATGACATTGTTTCTGATTGGAGTTCTCTTTCTTTTCTTCATCTTGTCATCTCTGCAGACTTCCATCTTCTCCTGTCTTGTGCACCATATCCCCACACAATATCCTAAAAAATAGCAATGCCATTATAATGCTCCAAAGTAAACATATCTGCCCTATACTGAGCCTTGAATAATTAATTGCCCCTCATTCTTCTCCCAGCACAAAATATGACACCACACTGTCCCTCTTCATGACCTCCAAATAGCCCCCTCCTTTCCATACTTGGCCCTCCTTCACACTGTTCTCTCACACTGGGTCCCCCTTATAGGGCTCAGTTTCCATACTGTGCCCCCTCAGCACACACCCCCTCATTGGCATACTGTCCCCTCATGCTATGCCCCCACACTACTCAGTGCCAACTCACACTTTTCTCCCCCCATACTGTTTCTTCACATTATTCCCCTCATTAGTCTCCTCATACATTATTGAATCTGCACCCATTCTTTCCTCATTCCCAAAACTGTGCCCTCAAGTCTTAGTGCTCCTCCCATATAGTGTCTTCACTTGTCCCTTCTTTCCCAATAATGTGGCCCTTCTCCCCATATTGTGACTGCACTCTTCCCTTCCTCTTTCCTGATACTGTGGCTTCAAATCGTTACCCCCTCCATATTGTGGCTGCACTCATCCCTTCCTCTTTCCCCATTCTGTGGCACCATATCTTACTCCCCCTGCTCCCATATTCTGATTGCACCCATTCCTTCCTCTTTCCCCATAATGTGGCCTCAAACCTTACCCCCATAGTGTAGCTGCACCCATTCCTTTCTCTTTCCCTATACTTTGGCCTCAAATCTAACAACCCCCCCCCCCCCATTACAATAGATCTTCGGTGTCTTCAGCCTGGAGCTTTTACTAACTCTGTCTGCTGTGTCAGGAGTGACATTCGCAGCATGAACACATGACCTGTTCACGCTACTAACATCTCCCTGACCTGGTGGTCAGAGCTTCAATTGTACTTGCGTCTTTCATGTGTGAGAACAATTGATCCTTGGGAGCTGGTGTGACAGCCGGCTCAGAGGACGGCTGACTCCCAGTCCGAGGGGGGTTGTCAAAATGCAGCCGCCGGAGACACCTTGGACAGCCGTGTTAGGAGGCTCGACTTGGGACAGAACTTCATGTATGTCATGTGGTGTATGAATGACAGCTGGAAAGTCAAGGCTGCCTTGTGAAACACTATGTTAACAGCAGCATTAGCTCTGACACTAAGGATCACTTTTTTCCAGGTCCAGGTGTGCGCTATAAGGCGTTGATGGGAACCAGCACAATAAAGGTGAAATGGGATCCTATAATAGGGATTACCAAGTGCTGGTGCAGACACAATTACATGTTTAGTGGTGTAAAAGCTATCAAGAGAATCTTTAGACAAGTGAAAAGTAACCTGCTTGAATCGTAGAAAGGCTGAATATGTAAAGCACCTTTGGAAATCCATTCTCTTCACTTGGAGACTAGGCACAGAAAGGTACGGAGCCGATTGACAGGTTTGGGGACATAAATGGATTGTATGGCCTTATTCAATCAGAAGTTAAGTGCCTGGTAGGCCCATGAAGGCAGTGACCCCAAAACAACCTTTGGTTTACAAAGCTGAAGCTTATCCTTGAAGACCTTCCATCCAGTTTGTGTTAGAAACTGCAGGAGACTTAAGGAAGTAGTCCTACAGCTCTCAGCATCTGGTGCACAAATCAACAAATCATCCACTAACTGTAACTGCAAAACTGAGGACTGTGTGAGGATCCAGTTCCGCAGGACTGACTGCAGTGCTGTTGAGTATTGTGCTGTTGAATTTTGGGCACCTAGTGGTAATATTGTCATTGTCCAAGCATATTGTTTCCGTGAAAGGTAAAAGCAAAAAGGTTGGATGCAATGGTTCAGAGAAAAAACTGTTAACAAGGTTAATGACAGTGTATACTCGAGGGTTTGCTAAGACTTATGCTAAAAAGCTGTGGTGAGTTGGCATGATGGGAGTGATTTTGTCACGAGAGTCTCACGTCCCCCTGTAAGACCTGGAGTTAGACGGTCACGTCGGGTATTTAATCGCAGGCTTTCTTTAGAAATGATGTGATTTGTGTCCCATATTAAATGGCTTTAGTTTCCTCCGGTGCTGAAGAAGTTAACAACCCTTTCTATGCTGGTCAGAAACATGCAGTTCCATTTCAGCTGCTTCTGACTGGTCATTGCCTCTTCCATAAAAACTGGTCAGACCTTCTTGTCCCTGCCAGTGTAAGATTCAAAGATTGTCTTACTGTGCTGTGTGCTAAAGCTAACTTGTTGGAGTAGAGTTGTTGTAGTAGTGTTCTGTGGTTTACTGTAATATGTGTGTGTTAATCTCCTGGTCCCTCTTCTCATTTAGCTTATTCCTTCGTGTCCCTATCTTACTCCATATTGTTGGTTAGTGCTTTTGTATGATAGAGGGTTTCTGTTATCCCTCTTTTGTCTTTGAATCTTGTTTACTTTATATTTCTTTCCCATGCCTCATTGGGTGGGGCATGGTCGAGACTCGGGACTCTCTACCTTCAAAAGTACAATGAGACAGGGATAGTTAAGGTCCCAGTTCCAAGGACAGTTTGAGGTCCCCCGCTTCCTTACCAAAGACCATCACAGGGTGACTGGTTGACTCTGTAGCTGCATTTACTTCTCTCAAATCATGGACCATCCTTTAAGTGGAAGGCTATCCTGGGGTGTTTTTTTATTGACTGGATAAAGGGTCATCTTACTGGGAGATGTCACAATGACCAAAGCTCCAGTCTAAAGTAACTGGGTGATGTGAACTCTTAAGGCATCCCCCTGTGCTGGGGAGAGAGAATACGGAGGTAAATGTGGTGGTCTTATTCGGTCTTTCAATTTCACTCTAGTGGGGGCCACTAGAAGACTGCCAATATCTGTTTTTCCTTAGCCCACAGACTGTCTAGTACTTCTGTTAGTTTCTCTTCACTGCATGGTATGGAATCTTTGTCAGGAAACACAATCATGCACAACTTGGTTCTGGATCTTGGAACACTTATATCTCTAATGACTCATCCGGTCGGAAATGAAGTGAGGCTTTCAATCATCAACAAAAATGTTTGCTCCTAACTATGAGGTTTTTGGGACAGGTATCGATGACTAAAAACCTGGTTAGATTAGAATCTTGTATTGGGGAGAGTTGTGCAATGTCATTGTGTGTGACCCAGCTGCGCTTGGTGCCACATGTTCTCTGGAGGATGCACAGAAAGGTAATTCACAATCACCCGATATTCATTCACACTTCACATTTCCCTATAGTGCCACCAGAGGGAACCCTTTAGAGTATATAAGGGTGTGGAGAGACGCAGCAGTAGCCAGTCTGAGCCAGTGTTGATTTCATGTCAGAGCAGAGCTCAGAACGGAGTTCAGACAGACGGAGATTCCTGTCAGATGAGACAGAAGCAGAGAGAAAAACTGTTACCTCAGAACGTGCTGACTGTTAGTTCCCTAGGGAAGTGGAAAGTGACTCTCGGAGTGTGCACAGATCAGTCTGACGGAAGGTCCTGATAGCTGCTTTGGACAGAGCCTAAGAAGGAAGTGAAGGAAAGGGAACTGCAGTACTTGTAACATCGAGCAAACTGAGGTACTGTTAGAGAGCAGTGAAGAGAAGGAAGCTGACACCTACTGTTGCCTGTGCTTATGTTAAAGGTGTGAGTAGGGCGACAGGCGAGTGGACAAAAAGAGAAAGAGAGTGACTGAGGAGAAAATAGCAACGATAGCTTACCTCCACTCTGCACAACCGGACACCGGGTCCGAGCTTGCTAGAACCTTCACGGCTAGTGGGAGAAACCGGAGACCCTGCTGGACTTCAGGTAGCAGAGGGGCCCTTCAGTGCTGATACGTAACCGGGGTCAGGAAGAACAGGAGTCAGGCCTGATCAGCCATAGAGGACTTAGTTCTGTCCAAGAGAAGGCTCCACCACAATGTCAGCCGGGCGTAGCTGTTCTACACGGAGTTAAACTTAGCTTCATGCAAGTTAGAAACTCATACACATCAAGAAGTAAGGAGGCCTTAAACCTACTCAGTGATTACTGGACGTGCATCCTCCACCCTGAGCAGCCTCCCGGGACGTGCCTGCAAATATCACCAGTAAAGGTACGGAAAGAGACTCATTGTGTGTGTCTGCCTTATTGCCTGCACCCCTGCACCGCCATTTACCTCGAGGGATCAGTCTTACCTGTGGAAGACTTAACACCTTGCTGCCCAGTTACAACCCCTCAGAGGATTTACCCTGCAGCGCTGGTCACCCTGATCAGAAACCACAGGTGGCGTCACGAACATTTCTAAATCCCCTGTAAATATCCCCCTTTGAATGAGCGCCCAGGGCAACGGACCGAGCTGCGCTACCCGTGACCTCTCCCCCATTGAAGTGAACGGGCTCGGTGCCGAGTACCCCATAAGCCCTGGTACGTGCGACTCATCCTTGGCGTCACAAACAGGATCCGAAGCTTACTATATGTGAGTCCTGTGTGCCTAAGTGGACTGTTATTGTGCAAAAAGACTGTGTGCAGTTTTTGTGACTTTTGGCGCCATTTTCCGCCATTTTGCCGCCATATTCGCGCCCTGAGGCGCTGGTGAAGAAGAAGGGCATGCATTCGTGGGCGTGCCCCCCCGTGGCGCGAAAGTGATGGGCGCCCTGTCTAAGTGCTATTATAATGTCCGAGCCTGCCCCACTGCAAGGGAGATCAGCCTCCTCTTCATCCTCTATGCCAAGAAGAGAAAGCGAAAGTCTTGCCTCCACGGAAAAGACCAGATTGTTCCAGATGGAAAATACAGTCTGGCCTGGAGTGAGATGGCGGAAGGACAGGAGATGCTGTGTGGAGGAATGGCGGTGTGCAGACCCCGTTCCCCTGAAGAGCTGCAGCCTGTGCCTAAACCGTCCCCAGGTCGGGCGGATGACCGGAGAATGCAGAAAGTGGAGGAGGTGGATGCGGCGCTGAGGGACATGGCCCGACACCGCGCAGAGATGGAGGCGATGGAGCAAAGCTGGCGTGCCCTGAAACAGCGGCTGCTGTGGGACGCGATGCTCTCCCCTCAAGATGCGCAAATGCCACCCGCGCCACCACTGGAACCAGCGGCTGAAGAAGAACCGGAGGCCGGCCCCAAAAGAGCTGATCCTGACTCCGCTGAGGACGCGGCGGGAGGGAAGGAGGCTGAGGAGGCCCTGCCCGGACCAGAATGCCAGCCAGGCCTGGAACCAGAGGCCACAGCGGAATGCAGTCCCCCGGTAGGGACGACGGAGGAGATCCTGCCCGAAGCGATGGAGATCGACTGGAGGAGATGGAGCTTCTGGACGATGTGGAATACGCCGCCCAGAAAGAGAACGAGTGGCGACGCCGTGAGCAGGAGCAGGGGCAGCAGCAGGAACAGCGAGAGGCGCAGCAGCTTCGCCAGAGGTACCGGGAGAAGGATCTTGCTGACAAGGAGATCGTCCGGCGAGATAAAGGTACGCTCTGGGAATCGCGGCGCCAGGGGACGGTGTGTGACTCTAAGCTTCAGGGAGGTTGGGGTACATACGCGAACCCGGGTTCTCTCAGAAGATCTTCGTGCATCGCTGTGATGTAGGGTCTAACCTATTAAAAGGGGATGTTGTCACCTACACGCGGCACTGGGGTCTTAAGGGGTGGTATGCCCTGAATGTCTCCCGAGTCAGCGACCCCGTCCCTGAAGCCGGAAATGTACCCCGTGTCTCAGCGTCCCAAGCCCCAGCCACATCAGCGCCCGGCCGCGCACCTGCATCCTATCCTGCGTCCTATTCTGCAACGCAACAGGCTAGTGTGTCCCCAACTGAGCCACTGCGTGCACCTGCATCCCAATTGGAAACGCTGCAGAGCACAGCGACTGCAACAGCGACCCCTATTGAGCCAAATCTATACTTAGAAGAGGCACCTGTAAGGCCTCCAGCAAGACGCAAAGTAAAAATTGAGACGAGAACTGTGGCTACCCAGACACAGGTAGCAGGACATGATCTCTTGGTGATGCGTTCCAGAGCGCACCGCATACTTCCAGCCCCAGGTGTGGAAGGTGCAACTATATTCAAAGAAGAACAGTAGGACCCAGACAGGGTTTACTGAACTGTAAAAAGTTATGAAGAATTGCACTTTATTGAATATGTAGATGATGTCTGAAGTAGTATACCCCAGTTGGGTAATGTGTCGTGTAAAGTGGTTATGATAGAAATGTGATTTTTCTATAAATGCTGTTTTTGAAGGACTGCGTGGCTGAGGACTTTGCCAGCCCAAAAACTGTAATGTAAATAGTTGGCACTTTGGTGCCCCATCTTGGTTTTACGTAAAGCCATTCTAGCTCAGAAGAAAAACCCGTATGGTGTGGCCCTGAGTGAGGTTTGCAGCCGAGAAGTCCTGCAGCCCACCCAGGACCACCGTGGGAGGTTTGGTGCGGGTCCTCCACAAGAATTTGTATTTATTTGTGTGAAAGTATTTGATATTTTTCTATTGCCATTGTACACATTGTAACGTTTGAAGTGTCCTTACCTCCCGCAAGGGAAGAGTTATGTTATTGTTGTTATTATAAAAATTGTTTTCTTTTTCAGCCCGGGAGTGCTGAATATAACTAGGGGGGGATGTGTGACCCAGCTGCGCTAGGTGCCACATGTTCCCTGGAGAATGCACAGAAAGGTAATTCACAATCACCCGATATTCATTCACACTTCACATTTCCCTATAGTGCCACCAGAGGGAGCCCTTTAGAGTATATAAGGGTGTGGAGAGATGCAGCAGTAGCCAGTCTGAGCCAGTGTTGATTTCCTGTCAGAGCAGAGCTCAGAACGGAGTTCAGACAGACGGAGATTCCTGTCAGATGAGACAGAAGCAGAGAGACAAACTGTTACCTCAGAACGTGCTGACTGTTAGTTCCCTAGGGAAGTGGAAAGTGACTCTCGGAGTGTGCACAGATCAGTCTGACGGAAGGTCCTGATAGCTGCTTCGGACAGAGCCTAAGAAGGAAGTGAAGGAAAGGGAACTGCAGTACTTGTAACATCGAGCAAACTGAGGTACTGTTAGAGAGCGGTGAAGAGAAGGAAGCTGACACCTACTGTTGCCTGTGCTTATGTTAAAGGTGTGAGTAGGGTGACAGGCGAGTGGACAAAAAGAGAAAGAGAGTGACTGAGGAGAAAATAGCAACGATAGCTTACCTCCACTCTGCACAACCGGACACCGGGTCCGAGCTTGCTAGAACCTTCACGGCTAGTGGGAGAAACCGGAGACCCTGCTGGACTTCAGGTCGCAGAGGGGCCCTTCAGTGCTGATACGTAACCGGGGTCAGGAAGAACAGGAGTCAGGCCTGATCAGCCATAGAGGACTTAGTTCTGTCCAAGAGAAGGCTCCACCACAATGTCAGCCGGGCGTAGCTGTTCTACACGGAGTTAAACTTAGCTTCATGCAAGTTAGAAACTCATACACATCAAGAAGTAAGGAGGCCTTAAACCTACTCAGTGATTACTGGACGTGCATCCTCCACCCTGAGCAGCCTCCCGGGACGTGCCTGCAAATATCACCAGAAAAGGTACGGAAAGAGACTCATTGTGTGTTTCTGCCTTATTGCCTGCACCCCTGCACCGCCATTTACCTCGAGGGATCAGTCTTACCTGTGGAAGACTTAACACCTTGCTGCCCAGTTACAACCCCTCAGAGGATTTACCCTGCAGCGCTGGTCACCCTGATCAGAAACCACAGGTGGCATCACGAACATTTCTAAATCCCCTGTAAATATCCCCCTTTGAATGAGCGCCCAGGGCAATGGACCGAGCTGCGCTACCCGTGACCTCTCCCCCATTGAAGTGAACGGGCTCGGTGCCGAGTACCCCATAAGCCCTGGTACGTGCGACTTAATTGGTTTAGTCATATCAGTCTTTTCTGGTTTCCCTTCCACCCCCACCTCATCAAAATAGTTGTCTGAAATGTCCAGTGGATCAACATTTGATGCATGCACCATAGAATGGCTGCTCCAGTATCAATTAAAAATTCTAGTGGTTTACCATTCTCCATGGCAAAAGTCACCATAAACGTTGGTCCTGGGTTGTCAGTGACCACTACTAGGGCGTTCCCAACTTCCTATAGCTCTGCACAGGCAGGGGGAGCACATCTGTGTCTGCGGGCAGCTTCGGTTGTGAGGATAGCCTACAGTTTCTTTTGATGTGCCCAGGTTTCCCACAATTACACAATTAAAGCATATTATTAGCTTACACTTAAACTTCTCATCTGAAGCTGACTGGAAATTAATTCATATCTAGAGATGAGAGAATATGTTCAGGTCCCTGCTTATTCGGCAAGCTATAGCACTTACCGAATAAGCTACAGCTGAAACCTGGATAATGAAGCTGTTCACCTGTTCAGCTATGCAGCTGCATGTATTGCGGCTGTGTTTACAGTCACAACACACAGGCTCTCCGTGCATGTGTTGTGACTGTCACACAGCCGCGACCCATGTACCAGCAGAGCCGAATAGCTGATCAGCCAGAGCGTTCCATGTATCCGGGTTCCCGCTGTAGCTTATTCGGTAAGAGCTAAAGCTTGCCAAATAAGCAGGGACCCGAACATATTCACTCATCTCTATTCATATCCTCTGTTCATCTCCCTTCAGTCTCTGGAATCTGCTTGGGTGGATTCTACTCCCTTTGCAACTTTTGGAAGGTCTCCTGAACTCATCCCCTTCCATTCTGGTTGGGATGTTAAAAGATCTATCCTGATCCCATCCTTGAGTCCATCAAATGCTGAAGTCAGCCTCATAGTCTCTATAAAGTTGTGAACTAAAAATCTCATGTCAGGCCAAACCATCTGCAGTCCAGCAAAATATTTTTCAACTGTTTTGTCCTTCTCTTGTGTAACGTCAGTCAAAATCATAGATTGTTCCATTTGTTTTCCTTCCATCCACTTCTTTATTAGTTCGCAAAATTGTTTGACACTATCTCTGATCAGATTATATCTAGTGATGAGCGAACGTGCTCGCCACTACTCGTTGCTCGCCCGAGTATCACGGTACTCAGTGTACTCGGCGAGCACCGAGCATTTCTGGGATTACTTGGAGGCAACTGGGGTCTCCACCCAGCTTTTTTGGCGAACTTTACAAACCCAATCACGCTGCAGGGAATGTCTGCCAGGCAATGAAACGCCGCAGCCATCTTTGTTGTGGTCGTACAGTGATTGCCTGGCCGCACAACATGATCAGGGTTATAAGAGACCAGATGCTGCCCTGTTCGCCGCATTCAGCTCCAGATTTAGATAGTGTAGGGAGAGCAGCTGCCGAGATAGGGTCAGAATTGGGGATTTATTAGTCAGTGTGGGGTTTACCATCCTAATCTACTCAAATCCAGCTAAACCAACAGTCTTTCTAAGGACTAATTCTGGAATATATAGGTTCCAGTGTTAGGTAGGCAGGGTAGTGTATGTCGCTCTATACACATCAGTGCAAGGCCTGCAGGCACTGTATGTGTGTATACAGATCATTGCATACATCAAGAGGATCCATTCCTTCCTGTGTTCTGGTGCTGCTGCTGCTACCTGTATGATATATTGGCAGTATATACCTTGCCTCAGGTATAATTGGCTTTGAAATTTTTTTGGCCAGGGCTAATAGAGCTTTTTTTATTGCAAAGCAATCCAGAGCACTTTTTTTCCTCCATTTGCTTTTTGACAGTGCACAATACAGCCAGATCCTTCTCTTAGCACAGAGTGAAAATCCAGCGATTTTAAAGGGGTCCCAAACATCCCTTTTGAGTGCATAGAGAAATATCTTAATTTTTATGTGGTACGGTTGAGTATCGTATTTTTCGGACTATAAGACACACCGGACCATAAGACGCACCCCAAATTTTCAGAAGGAAAATAGGGAAAAAAAATAATGTGTCAAATGGGGGTACGTCTTACAGTCCGAATTCAGCTTACCAGAGAAGGGATCAGCACAGGTAGAGGAGTGGTCACAGGGGTCGTTCGGTGGTTCAGGCTGGTGCGATGGTGGTGCTTTGTGTTGCAGGGGTGCTCTGTGGGGTGGCTGTGCTCTGTGGGGTGGCTGTGCTCTGTGGGGTGGCTGTGTTCTGTGGGGTGACTGTGCTCTGTGGGGTGGCTGTGCTCTGTGGGGTGGCTGTGCAATATATGGTACTCACAAATCCCATAGCGGTGGTCCCAATGCAGCCTCCTGTGCTCTGTGGTGTCGGGGCAGCAGCGGGGCTCTGTGCTGCGTGAGGGGCTCTGCCGGCATTTCCCTCTAAGCCGGAAAGCCCCTGCAGCTCCGCTGCTGCGGGCTCCTGATAGATGGCCGCCAGGGTCCTCCGGTGGCGGTCCCGACGCAGCCTTCCGTGCGGTGGTGTCGGGGCAGCAGCGGGCTCTGTGCTGCGTGAGAGGCTCCACCGGCATTTCGCTCTTAGTCGGAAAGCCCCCCGCAGCTCCGCTCCCTCCTGCAACGCGGTGGCGTCCTCAAACATGGCCGCCAGGGGCCTCCGGTAAGATGGTCGCCGAATCTCATTCAAGTCACAGCAACGAGATCTCTTCTCCCGAGATCTTGTCCTGAGATCTCGGGAGACGAGATCTCAGGAAGAGATCTCGTTGCGAGACTTGAATGAGATTCGTCGGCCATCTTACCGGAGGCCCCTGGCGGCCATGTTTGAGGACGCCACCGCGTTGCAGGAGGGAGCGGAGCTGCGGGGGGCTTTCCGGCTAAGAGCGAAATGCCGGCGGAGCCCCCCACGCAGCACAGAGCCCGCTGCTGCCCCGACACCACCGCACGGAAGGCTGCGTCGGGACCGCCACCGGAGGCCCCTGGCGGCCATCTATCAGGAGGCCGCAGCAGCGGAGCTGCGGGGGGCTTTCCGGCTAACAGGGAAATGCCGGCGGAGCCCCCCACGCAGCACAGAGGCCCGCTGCTGGCCAGACACCACCGCTCCACAGGGAGGCTGCCGCCGCCACCACCGGGACCGCCGCTGCCTCCGGATTTTTAGGAATGTTGGAACCATAAGACGCACCCCCATTTTCCCCAAATTTTGGGGGGAAAAAAGTGCGTCTTATGGTCCGAAAAATACGGTTATTTCTTTTTTGAGTGTCTTACACAATTTCTTGACACTATTTTGCTGAACCCCCCAAAAAATACATACAGGTCACATATTTTACAGTGTGTTATATCTGTGGCACGCCTCATCCATCCGTCTGCCAAAATTTTGGTCTTTTTAGCCCTAAATTCAATATTTTTGGGCTGTCTGGCACTGTACTTATATACAGCACTATTAAGCCAAAAAAAAAAAAAACAGGCCACACATTTGTCGTAGTGGTATCTCAATGCCAGCTCATATCTGTGCGTGCTCAAAGTTTGGCCAGTTTATGGCAGTTTTCTTTTTTGTCCTAGATGTCACAGTATTTATATCCAGCACTAGAGTTGAGCGAATTAGGTCAGTCAGATTCAAAAGTCGCCGAATTTCGCCAAAGTCGGGTTTCGTTGTCCGAATCCCGACCATAGCGTGAGGTCGGCCATGCGGTCGTCGAAACGAGCGCCAAAGTCGAATTTCCCAGAATGCTTTCAGGCGTCTTTTTTCAGCCAATGAGCAAGGACGTACACTGTGGACAACGAGATGACATGGGCAGCGTCCACCGCCATTTTAGAGAAGGGCATTGCAGTGATTGGCTTGCATTGGGGGCGTCATAGTGTCTATAAAAGCCCTGACCGCCGACCGCCATTTTACTTCTGCCAATCTTAACAGTAGGGAGAGGTTGCTGATGCTGTTTATCAGTAGGGAGAGATTTAGGCCGGCGTCACACTAAGGAGGAATACGGACGAGTGAGAGGTGTGAAAACCACGCATTACACACGGACCCATATTTCTCTATGGGGCAGTTCTGATCATGCATATTTTTCTCAGCGGTATCTTACGGTGCGAGACACCCACAGCATGCTGCGATTGTACGCGTATTACGCCCGTTGTACGCCAATGAAAGTCTATGGGTGCGATGAAACAACTGATTACACACAGACCAGACGTATGACTTGCGAGAAATACGCAAGATGATTTCAATGAGTTTCAGACCTAAAAACCATTAAATATCCATTTTGCAAGGCGGTGAGAAAAATACGCTGTACGGATGCCATACGGATTACATACGGATGCTTACATGTGCAAAATACACAGCCGTACCCTGACAACGGATGAAATACGGATTGTTGTGCCGGCAACATTTTAGAATATGACACTCATACAATACGGTCCGTATTTTTCTACAGTGAGTGTGACACCGGCCTTAGGGCTGGAAACAGAAGTTCTTATGTGCTTGTGCTGATAGCAATTGTGCTGTACAGTTAGTGTGCAGTGACAGGGGAGGATTTTCTTCTGGGCAGCAGCGTTGGTTATTAGGCTGCCTGCCAGTGACAGGGAGGATTTTCTTGTGTGCAGCAGCAGAGCTGGTTATTAGGCTGCCTGCTAACTGTATTTCTGTGTGTACACTGCTGTGCAGACTGCTTTTTACACAGAACTAATACTTTTATTCTTTTTTTTATGCACAGTTACCGAGCGTTAATTTTTTCCCACACCATATAGAGCTGTATGCTCCTCACACACTACCGTGTACCGGCTGGTATCACGGACAAATACATGCTGACTATCTGTGTGTGACTCTGGAAATATATACGGAGATTGAAATTTTCCCCTACACCGTATACAGCTGTACGCTTGTGATACAGTACCGTATATCTGCTCTTTGTATTACGGTCAAATCCATACTGAG
>JARQOD010000002.1:328392656-328547548 GCA_033576555.1 Oophaga sylvatica
TCACGCCCTGGTCCAGATGCTCCACAAGAGACCCAACAGTTGTGGAAGAAAAAGGGCAGACTATTCATCTATGAGGGAAAGCTGTCTCACAGGAGTGTCAACGCCTGAACTCACGAATTGATCTGGCAGATGGTAGTCCCGAGGCAAGATGCGTCAATTGTCCTGGAAGTGTACCACAATGGAGCAGGACACTTTGGATGAAGGAAATTGGAGGTCCTACTTCGCGAGAGATTCTACTGGGTTGGTATGAGGAAGGCCGTTGAAGATTGTTGCCGAGAGTGTGGACCATGCAATTTGCACAGAAAGGATCGTAACAGCCAGCGAGCCCCGTTGCAGCCAATAATCACCAAACAGTCACTTGAATTGGTAGCCTTGGACCACGTGAAGCTGACCCCAAGCCGTTCAGGCTATGTCTACGCCCTCACCATCGTTGACCACTAATCAAGGTATCTGTCAAGGACCAAACAAAGACAGCAGCTAAAGCATTTCAACAACACTTGTCGACTGCACGGTTACCCTGAATGAGTGCTTACCGACCAAGGCCCAGCCTTTGAAGCAGAAGTGTTTCAGGAGTTCTGTAACATGTACTGCTGCAAGAAAATCAGGACAACGCCGTACCATCCACAGACAAATGGCATGTGTGAGAAAATGAACCAAGTGGTAATTGACCTCTTGAAGACCTTGCCCTTGGAAGAGAGAAACTTGTGGCCAGAAAAGTTGCCAGATCTGGTGGACTTCTACAACCACATTCCGGTGAATTCCACCAACTGCACAACAGCCTACCTAATGAGAGCAAGACTTGGCAAGTTGCCCATTGACTTGGACATGGGAGTCCTGTCACCTGAGCTAATGTCACCAGATGCAGACTGGGGTACAGAGCGGCAGCAACAGTACCGTAAAGTGCAAGAATGTGTAGAGAAGAGTTTGTCTCAAGCAAGACAGAAGCAAGAAAGAAACTACAATCAGCACGCGCCTGAAGGTTCCCTAGTCACCTGGAGAGCAGGTACTCAAAAGAAAGAGACGAGTACACAAACTTGATGATCAGTGGGAAGCTGAACCATACACAGTTATGCCTTCAGACTTTGACAATACCAAGGTGTGCCTCATCAGCAAAGATGCAGGAGAAAACTCTGCAGCAGTGTCAAGGGATCATCTAAAACCATGCCCTGACCAACTAAAGGAAAGTCAGTGGAAGAAGAAGAAGAAAAGATCCGCACTGTACTTGGTGAGTTCCCTTCAAATTGGACAAGAGTAAACCAAGCCATAGTCATGCCCGTCTTAACCTTTCCCCAACTGGTAGAACCAGAAAGAGAAGTAATTCAAGATCAGCCTGAAGATCTGCAGGCTCAAGTGACAGAAGCCACATCTGCAGTGGAACGCGAAAATCTGCCCCCTGCTAATGCTGAATCTGTCAGACCCACAGTGAGTCTAAGAAGTCGCAAATGGCTACTGCCCAGCTTACCAATACACACACTCGACCAGGCTGGATCACTACAGACACCTGTACTGTGTAAATCAACCGGTAGTACTAGAGGTCAGATCCCAGCCAGGTATAAAGACTAAAATGCTACTTTACTAGTACTGTAAATAAGTTAAAAATGTTTATAATTGCAACCATTAAGCATATGTGCCTACAGAGACTGCTGTATGAACTTTTAAACCTTTCTTATTTTCTTGATTATATGGACGATTGGGTCACTAGACTCGTAGTGACCAGGACAATGCTTGTAAATAGTTAACACTAATGACCACAGAACAAAAGCCATCTGGCGTGGCCGAAGATGTGGTCCGAAAGGGAGACCAGCCTTGCCTTGTAGCCCGACCCAAGGCCAACGTTGAGAGTTTCGAGACAGGTCCCTCATAGTTCTTTGTTAGGGTGAAAAGGACACCCTATTTCAAGACTTTTGCCAAAAGTTTATATTTATTGTAAAAATTATTGTAAATAGTTATAATATGTCTTCTTTTATGTTTCCTCAGTCCAGGAGTACTGAATTGTACTAGGGGGGAATGTGGCACCCAGGAGTTCGGTTGCCACAGTGACCTTGCCTCCCTCCAGGAGGGAGTGATGTCATGCCTGGAAGTAAGGAAGGATCCTCTTAACAGGTAACCCACAGCATACAACACTTTTCCTACTCCAGACCAGAAGGGGGAGCTCTAACACCTGATTTCAGGTGAGCTTCCCTGGAATATTCTGACTGGGGGAGAAGTTAGCTAGTTAGTGTCTGAGGAGAGTTGAGGAAGGACGTGTTGGAGACAAGCTGGGGGACTGGAGCTAAAGCTGAGCTCACCCCTAATCCTGAGTGCCAGGAACCGGACCCAGGAGTCCGAGACTGAATGGGTAACTAAAGCCCCAGCAGCAGAATCCGGAGAGCAGAAGACAGCAGGTTCTCTGCCCCAACTAATACTCGACTACATAGCAGCATGTGTGAGCCAGAGACGCCATGCAGGAGCGATCCCTGAAGCAGGCTACAGCTGCCTGTCATGAGAGTGGAGTTCTACTTAAGTCTCAGACAGAGAGAGGAACTTGAACAGAGTTTACAACAGCAATTACCTCAGAGAATAGCGCTAGAAAGGAGGCCTCACATCCCACCTGAATAAGGAGATTCCAAATTGCTTTCAGGCTGACCGACTCCAGCACCATCTGTAACCAGTGCCTTGGATGCTCTGCCTGAAGAACTGTGAGTAAAGCTTTGGAAACGGCATCTGACTGTGTCTTCTTGAGTTCTTCCTGTAACACCCACTCAACACTGCTACATCCCTTGCTTAATACTACATCTTTACCATCTACCTTACATTACATCTGCTTGGGACTTAGCTTCACTTGTGGGGAGCTTTACCAACTCTGCTGCATCACCATCAGTCCCAGAGAATCTGCACTACAGCGCTGGTCACCTCTAACCAGAAACCACAAGTGGCGTCACGAACACTATTACAAACTCTATTATCCCCTGTAAATATTCCCCTTTTTTTGGACGCCCAGGGCCACAGGCCGGGTCACTACCGCTGTGACACTTCCCCTTTAAGAAGCAGCCCCGTACCGAGTACCCCACTGCCCTGGTGGGCAATCCACAAATGTCAAACCAGCCTGACTTCCTAACATAAAAAATATTTAAAAAATGATGCTAATGTAAAGTAGACATGTGGTAAATGTTGCTAACTATTTTGTGTGATATAACAATCAGTTTAAATGTATAAAAATTATAAGATTGAAAATTGCTAAATTTTCAACATTTTCTCTGAAATTCCAATATCATCAGAAATACAAAAAATATCAGTCTAAATTTACCACTAACATGAGAACCACAATGTGTCACGAAAAAACAGTCTCAGAATCACTGGGATCCATTGAAGCATGCCACAGTTATTACTACATAAAGTCATAAAGAATAATCATGTGCACAGCCGTGTGAGAGTATCTGAGTAGGTTCCCACACCATAAACTATAGCAAAAAAACTCAGAACTCAACTTTAGTAATGTGATGGTTTTTAATCGTGTCCACAGTGGTAGCAGAAACGTTTCGGTCCTAAACTTGGACCTTCATCAGTCACAGGAACTACTGAAAGTAGGTGGACCCAGCAGAAAGAGGGGCTGTACCCGAAATATCAGGTTTAAGTATTGTCCGTTTAAGGTACATGAACTTGTGGCAGCGGTTACCTGAGGGGGTCCCGGTGGATCAGGATGAGCCTGCAGTGGATGCGGTATCCGCCACTAGTCCGTGCATATCAATATCAATATGCACGGACTAGCGGCGGATACCATCACATTACTGAAGTTGAGTTCTGAGTTTTTTTGCTATTACTACATAAAGTGACACTGGTTAGAATTGTAAAATTTGGCCTGGTCACAAAGGTGAAAACAGGCTTGGAGTGACAGGGTTAAAGCGTAATCATAGTTTTAATTTTTATTTCAATAATCAATAGTACACATGAAACTAAGAAGCTTAGTAGTATATATTATAAGAGAAATCTGCTTCTTTCTCTGTCTGGACTGATTTTTCAATTTAATTTCAAGTGTAAAAGCTGTAAAATCTGTATTCTGTGTAGACAGATTTTCCCAGTACTGAGATACGAGAAGATGGCTGGTGTTAATAAGTGTACTTGTTTCAGGTTATCTTGCAGCAGAATATTTGTATTCTCCTTCTCTCCATTGACCCTCAAAAGTAGCAATCTACTCATATCAGCATGTTCGGCTGACTGCAGTCTGTGTGTGTGGGTCTTAAATATGTAAAGGGTATGGGTACTTTTAGTCTGACTTACTAAAAGAGGCATGACCACTTGAAGAGCCTACGGCAGCATGGATGCCAAGTATAGCACTGCTTGTGTCTGCCAGCTCAGTAGCCATGTAATGGAATTCAGGACCGCCAAATGACCATGAAAATGATCCTGTGCCTTACGTTTACATTATTCTGGAAGTATTTAAAAAATGGAAATGTAGGTCAAACATGACAGCATGGTGGCTCAGTGGCTAGCACTGTTGTTGGCAGCACTGGGGACCTGGGATCAAATCCCAACAAGGACAACATCTGAAAGGAGATTGTATGTTCTCCCTGTGTTTATGTGGGTTTCCTCCATTTTCCTCGCACACTCCAAAGACATACTGACGAGGAATTTAGATTGTGACCTCACAATGGGAATTGTAAAGGTAATGTATGTAAAGCCCTGTGGAATTATTGGCGTTATATTCAGAGGGTAAGGAAAGTATTCAGACCCCTTTAAATTTTTCACTCTTTGTTTCATTGCAGCCATTTGGTAAATGCAAAAAAGTTCATTTTTTTCTCATTAAGGCGAGTGTCACACTTGCGAGTGTGATGCAAGAAACTCGCACGAATTTCTCGCATCAATACCAGGCACTGCCGCCAGCACTCGGACCGAAGCGTGCGGCTGCATGAGTTTCTCGCATCACACTCGCAAGTGTGACACCGGCCTAATGTACACTCTGCACCCCATCTTGACTGATAAAAAACAGAAACGTAGAAATTTCTGCAAATTTATTAAGGAAAAATGGAAATATTACATTGTCATAATTATTCAGACCCTTTACTCAGACACTCATATTTAAATCACATGCTGTCCATCCATTTCCTTTTGATCCTCCTTGAAATGGTTCTACTCCTGCATTGGAGTCCATCTGTGTTTAACTAAACTGATAGGACTTGATTTGTAAAGGCACACACCTCACAGCTCACAGTGCATGTCAGACCAAATGAGAATCATGAGGTCAAAGGAACTGGCCAAGGAGCTCATAGACAGAATTGTGGCAAGGCAAAAAAAATACAAAATAATTTCTGCAGTACTCAAGGTTCCTAAGAGCACAGTGGCCTCCATAATCCTTAAATGGATGAAGTTTGGGACCACCAGAAGTCTTCCTATACCTGGCAGTCCAGCCAAACTGAGCAATCGTGGGAGAAGAGCCTTGGTTAAAGAGGTAAAGAAGAACCCCAAGATCACTGTGTCTGCGCTCCACAGATGCAGCCGGGAGATGGGAGAAAGTTCCACAAAGTCAACTATCACTGCAGCCCTCCACCAGTCGGGCCTTTATGGCAGAGTGCCCCGACGGAAGCCTCTCCTCAGTGCCAGACATATGAAAGCCCGCATAGAGATTGATAAAAAAAAATGATAATTACTTACCGGTAATTTGATTTTCCAGAGCCATGACAGCACCGACATGAGAGTATGGTATCCGCGCCCAGGAACAGGAAACCTGCAGCAGAGATAAAAGAAGGGGGGCGGTACCTCTCCCTCAGTTGTGTTCAGAGTATGCAAGGTAACCGCCAAAATTAGTCGTTATATATACACATATACTAGCATATTTACGACATCTACCTTCTTTATATATCAATTTATATATGCATATTTATATATATATATATTTTTTTTTTGTGAGTCACACAACCATCACCAAGATAGGGCGGGAATTAATACGGTGCTGTCATGGCTCTGGAAAATCAAATTACCGGTAAGTAATTATCATTTTTTCCCTTCTCCATGACAGCACCGACATGAGAGGAAGAAATAGAAGAGCCTCCTAGGGTGGGACAACAGCAGATAACACCTTTCTACCAAAGGCTAAATTCGAGAGACCTAAATCTAGCCTATAATGACGAAAAAAGATGGAGGGTGACGACCATACCGCTGCCCTGCAAATTTGTTCTATTGACGCATTTGCCCGTTCGGCCCAAGATGTCGCAACAGCCCTTGTGGAGTGAGCCGTTACACCCAATGGGGGAGTCTGACCTGACGAAGAATAAGAAAGTGAGATGCGTAGCCACCGTGCAATTGTAGCTTTTGAAGCTTTTTTACCCCTGTTTATCCCCTGGAAGGAGACAAAAAGGGCTGACGACTGTCGCCAAGATTTTGAAACTTCTATATATTGAAATAGGCAACGTCTTACATCTAAACAATGAAAGGTTTGCTCTCCCTGGGATTTTGGGTTGGCACAAAACGAGGGCAAAATTATCTCTTGGTCCCTGTGAAATTTTGTATTAACCTTCGGGAGGAAGGCTGGGTCAGTTCTTATGATCACTCTGTCATCCATAAAGGTAGTATATGGGGGATTTACAGAAATAGCTTGCAGCTCGCTGACTCGCCGAGCTGACGTCAGGGCAACCAAGAGCACTGTTTTTAGTGTTAGAGCCTTTATCGAAATAGATGAGATAGGCTCAAACGGGTTTGTAGTTAATGCATTTAATACTAAATTGAGATCCCAGGGAGCTACCTTAGGTACAAATTTCGAGGTTCTGGCTGAAAAGGAGGCCCGAATGAATCTATAGATCCATGGGTGGTCAGCCAGTTTTTTGTCAAATAGCGCACCTAGTGCCGAGACTTGCACCTTTAGGGTGCTTGTGGACAACCCTCTTTCCAGGCCTTTTTGTAGAAATTCTAGGATCTCCGTCATCGGGACCATCTGGACTGTCCCAGAAAACCGTCGTCCTGAGAAGTCTAAGAATTTTTTCCAGATTTTATAATATTTGGCCGAGGTGACTTTTTTCCTACTAGTGAGCAAGGTGGTCACCAAGGGTCCTGAGAACCCTTTTGCTAATAGGATTCCCCTTCAAGTTCCAGGCAGTGAGGTGTAGACTGTGCACCTGAGGATGTTCCACTGGTCCCTGGTATAGTAGATTGGGAACATCGGGTAAGATCCATGGGTCCGAGGCAGACATGCGTATGAGCCATGTGAACCACGCTCTCTTCGGCCAGAAGGGCGCTATAAGAATTACACGGCTCTTGTCTTCCCGTATTTTTCTCAGGACTACTGGTATTAGAGGAAACGGTGGAAAAGAATATGCCAGTTTGAATTTCCAGCGGTGTAGTAGCTCATCTACTCCTTCTGGTTGTTCTCTCGGGTTCAGGGAGTAGAATCTGTTCACTTTTCGATTTTCTTTTGTAGCGAACAGGTCCACTTCCCAGCTGGCACAAATTTTCACAAATATGTCCTGATTTAGGGACCATTCTCCTTGGTGCAGTACATGCCGACTTAGATAATCCGCCACCGTATTGTCTGTACCTTTTAAGTGTGTGCTCGACAGGGATAACAGGTTGTTTTCTGCCCATGCGAATAACTCTCTTGCTTCCGCCATCAGGGATGGTGATCTCGTACCTCCTTGTCGATTTATGTAGGCTACTGTCGTGTTGTTGTCTGACAGTATTGTGACGTGTCTTCCTTGTACCTCTTTTCCCACCTGATAAAGTGCCAGCCTCACCGCTGTTAGCTCTTTCAAATTGGAGGATGTTTCCCTCATTGAGGGTTCCCATAGGCCTTGTACAAGCCGTCCTGTTAGATGTGCTCCCCATCTGAGGGACTTGCATCTGTGGTCAATATCACCTGGTTGTGAATTGACCAGGGCACAGCTCTTTTGAGATTTTCGGGTTGTAGCCACCATTCCAATGAGCTCAGGACCTGTGACGTTAGGGTGAATCGTCGATTTAGGCTGGTCGGATCTTTTGCCTGTTCGGCTAAGATTTGCTTTTGCAGGTCTCTTGTGTGGCTTTGTGCCCACTGGACCGCTGGTATTGTTGCTGTTAATGTTCCCAACAACGACATTGCTTGTCGGATTGTTATGGCCCTGCTCGACCTCAACTGTTGTATCTTGTGTTGAATGGAGTCTATTTTTCTGTCTGGGAGGACACATTGTTGTTTGCAGGAATCTAACACTATTCCCAAGAATTCTTGTTTTCTGGCTGGGATTAGCTTTGACTTTCTCTCGTTTATTATCCAGCCTAAGCTGGTTAGGATTTCTAGCATCCATTTTATTGCGTTCCTGCATTCTCCTTCGGTATTTGCTATTACTAGGAAGTCGTCCAAATAGGGTACCAGTAATATGTCTTCTTTAGTGTTGAGCATTCCGATACCGCAAGTATCGGGTATCGGCCGATATTCGCGTTATCGGAATTCCGATACTTAATTCCGATACTTTTTCAATATCGTATACCGGAATCGGAAGTTCCCATAATTCTTTGAGAGGCAATGTGATTTTAGTCAGCCAATGAGGAATCCTACGAAGTGTGGGCACATCCTGTAATGCTGCGGTCATCTTAACTAATGGCATGGCTGTGATTGGCTGCTGAAATGATGTCAGAATGCACTATAAAAGGCGCCGCAGCCATTTTAGCGTCACTGTGCTGTGAACTCAGTAAGGGACAGAACGCTGCTGTGCTGACTCTGAGGGACAGTTAGATATTGCGATTTTGTGTACTACTGTGCTTGAGGCAGGCTAGTTTACCAACCGCTGTGTAAAGCTTCATTTTGCCAGTGTTGTTTTAACAGCTCTGTGCAAGGTGTGTGTGTGACAGTGCAGGTGACGCTGCAGTTTGCTCTGCATCCACCGCTGTTTGTAGGCATCTGCACGTGTCACTGACTCTTTTTTTTTTTTATTTTATTTAGTGGAATTGGTGCAGCTCCATTATATTAGAAAAAAATCAAATCTATTAGTGTGACGTGCTTCCATCCGTATACAATACATTGGTTGCAAACACTATAGAAGTACAGAAAGGAGCTTTTCACAGATAGTGAATAGTTGTGTTTCAGTGTTCACTGCAGTCTGTGAGGTTTTGATTTTTTGAGTGCAGATCACGCTCCAGTTAGTTCTTCAACCACTGCTGGTTGTAGTCTGCTGAGCGTGTGTCACTGCCTCATCCTTCACATTTTTCTCTAATTGGTGCTGCTCCATTTTAGTGGAAAAAAATCTAATCTATTAGTGTGACGCGCTTCCATCCGTATACAATACATTGGTTGCAAACACTATAGAAGTACACAAAGGGGCCTTTAACAGCTACAGAACAGTTGTGTTTCAGTGTTCACTGTAGTCTGTGAGCTTTTCATTTTGTGAGTGCAGATTACGCTCCAGTTTGTTCTTCAACCACTGCCGGTTGTAGTCTGCTGAGCGTGTGTCACTGCCTCATCCTTCACATTTTTCTCTAATTGGTGCTGCTCCATTTTAGTGGAAAAAAATCTAATCTATTAGTGTGACGCGCTTCCATCCGTATACAATACATTGGTTGCAAACACTATAGAAGTACACAAAGGGGCCTTTAACAGCTACAGAACAGTTGTGTTTCAGTGTTCACTGTAGTCTGTGAGCTTTTCATTTTGTGAGTGCAGATTACGCTCCAGTTTGTTCTTCAACCACTGCCGGTTGTAGTCTGCTGAGCGTGTGTCACTGCCTCATCCTTCACATTTTTCTCTAATTGGTGCTGCTCCATTTTAGTGGAAAAAAATCTAATCTATTAGTGTGACGCGCTTCCATCCGTATACAATACATTGGTTGCAAACACTATAGAAGTACACAAAGGGGCCTTTAACAGCTACAGAACAGTTGTGTTTCAGTGTTCACTGTAGTCTGTGAGCTTTTCATTTTGTGAGTGCAGATTACGCTCCAGTTTGTTCTTCAACCACTGCCGGTTGTAGTCTGCTGAGCGTGTGTCACTGCCTCATCCTTCACATTTTTCTCTAATTGGTGCTGCTCCATTTTAGTGGAAAAAAATCTAATCTATTAGTGTGACGCGCTTCCATCCGTATACAATACATTGGTTGCAAACACTATAGAAGTACACAAAGGGGCCTTTAACAGCTACAGAACAGTTGTGTTTCAGTGTTCACTGTAGTCTGTGAGCTTTTCATTTTGTGAGTGCAGATTACGCTCCAGTTTGTTCTTCAACCACTGCCGGTTGTAGTCTGCTGAGCGTGTGTCACTGCCTCATCCTTCACATTTTTCTCTAATTGGTGCTGCTCCATTTTAGTGGAAAAAAATCTAATCTATTAGTGTGACGCGCTTCCATCCGTATACAATACATTGGTTGCAAACACTATAGAAGTACACAAAGGGGCCTTTAACAGCTACAGAACAGTTGTGTTTCAGTGTTCACTGTAGTCTGTGAGCTTTTCATTTTGTGAGTGCAGATTACGCTCCAGTTTGTTCTTCAACCACTGCCGGTTGTAGTCTGCTGAGCGTGTGTCACTGCCTCATCCTTCACATTTTTCTCTAATTGGTGCTGCTCCATTTTAGTGGAAAAAAATCTAATCTATTAGTGTGACGCGCTTCCATCCGTATACAATACATTGGTTGCAAACACTATAGAAGTACACAAAGGGGCCTTTCACAGATACTGAACAGTTGTCTGCAGGGTTCACTGTAGTCTGTGAGGAATAACCACACTTAGGCCTTAACTTTTCTGACTTTCTTTATCAATCTACCAAGATGAAGAAGTCAGTGAGTAAGGCACGTGGTCGTGGTCGAGGCCGTGGATTTGCAGCAGGGAGAGGACGTGGGGATTCTGTGGCTGCTGCCGCACCCAGTGACACAGCATCCACCAGTTTTCCCCGTGAGCGTTCCTTTATGCGCACTTTTGTAGGAGCTCAGCGTACCCCCCTGCTGCGTGAAGAACAAATTGAAGCCGTTGTTGGTTGGATGGCAGCCAATGCATCGACTTCAATAGCTTCCACCTCCTCTCAGGACCACAGCACTGTTGAACAACCATCAGTCTCTTCAACGCCTACCAAATTGCCCAGGCAGTCAGAGAGCTCTGTACAGGAGCCAGCTGAGTCTCTGCTTCTGTTCTCAGAATCTGTTGGCTTGGAAACAGGGGCCCAGCCAAGCAGCATTCTGGAATGTGAAGAAGAGGCAGTATGCAGTGATGCGCAACAGCTGTGTCTCTCTGAATCTGAAGAGGCGGGTGAGCCAGTGCCGATGGTCAGCACACCGCAGAACGCATCTGATGATGATGAGACTCAGTTGCCAGTTTCTGTTGAGCATGGTGCTGGCCAGACCACCCAACAACAGCAGGTGTTGGAAGAGGGTAGTGTGGAGATGATGAGGTCCAAGACCCAACATGGCGTGAGGAACAGGAAGGTGGTGGGAGCAGCTCTGAGGAAGAGATTGCACCAACGGTCCAAACAGTAGGGAGAGGTAGGCTGCAGACTCGCTTGCCTGTAGCCTCCAGTTTGGCACCCGTTCGGAGCAGTTCTCTTCCAACAGCCAAACCGGGAGCTCCCAGGACTTGCTCTGCGTGGTCCTTTTTTGATACAGTTGCAGATGATATTTGCTATGTAAAATGCAAGCTGTGTAATCAAAAAATTAAAAGAGGTAAAAGTGTCAGTAACCTTAATACAACAAATATGTGGAAACATGTGCGGTCAAAGCACTTTGTTGAGTTACAAAGACACACTGGAGATGTAGGCCAACCTACAGCAGCACCTACATCTTCAGCTCGTGTTGGAGCCTCTTCCTCCAGTTCACACACAGCTGGTTCGGCTTCCTCAAAGGATCGCCATGGAAGAACCTCTGTCACTGTTGTCCAGAGACACAGTGTTATTCCACCCACAGCTGCAAGTTCCCTGTCATCCTCACACACCCAGGCCACAAAACAGCCATCGGTAGCACAGGCATGGGATAAAAGACGGCCATACTCGGCAAACCATCCACGAGCACAGGCTCTGAATGCTGGCATTGCAAAACTCCTGTCCCTTGAAATGCTGTCATTCAGGCTGGTGGAGACTGACAGTTTCCGTGAATTAATGGCATTGGCAGTCCCACAATACAATGTGCCCAGCCGATTTTATTTCAGCAGGCAAGCCGTCCCTGGTCTGCAAAAGCATGTTGAGGCAAAAATTAAACATGCGCTACTAAACGCCGTCAGTAGCAAGGTCCACCTGACCACCGATGCGTGGACCAGTACCCATGGCCAGGGACGATACCTTTCACTCACTGCCCATTGGGTGAATGTTGTGGAGCCGGGTACAGATCTTGCGAGTGGCGCTGTACGTGTTCTGCCAACTCCAAGGATTGCCGGAATCAAGTCTGTCCACATTGACTCCTCCTCCTACTCCAGTTCCTCAGAATCATCGCTGCAGGAGCCGTCACGGTCTACCTCCACATGGACCCGTGGACGCTTACCTAATGCGACCGATATGAGCACAGCCGTGGCCAAACGGCAACAGGCCATTCTGAAATTAATTCCCATGGGGAATCGAAGCCACACAGCGCAGGAGGTCTGGAATGCCATCAAGCAGGAGAGCGACGTGTGGTTTTTGCCAGCGAATCTCCAGCCAGGCTTGGTAGTGTGTGACAATGGCCGAAATCTGGTGGCAGCTCTGGGCCTTGGCAACCTCACTCACATACCATGTCTGGCACATGTGCTCAACTTGGTCGTGCAGAGTTTTTTGAGGGACTATCTGGATCTTGATGCACTGCTGCACAAGGTCCGCCTAGAGTGCGCTCACTTGCGACGTTCCAGCATGGCCAGATCGCGCATTGCAGCTCTGCAACGCAGATTGCGCCTTCCTGAACATCGCATCATATGTGACGTATCCACCAGGTGGAATTCAACGTTACATATGTTGGAGCGGTTGTGTGAGCAGCAGCCAGCAGTTATGGAGTATCAGCTGCATCAGGCGCAATCAACACGCAATTTACGCCGTCCACACTTCACCATTAATGAGTGGGCCACTATGAAGGACATGTGCCACGTTTTGCGTGCGTTTGATGAGTCAACGCGGATGGCGAGTGCAATGATGCACTAGTCAGCCTGACTGTCCCCCTTATCTGCCTGCTTCAAAAAACACTGCAAGCAATAAGGGATGAGGTTTTGGAAGAGGTGGAGGATGAGGAGTCACAAATTCCATCACCTTCTGGAAAGTCAGCGCAACGTGGTTCCTCACAAAGGGCTGGGCAGGGCTCACTTTGTGAGGAGGATGAGGAGGAGGAGTCAATGGAGGAGGAAGACATCGCTCCAGAGGGAGGTACACAACGCTCTAGTCAGTATGTAGAGCGAGGGTGGGGTGATGCAGAGCAGGCAGAGATAACGCCTCTTGCAGAGTTCAGCGTTTCTTTGCCAGTTGGGAGTCTGCAGCACATGGTTGATTTCATGCTGCAGTGCCTAAGAAACGACCGCCGCATCGCCCACATTCTCACGACGTCTGATTATTGGGTGTACACCCTCCTAGACCCTCGCTACCAGGACAACGTCAAAAGCCTCATCACACCGTTGAACCGGGAGCGTAAAATGCGGGAGTACCAAGACACACTGGTGCAATCCCTAATGTTCTACCTTACTGCCGAGAGCACTGCTGCTGCTACTGCTTTACAAAGCAGCTCTGTGCGTCGAGGCAGTGTAGAGAGCTCTGCAACAAGAGGGAGCACACGCAGTGCCTCTGCACAGGGAAAGACCAGTATGTTAAAAATGTGGCAAGGTTTTGTGGCAGCGCCACAAATGTCTACACCATCCGAGAGGGCTCCAGTCAGCGGGAGGCAACGTATCCGTCAGATGGTGACAGACTACTTGGCTTTGCCTCTCAGTGTACTCCCAGATGGCTCTTCCCCATTCAAGTTTTGGGTCTCTAAGCTGGATACATGGCCAGAGCTTAGCCAGTATGCATTGGAGGTGCTGGCTTGCCCTGCTGCCAGTGTATTATCGGAGCGCGTCTTTAGTGCTGCAGGTGGTGTACTAACAGACCGTCGCATGCGACTATCCTCCGATAATGTAGACCGGCTTACTTTTCTGAAAATGAACAAGGCATGGATCTCGCCAGAATTTGTCTGTCCGTTTTCAGATTAAATAACTGGTTCGCAACGTTATCCATGTCTCCTGTTATGTTCATCTTTCTACCACCTGAACTCTACTCCCTGGGCTCCAACACTGCCAGTTGCTGCTCAGAAGTGTCGTGTCCACAGAACAAAACACAAGCTCTACTGTTAGTGGGGTTCAGTAACGCCAGCTGTTCCCCTGCTGTGTCAACGGCAAGAAGTCTCCTGTTCCCGACACATGGACAGAAAAACACATGACCAACATGCTCCAAATAGGGAAGAGCCGTCACCCTGCTTGTTATGCTGAAAACATGAAATTGTGAAGTTTTGCAGGCCTAGAATGATAAATTTTTATGACAAATATGGACAAATAATAATTTGTCATCACAGCGCATATCTGCACATGTCTATTAGAAATGGTAACAAAAAATAAAACATAGTCTACTCTTCACATTTTGAAATTAATGCATAAAAGTACATTTCAGACTTATGAATTAATGCTTTTTAAGGAACTTTATCTGTACCTGTAAGATAATGCAGTCAATGGATGTACGAATCATTAAATCCTCATCATCATCATCACGAGTTTTATTTATGACAGACATTATAAAATACACATACTGATGCCAACTGTAACTTCAAACACCATATATGAAATGGCCAGCATGTAAACATGGTAATAATGTCCAATAATAAATTATTACATCTAGAAAGTGCATCATGCATACTGACAATAGGTAGTTATACCTGCAAGTGCTGTTGAAACAACCACAAGAGATATAAATTAATACTGGTATATAGGTATCACAGTGCATAGTTACTCATGGACAATGTTGATGTAATACTGTATCTCAATTAAGTCAGCGTCAACCATTAGGCTTGTTAGTCTTGTACATTGTTAAAGAGGGAACGTAATTTTTTTGTTTGTCATAGGTGGAGTATTACACATTAAATTATTACTGCTGTATTTTTTTTTGCGTCCCTAGTGCGCAATAACGCAGCCTAACCTCACATTTGATAGTCAGCTAATTGCCACACGCTACCCTACCCTACGCGTGACAGTAGGAAGGTAGTGTTGACGGATAAAGCTTTGCGCAACCAGACATTCTTTTACCCTCTTCAACACTCTACAAGCAAAAAATGCATGATTTCAGCCGCAGACTTTATTGACGTACAGTATAACATCGGCATTACCCATCAGAGGCTGTCCACTGTCTGATACAGACATAGAATATACCTTTGCTATCCGTAGCCTTTGTTTCACCTACACTTGCAGGCACACACTTAAATTGTGACAAACAATGCCTAATGTTTTTTTAAATGGTTATTTTTTATTGTACATTATTGTGTCATCAATCACATTGATGAGTCCATGCTGGACATGTCATACATGCTATAGAAAGTTACGATTTTATGAACTTAAATAATTGAAATGTCTGTGACTGTCACATAAAATTTGCGATGATGATGATGAGTGACTATTACAAAATCCATTGTCTTCACTATGTTATGGTTTAACATAGCGTTCCTTAAGCATTATTCATAAAAAAAAAATGGACTTTTATTCTTAAATTTACAACACTATATTTTGTTACCAATTTTTGGGTGTTGTGTTGTTCCATTTATTTTTGGCATGTGCATATATGCGTTTATATTTGTATTTTCTTTATTTTTCCTTCTTGAAATTAGAAAACATGTGTATCTTTGTACCGTGTTAGCCAGTAGATAGAAAAATATTTAGACTTCAGAGTCAGCAGTGGTTGATACCTTTTAATGGATAACTGAAAAGATGGAAACAAATTGCAAGCTTTCAAGGCTACTCACGTCTCTTCATCAGGGAAAGACTAACTAAAAAAATTAAGCATCACATATTTCTATACACAACAGGACACAGGAATAGTGCAATAGGTAAGACAAGTAAGTGACGTGTATCAGAACTGTCATTATCTCACAGGGATGAACATAAATATTGGAACAGTTCCTAGATAAGGATAGAAAGTTTGATTGCCCTCTCATTGGCGTATTTTTTGGGGTTTTCATGACCCTGGAAGGGCATAGACGCAGATTCCTTAATTGATATAGAATGACATAAATCCATGTGATCTATTCATTCCATCACTAACAGTGTCAAAGGTCATGATGAGCTTATATTCTGAAACCTTTGTACGTTTCTCATATTTGAAGTTATATTTTAATACCAGTAATTCCATATCCATGATGCTATGACCGGGCATACAAAAGTCTTTTGCCACAGGTAAATTCATTAATTTATCTCTGATTGTGTGGCGCTGATAATTCATCCTTGTTCTCCTTTTTGTTGCCGGTCTCCCCTCACTTGTCCCTCCCTCACTTGTCTTAGCTATTCCTGTGTCCTGTTGTGTGTAGAAATATGTGATTCTTCATTTTTGGCTTTACTCTTAGCCTGATGAAGACACCTGAGTAGTCTCGAAAGCTTTGAATTTGTTACCATATTTTCAGTTAGCCATTAAACGTTATCAACCACAGAGGACTGTCAAGTATAAATATTTTTCTATTCTTGTAATTGAAATTTATCATTTTATTGTTGTAGTAAAAGTTCATTTATTCTTGTTTGAAGTACATACATTTGCAATGGCCACGTAACAAGGCAATAACTCAATATTTTGTGCCTACACCCTCCTTGACCCTGGGCTTCAACGGCGCCAGTTGCTGCTCAGAAGTGTTAGATGCACAGATGAAAACAATCGCTGATGTGTTTGTGGGGTTCAGTAACGCCTGCTGTTCCCCTGCTGTGTGTCTGGCAAAAATTACTGCTGCTAACTACAACTTCAACTTCAAACGTCTCATACTAGGCCTCTGCCTACACCCTCCTTGACCCTGGGCTTCAACAGCGCCAGTTGCTGCTCAGAAGTGTTAGATGCACAGATGAAAACAATCGCTGATGTGTTTGTGGGGTTCAGTAACGCCTGCTGTTCCCCTGCTGTGTGTCCGGCAAAAATTACTGCTAGCTACCTAATCATGGTGAAAAAAACATGACATCTCAAAGTGTCTAGTGCTACACATAGATATGAGGCTACACCATGATTTCTAAGCTGTAAACATTTGAAACGTCAACTTTCAAACCATAAAATGATTTGTCTTTGTCACAAATCTGTAACAAAATAATTGTGACATATTATTACAGATATGCACATGTCGAAAACAAATGCAAACACAAAAGCCTACTTATGCTATAGGATACTGATGGTCAACCTTGTCACTCCATAGCTTAGACAAATCCAACTCACATCATGATGACTCAAATACTGCAATGTTGGAAGTGCATAATGTGGGTTGAACTTTGACAACTGCTGCAGTGCGAAGGTTATACTTCAGTGTTCTTGCCTTTGAAATAAAAGCATACAAGTAAATATAATATCCAATGTTGATTAAGGGACGTGATTTACACCTGTAATATTGTGCAAACAATGCATGTAGGAATAGTCCTCTTCAACATTACTTATATTTGTGTCATTTTAAAAAATACATATTTGATTAGAAAGTTAACAGCCCATATCATAAAGGTCCTTCATGTAAACATGATAATCGCTAACAAAAATCATGCATTACCTTGGTAAAGTCAATAGTGCATAGTCACAATAGCAAAATATATACCTGTAAGTGGTGCTGAAAGAACGACAACTGATAGAATAGGTGAATGATATCTATTTATCAGACTGAATAGCGACACCTGTACAATGTCGATATAATACTGTACCTTAACAAAACAGCTGTGTCACACCTCACACGCATTTTTCTTGTAGCTTGTTATGTAATAGGGCACATTCGTGTATGTTTCATCATAGGTGCATGTTTACTGAGTAAAGCAGTCATGACAACGCCTTTGTGTTGTCGGTACGCTTGCGATGATGAACGATGCGCACCGTGAATGTTAGTCTGCGTCATAAGACGCACAGACGCTCCAATACCCAACGCGTCACAGCAGGAAGCCAGTCTGTGCGTCCAAACAAAGGCGCAAGCATACATGCACGTACCCTTTTATAAAGCTATATAAAAAAAAGGATGTAGTAGTAACGCACACTTTACTGAGGTACAGTATTACATCGCCATTCACCATCTGTGGCTATGCAGTCTCATCTATATATACCTTATCTATCCGTTGTCATGCTTGCAAGTCCACAGTCAGGCATAAATAGCTGTTTTCACTATGCACTTTTTAAAGGTTTTTTTTGTTAATATAAATGATTGGCACATATTATCAGTATTACATGATGGAAATTTTAGATATTTTTAAAAACTTTTTAGTGATATTATTCAGCAAATGAAAATGGTGTACATACTGTTACTTATCCATCATTAATGGATTCTGATATGTACTTGTATGCTTTTATTTAAAACCGTATAGCAGATTATTTAACCGATTTTTATTGTGGTTTGCATTGCTTTTCAACATGTTAATGTATGCGTTTATGTTTGTCAATTATTAATTTACATATATTTTTTAAAGTAAAATCATCATCTTATGGTACTAAAGGTTATATATCTCTTGTTTGGAGTATAGACATTTTTAATTGACACGTAACAAGGAAAATACTTGATCTAGTATTTAAACATCCTCCTTGACCCTGGGCTCCAACACCGCCAGTTGTTGCTCGGAAGTGCTGTTAGCACAGTCTACACTTGCTCCTGTGTTACTGGGTTCAGTAATGTCAGCTGTTCCCCTGCTGTGTGAACGGCAAACAGTCCTGCTGCCTCCACCCTGTTCTCTTCTCATCCCTGGGCTACAACACCGCCAGTTGTTTCTCGGAAGTGCTGTTAGCACAGTCTACACTTGCTCCTGTGTTACTGGGGTTCAGTAATGTCAGCTGTTCCCCTGCTGTGTGAATGGCAAAAAGTCCTGCTGCCTCCACCCTGTTCTCTTCTCATCCCTGGGTTACAACACCGCCAGTTGTTTCTCGGAAGTGCTGTTAGCACAGTCTACACTTGCTCCTGTGTTACTGGGGTTCAGTAATGTCAGCTGTTCCCCTGCTGTGTGAACGGCAAACAGTCCTGCTGCCTCCACCCTGTTCTCTTCTCATCCCTGGGTTACAACACCGCCAGTTGTTTCTCGGAAGTGCTGTTAGCACAGTCTACACTTGCTCCTGTGTTACTGGGGTTCAGTAATGTCAGCTGTTCCCCTGCTGTGTGAACGGCAAACAGTCCTGCTGCCTCCACCCTGTTCTCTTCTCATCCCTGGGTTACAACACCGCCAGTTGTTTCTCGGAAGTGCTGTTAGCACAGTCTACACTTGCTCCTGTGTTACTGGGGTTCAGTAATGTCAGCTGTTCCCCTGCTGTGTGAACGGCAAAAAGTCCTGCTGCCTCCACCCTGTTCTCTTCTCATCCCTGGTTACAACACCGCCAGTTGTTTCTCGGAAGTGCTGTTAGCACAGTCTACACTTGCTCCTGTGTTACTGGGGTTCAGTAATGTCAGCTGTTCCCCTGCTGTGTGAACGGCAAAAAGTCCTGCTGCCTCCACCCTGTTCTCTTCTCATCCCTGGGTTACAACACCGCCAGTTGTTTCTCGGAAGTGCTGTTAGCACAGTCTACACTTGCTCCTGTGTTACTGGGGTTCAGTAATGTCAGCTGTTCCCCTGCTGTGTGAACGGCAAAAAGTCCTGCTGCCTCCACCCTGTTCTCTTCTCATCCTGGGTTACAACACCGCCAGTTGTTTCTCGGAAGTGCTGTTAGCACAGTCTACACTTGCTCCTGTGTTACTGGGTTCAGTAATGTCAGCTGTTCCCCTGCTGTGTGAACGGCAAACAGTCCTGCTGCCTCCACCCTGTTCTCTTCTCATCCCTGGGTTACAACACCGCCAGTTGTTTCTCGGAAGTGCTGTTAGCACAGTCTACACTTGCTCCTGTGTTACTGGGGTTCAGTAATGTCAGCTGTTCCCCTGCTGTGTGAACGGCAAAAAGTCCTGCTGCCTCCACCCTGTTCTCTTCTCATCCCTGGGTTACAACACCGCCAGTTTGTTTCTCGGAAGTGCTGTTAGCACAGTCTACACTTGCTCCTGTGTTACTGGGGTTCAGTAATGTCAGCTGTTCCCCTGCTGTGTGAATGGCAAAAAGTCCTGCTGCCTCCACCCTGTTTCCTTCTCATCCCTGGTTACAACACCGCCAGTTGTTTCTCGGAAGTGCTGTTAGCACAGTCTACACTTGCTCCTGTGTTACTGGGGTTCAGTAATGTCAGCTGTTCCCCTGCTGTGTGAACGGCAAACAGTCCCTGCTGCCTCCACCCTGTTCTCTTCTCATCCCTGGGTTACAACACCGCCAGTTGTTTCTCGGAAGTGCTGTTAGCACAGTCTACACTTGCTCCTGTGTTACTGGGGTTCAGTAATGTCAGCTGTTCCCCTGCTGTGTGAACGGCAAAAAGTCCTGCTGCCTCCACCCTGTTCTCTTCTCATCCCTGGGTTACAACACCGCCAGTTGTTTCTCGGAAGTGCTGTTAGCACAGTCTACACTTGCTCCTGTGTTACTGGGTTCAGTAATGTCAGCTGTTCCCCTGCTGTGTGAACGGCAAAAAGTCCTGCTGCCTCCACCCTGTTCTCTTCTCATCCCTGGGTTACAACACCGCCAGTTTGTTTCTCGGAAGTGCTGTTAGCACAGTCTACACTTGCTCCTGTGTTACTGGGGTTCAGTAATGTCAGCTGTTCCCCTGCTGTGTGAACGGCAAACAGTCCTGCTGCCTCCACCCTGTTCTCTTCTCATCCCTGGGTTACAACACCGCCAGTTGTTTCTCGGAAGTGCTGTTAGCACAGTCTACACTTGCTCCTGTGTTACTGGGGTTCAGTAATGTCAGCTGTTCCCCTGCTGTGTGAACGGCAAAAAGTCCTGCTGCCTCCACCCTGTTCTCTTCTCATCCCTGGGTTACAACACCGCCAGTTGTTTCTCGGAAGTGCTGTTAGCACAGTCTACACTTGCTCCTGTGTTACTGGGGTTCAGTAATGTCAGCTGTTCCCCTGCTGTGTGAACGGCAAAAAGTCCTGCTGCCTCCACCCTGTTCTCTTCTCATCCCTGGGTTACAACACCGCCAGTTGTTTCTCGGAAGTGCTGTTAGCACAGTCTACACTTGCTCCTGTGTTACTGGGGTTCAGTAATGTCAGCTGTTCCCCTGCTGTGTGAACGGCAAACAGTCCTGCTGCCTCCACCCTGTTCTCTTCTCATCCCTGGGTTACAACACCGCCAGTTGTTTCTCGGAAGTGCTGTTAGCACAGTCTACACTTGCTCCTGTGTTACTGGGGTTCAGTAATGTCAGCTGTTCCCCTGCTGTGTGAACGGCAAACAGTCCTGCTGCCTCAACTTTAATTTCCATGGGTACCTTCTGCTACCCATCTGGGTTCCAGTACCGTCAGCTGGTTCTCCGCAGTGCCTTTGGCCTAGGTGCCTCCATGTCGGTATCCGAGTTCCAGCAACGTCTGCTGGTCCTTGGTAGTGCTTTATAGCACAGGTACCTCCTGCTTAGTAACCGTGTCCCAGTAACGTCAGCTGGTCCTCGGTTGTGCCATTGGCTCTTTTCCTTCTGCTGACCCTCCGGGTTCCAGCACAGTCAGCTGGTCCTCGTTACTTTCATTGGCTCTTGTACCTTCTGCTACCCATCCGGTTCCAGTACCGTCAGCTGGTTCTCCGCAGTGCCTTTGGCCTAGGTGCCTCCATGTCGGTATCCGAGTTCCAGCAACGTCTGCTGGTCCTTGGTAGTGCTTTGGAGCACAGGTACCTCCTGCTTAGTAACCCTGTCCCAGTAACGTCAGCTGGTCCTCGGTTGTGCCATTGGCTCTTTTCCTTCTGCTGACCCTCCGGGTTCCAGCACAGTCAGCTGGTCCTCGTTACTTTCATTGGCTCTTGTACCTTCTGCTACCCATCCGGGTTCCAGTACCGTCAGCTGGTTCTCCGCAGTGCCTTTGGCCTAGGTGCCTCCATGTCGGTATCCGAGTTCCAGCAACGTCTGCTGGTCCTTGGTAGTGCTTTGGAGCACAGGTACCTCCTGCTTAGTAACCGTGTCCCAGTAACGTCAGCTGGTCCTCGGTTGTGCCATTGGCTCTTTTCCTTCTGCTGACCCTCCGGGTTCCAGCACAGTCAGCTGGTCCTCGTTACTTCTATTGGCTTTTGTACCATCACCAACAGGACAAAGAAGGTTAAGACAAACTACAAGATACAGAACAAGAGACAGAAGAACAATAAGCAGAAGATCAAAAAGCAGAAGAACATTAAGTATAAGACCAAAATGAAGAGCAAAATATATGCTCTAAATTCTAAGCAGAAGAAGACTAAGCAGTGTATGGGGGTGAGTCCGTTCCTCCTCGTGGTGCCCCTGGAAAATGCCTGATGCTGCTGCAGGCTAAACTGAACGCGGACAAATACTGTTGTAATTAAAATCTTTCGTGACAGCAAGAACGGAAGGATGAAAATTCAGAGTTTTACAGATTACAAGTACAGGAATGTCTGTCACAAATAAGAATATGATGAAAAGGATGAATAGGAAGAAGATGAAGAAGTAGAATATGAAGAATAATAACTGTTTAATAAGAACAATATAAGTAATGTTAACAAAAAGATGAATAGCAAGAAGTTTTAGAAGATTAAGAAGGTGAAGATGAAGAATAATTTGATGAGAAAGATGATGCTGCTGAAGATTATGAAGGAGAAAGTGTGTGAAAAGTTAAAAAGGTGAAGACCATGGAAGTTGTGAAACAGACATATTTGACAAAATAGAAAAAAGGTTAACAACATTGTGAATTTTTTCGTCAATCCGAACGTATTTCCTAAAAAAAAAAAATTAATGCTATTCCATTGGATTGGGTTAAACATCTATGCCTTTAATGTCTCCTCAACCTCCCCCAATACATTCTACATTACTCTTTGTTGTTTTCCTTCATGTACAATTAACCTACAAGGCAAGAATGGGGTTTTTTTTTATTTCGATATTTTGTTCCCATAGACTTACATGGGACTTCCGGTATCGGTATCGGGTATCGCCGATATTTTTGTGTATCGGCGATACCATTCCGATTCCGATACTTTTGGATATCGGAAAGTATCGCTCAACTCTAGTCTTCTTTCCTCAAAAAAGATGCCACTTCTGAAATTAATTTCGTGAATATACGGGGTGCCCGAAGGGAAGACATTGGTACTGCAGATGCGTAGAGACCTGCGCAATCTGTACCAACAATCTTAGATATTTTTGATGTTCTTCCCAGATTGGTACATGGTAGTATGCATCTGTCAGATCGATCACTGCCATGTAGCAGCCCGGTTCTAGCAACTTCACTGTTGATCTTAATGTCTCCATTTTGAACTTCTCTACTCGGATGTATTGGTTTAATGCTTTTAAGTTGAATATTACTCTCAGGGAGCCGTCTGGTTTTGGAGTAAGAAACAGGGTACTGTAGAACCCTTCTCCTACTTGATGACTTGGTACTTCCACTGTTATGTTTCGGTAGCTGAGGAGAGCAGGCAAAAAGGCAATACACCAGAGCAGTTGGAATCTATGAGATTGCAGTACCCTGACTAACCACCACAACTAGAGGCAGCCATGGAGCGTTCCTACGTTGGTCCTAGACGCCTCGTCACAGCCTGAGAAACTAAACTACACCTAAAGACAGAAACAGGAAAGCTATCTGCCCCGGAGCAGAACCCCAAAGATAATAGAAAGCCCCCAAACATGTAATGGCGGTTAGACAAGAGGAAATACTGACACAGAAAGAAAATAGTATGAGCAAACGCTGGGGCCCAAACTATCTAAATAGAAAAGGATAGGAAGGGTACTTACTGCAATCCCAGAAAACCCTGAAAAGCACCAACTCTACTAATTTCAAAATCACCTGAGATCACACGACCTCTACCACCTAAATTAGTTCTCTGGTGTAACAAAATCAAAACAGCAGCCACTGAAAAAACTGGAAAAAGCAAAAGAACAGAACTCAGTGGCTGAACTAAACTGAGAGGGCAGAAGCCCCCAGAGGGGACCCTGAAGGCCCCCAAAGAAGTGCAGGACAAAATGCAAAAATATAGAATAAACACAAAAGAAGCAAAAGTCTTATCTGTAAGCAGGAGATGCAGACACGACACAGCAGGCTACAAGGGAAACTGGAATGAAGGATTCAGACCAGAACAATTGATCACCGGCAACCCTGATGGGAAAATGACTCCCTTATATAAGACCAGTCAGTAACACCTGATTCCCAGTCCTCACAATCTTCACTAGCACCGCTTGTAACCACCAGAGGGAGCCTCTGCTCAGAACTCATCTCAAACCCATTCACAACAGTACTCCCCCCTTGAGGAGGGGTCACCGAACCCTCATTTGAGCAACCAGGTCGGTCAGGATGAGTTCTATGATACGCACGGATAAGTCTCCTAGCATGGATGTCCGAAGCAAACACCCAAGAATTGTCTTCCTGACCATAACCTCTCCATTTAACCAAATACTGGAGTTTCCGTCTAGAAAAACGAGAATCCAATATTTTCTCAACCACATACTCCAGATTGCCCTCAACCAAAACAGGGTCAGGAGGCACAGCAGCAGGAACCACTGGCTCAACAAACCTCTTCAACAAGGACTTGTGGAACACGTTATGGATCTTAAATGTCCCTGGAAGAAGCAAACGAAAAGAAACAGGATTAATAATCTCCATGATCTTATAAGGTCCAATGAACCTAGGCTTAAATTTAGGAGATGCTACTCTCATAGGAATATTCTTTGAGGACAACCAAACCAAGTCCCCCACTTTAAACCGAGGACCATCAGTCCTATGCCGGTTAGCAAACCGCTGGGCCTTCTCCTGAGAGAGGGACAACCTCTCCACTACCTGGTCCCAAATCTGTTGCATACGCTCCACAACAGAGTCAACACCTGGACAGACAGAAGCCTCCGTCTGTCCTGAAGAAAATCGAGGGTGAAACCCAGAATTACAGAAAAACGGAGACATCAAAGTGGCAGAGCTAGCCCTATTATTAAGAGCAAACTCAGCCAAAGGCAAAAAAGAGACCCAGTCATCCTGATCAGCAGACACAAAGCATCTTAGATAAGTCTCCAATGTCTGGTTTGTTCTCTCAGTTTGACCATTGGTCTGAGGATGAAATGCCGAGGAGAAAGACAATTGAACACCCAGTTTAGAACAAAAAGTCCTCCAAAATCTGGAAACAAACTGGACTCCTCTGTCAGACACAATGTTCTCAGGAATGCCGTGTAAACGAACCACGTGCTGAAGGAACAACGGCACCAATTCAGAGGAGGAAGGCAACTTAGGTAATGGCACAAGATGTATCATTTTGGAAAACCTATCACAAATTACCCAGATGGTGGTCATTCTCTGAGAAACAGGAAGATCGGAAATTAAATCCATAGAGATATGGGTCCATGGTCTCTTGGGCACAGGCAATGGCATCAACAAACCACTAGAGCGAGAGCAAGGCTTGGAGCGAGAGCAAGTCCCGCAGGACTGCACAAATTCCCTGACATCACGAGACAAGGTAGGCCACCAAAAGGACCGACTAACCAAGTCTCTGGTACCAAAAATTCCGGGATGCCCAGCCAATGCGGAACAATGAATCTCAGACATCACACTCTTTTTCCATTGGTCCGGGACAAACAATTTTCCAACAGGGCAGCGCTCAGGTCTATCCTCCTGACACCCCTCCAGAGCAAGTCTCAAATTGGGCGAGATGGCGGAAAGAACTACACCCTCTTTCAAAATAACAGAAGGATCAGATAACTCAGGAGAGTCCGCAAGGAAACTCCTCGAGAGGGCATCCGCCTTAACATTCTTAGTGCCAGGAAGAAAGGAAACCACAAAATTAAAACGTGTGAAAAACAAGGCCCACCTGGCCTGTCTAGGATTGAGTCGCTTGGCAGATTCCAGATAGACCAGATTCTTATGGTCCGTAAGGACCACCACCTGATGTTTGGCTCCCTCCAGCCAATGTCTCCACTCTTCAAAAGCCCACTTCATGGCCAACAACTCCCGATTACCCATGTCATAATTACGTTCAGTAGGAGAAAATTTTCGAGAGAAAAAGGCACAAGGGTTACTTTTAGAGGTCTCTGGATCTTTTTGGGACAAAACGGCACCTGCCCCAATTTCAGAGGCATCAACCTCCACCTGAAATGGCAGAGAAACATCAGGCTGCCGTAGAACAGGAGCAGAAGTGAATCTCTGCTTAAGTTCCTGAAATGCAGAGACTGCCTCAGAGGCCAATTCACCACATCAGAACCCTTTCTGGTCAAATCAGTTAATGGTTTAACAATAACCGAGAAATTACCAATAAATTTACGATAAAAATTGGCAAAACCCAAAAATCTCTGAAGAGCCTTTAATGAAGTAGGTTGGACCCAATCACAGATGGCCTGAACCTTGACCGGGTCCATTTCAATAACAGATGGGGACAAAATGAATCCCAGAAATGAGATCCTCTGTACGCCAAAAAGACACTTTGATCCCTTCACATACAGAGCATTCTCTCTCAAAATCTGGAATACAGTTCGAACATGTTTCACATGAGAGTCCCAGTCATTAGAAAAAATCAAGATATCATCCAAATAAACAATCAGAAATTTGTCCACAAAATCCCTGAAAATGTCATTCATGAAGGACTGGAAGACGGAAGGAGCATTAGTGAGCCCAAAGGGCATCACTAGGTACTCAAAATGCCCTTCAGGGGTATTGAATGCCGTCTTCCATTCATCCCCGTGCTTAATGCGAATAAGGTTATACGCCCCCCTGAGGTCAAGCTTGGTAAACCAAGTAGCGTTTTTCACCCTGGAAAACAGGTCAGAAATCAAGGGTAACGGGTATTGATATTTCACAGTAATATTGTTCAAGAGACGATAATCAATACACGGCCTTAATGAACCATCTTTTTTGGCCACAAAGAAAAAACCGGCACCTAAGGGTGAAGAGGATGGTCTGATATGACCCTTCTCCAATGATTCCTTGATATAAGACCGCATAGCGTCATGTTCAGGTACAGACAAGTTAAAAAGGCGACCTTTAGGGAATTTACTACCCGGCACTAATTCAATAGCGCAGTCATAGCTCCTATGGGGAGGCAAGGATGCAGATTTACTTTCGCTAAACACATCAGAAAAATCAAACAAAAAGTCAGGAACATCCTGAGCCTGGGGGGAGGCAGAAAAAACAGGAGTGTTGGTATTAACACATTGGCAGCCCCAACTGGTTACAGACACAGATTTCCAATCCAAAACAGGATTATGAACTGTAACCAAGGGAAACCCAGCACGATAATGTCATGCAGATTATATAGAACCAAAAATTTGCAGCACTCCTGGTGATCAGGTTCAACCCTCATTATCACCTGAGTAGAAAACTGGGGTTTATTCTCAGCCAAAGGGGTAGAATCGATCCCCAGTAGGGGAATAGACTTCTGTAGGGGTATCAAGGAAACCCACAACGTTTAGCAAAATCATAATCCATCAGGTTAATAGCTGCTCCAGAATCAACGAAAGCCTGAGCAGAAAATGAGGACAGAGAGCATATCAGAGTGACAGTTAATAAAAACTTAGTCTGAACACTACCCAAGACAACTGAGCGTGCAAAACGTCTTCCCCGCTTAGGGCAGACTGAAATAGCATGAGAGGCATCACCACAGTAGAAACATAACCCATTGCGCTTCGAAACTCATGACGCTGTGCCCCAGACACCACTCTATCACACTGCATGGGTTCAGAAGCTGGTCTCACAAGGCAACACCATTCCACGCATACTTCTCCGCTCACGCAAACGTCTGTCAATTTGAATCGCTAATGACATAGAATCATTGAGACCAGAGGGACAGGGAATCCCACCATAACATCCTTTACATTATCTGACAGACCCTTCCGGAAAAGGGCCGCCAAAGCGTCGTCATTCCATTTGGTCAGGACTGCCCACCTACGGAATCTCTGACAGTATAACTCAGCGTCATCAAGCCCCTGATTTAATGCCAACAAGGTTTTTCAGCTTGATCAGTGACATTAGGCTCATCGTACAATAACCCCAAAGCCTGAAAAAACGCATCAACATCACTCAAAACAGGATCCCCAGGTATCAGGGAAAAAGCCCAATCCTGAGGATCGCCGCGCAGGAGAGAGATGATAATTTGAACCTGCTGCGCTGCGTTTCCTGAGGACTTAGATTTTAAGGCAAAAAACAATTTACAATTATTTTTGAAATTCTGAAACTTAGCTCGATCCCCCAAAAACAAATCTGGCATGGGAATCCTAGGTTCCACAACAGGCAACCTAGCAAGATATGCAGCAATACTCTGAACCTCAGTGGCAAGCTGATCCACACGGCCAGACAACCGTGCAAACTCCATTGGGAGAAAAGATCCTCCCCAGCACCCAGAGATACAGAGGAAAAAAAAAAAAAAAATGCAACAAACAGAAAAATATCTCTGACAACTCTGACAACCTTTTTTCTTTCACAATATTTTTCCCTTCTGTGAGTACCATACAATTTTCAATTTTTTAGGCCGGTGATACTGTTATGTTTCGGTAGCTGAGGAGAGCAGGTAAAAAGGCAATACACCAGAGCAGTTGGAATCTATGAGATTGCAGTACCCTGACTAACCACCACAACTAGAGGCAGCCGTGGAGCGTTCCTACGTTGGTCCTAGACGCCTCGTCACAGCCTGAGAAACTAACTACACCTAAAGACAGAAACAGGAAAGCTATCTGCCCCGGAGCAGAACCCCAAAGATAATAGAAAGCCCCCAAACATGTAATGGCGGTTAGACAAGAGGAAATACTGACACAGAAAGAAAATAGTATGAGCAAACGCTGGGGCCCAAACTATCTAAATAGAAAAGGATAGGAAGGGTACTTACTGCAATCCCAGAAAACCCTGAAAAGCACCAACTCTACTAATTTCAAAATCACCTGAGATCACACGACCTCTACCACCTAAATTAGTTCTCTGGTGTAACAAAATCAAAACAGCAGCCACTGAAAAAACTGGAAAAAGCAAAAGAACAGAACTCAGTGGCTGAACTAAACTGAGAGGGCAGAAGCCCCCGGAGGGGACCCTGAAGGCCCCCAAAGAAGTGCAGTACAAAATGCAAAAATATAGCAAAAACACAAAAGAAGCAAAAGTCTTATCTGTAAGCAGGAGATGCAGACACGACACAGCAGGCTACAAGGGAAACTGGAATGAAGGATTCAGACCAGAACAATTGATCACCTGCAACCCTGATGGGAAAATGACTCCCTTATATAAGACCAGTCAGTAACACCTGATTCCCAGTCCTCACAATCTTCACTAGCACCGCTTGTAACCACCAGAGGGAGCCTCTGCTCAGAACTCATCTCAAACCCATTCACAACATTCCACTAACACTTTCTTTTCCATAAGGAGGGTGATTTCTTTTTCCATCGTGGCTTGGTTCTTCTTGGCGACCTGAGTTATCTTTAGCCGCTGTGGCGGGAGGTTGAGAAAACTTAGTCGTAGGACTTCGGATAGTAGATTGGTTACCCACCATGAGGCGGGCAATGTTTCCCACTGATGTACAAATTTTCTCAGTCTTCCTCCCACCGGAGTCTTGGCGTCATTGACTTTTGGTATCTGATCTGGGAGGGCCCTTGAAGAGGAATCCTTTCTCCTTTCTCTCTCCCCAAGGTCTGCCCCGGATAGACCTCTCATCTGGCCGACTTCTGCCCCCTCTATTCCTTGCTCCACGAAAGGACGAGCGAGCATCACTCCAACGACGTCTTGAAACAGGCGGTAGCGGAAATCGTTTCTTCTTATCCGATGCTTTTTCCAATATCTCATCCAATGTTTTTCCGAACAGGTATTGCCCCTCACAGGGAATTGCGCAGAGTTTTACTTTCGACTGGAAGTCTGCCGTCCAATTTTTCAGCCATAATGCCCTGCGACCTGAATTAGAGAGAGCGCATGCACGGGCGGCACCTCGCACGGAATCCACCGCTGCATCTGCTAGGAACCCTGCCGCTTTTTGTAGTGACGGTATTACGTCCAATAGTTCCTCTCTTGGGCATTTATTCTTAATCTGCTCACTGAGCTCTTCCAACCATTTGACCATGGCCCTAGCGGTGCAAGTGGCGGCTACCCCCGGTTTAATTGACCAGGCCGATGCTTCCCATGCAGATTTTAAAAAAGCATCCGCTTTTTTATCAAGGGGGTCTCTCAAGGCCCCCATGTCCTCGAATGGTAACGCTATTCCTTTAGATGTACTAGCAATGGCGGCATCTAGTTTAGATTTAGTTTCCATTTCCCCACAAATTTCCTCATCAAACGGATATTTCCGTTTTAATGCTTGTGGCACAGACATCTTCTTATTGGGTTTCTTCCATTCTTTTTTAATCAATTTTAATAGATTTTCATGGAAGGGAAAAACTTTATGTTTTTTCCCCTCTAAATTACTGAACATAGAGTCATGTACCGAAAGATGCTCTTTTGGCGTTTCAACCCCCATGGTAGATCTAACCAATTTTAATAATTTTCCAAAAAATAAGGGCGACCATATTCCTCGTCTGAGGAATCTCGGTCTGAGCTTCCAGAGAGTCTTAACTCCGTCGGTTCGCCATCCGACTCTACGTCACTTTGTTCCGTAGGAGGGTGGGGAGGATGACCTGAACTGACTGGCGTGTGCTGTTTTAACTCCTCTTTAACTGTTGTTTTTACTTCCTGACGAATGACGGCTCTAATATCCTGTAACAAGGACGGTGATTCCTCCGCTACCGTTTTCTGCACACATGAGCGGCACAACCGTTTATTGTAATCTCTGGGAAGCGTCTTTTTACACAAAGCACACGCTTTGTTTTTTTGTTTGGCCGTAGCTTTCCTGCCCTAGGGAGAGAGGAACAGGGTAAAGGCCATCACTATATGTTTCTTCGCCTTACAAAGGCACTCACCCACCGACCCCCTGGTACCACAGCGGTCTGCTGGCCTCCCTCCTCTGGCACGCGCTCCTCATCTGCGCCTTCCATTCTCCAGTCGCCGTGATGTGAAGCGCTTCTGCAGTGGACTCTGCTCAGCTTATGCGTCGGTCTCAACCTGGACAAGTAGTCCAGCGATTTCCTGCCCTCAGGCAGGTTATGTATGCGAGGGGGGGTTCAGGGGGGAGAGCGGTGTGCGCGCCTCTGGAGCGACTTCCGCCCGGAAGTGTCCAGCACACCGTTTCTCCCGGCGTGTAGCGTCACTTCCGGTGCGACCGGAAGCCGTCCCACTCAGTCGGCGCCAGCGTCGTGGTGGACACGCCTCCCCCGGCTCTGCCTCCTGCTCGGAGCGACCGCTGGGGAGTCCACCGGGGGGCGAGACGCGGCCAGGCAGCCCCCAAGAAGCCGGGATAAAGAGCGCGCGCCGCCGCGCTCAGCTGCGATGCCTCCCCTCAGGACCTCGGTCTCCAGACCGGCCATCCAGGGGAAGATTCCCCTAAAGGTACTCTGTCCCACAGGCATCCAGATGCAGGAACAGGAAACCAAAACTGAGGGAGAGGTACCACCCCCCTTCTTTTATCTCTGCTGCAGGTTTCCTGTTCCTGGGGGCGGATACCATACTCTCATGTCGGTGCTGTTATTGGGAAGGGAAAAAATACATGAAGGATTCCAAGACTATGAGAAATAAGATTCTCTGGTCTGATGAGATGAAAATTGAACTTTTTGGTGATAATTCTATGTGGTATGTGTGGCGAAAACCAGGCACTGCTCATCACCTGCCCAATACAATCTAAACAGTGAAACATGGTGGTGGCAGCATCATGCTATGGGGTGTTTTTCAGTTGCAGGGACAGGACAACTGGTTGCAATTGAAGCAAACATGATTGCGGCCAAGTACAGAGATATCTTGGGATGAAAACCTCTTCCAGAGTGCTCTGGATCTCCTACTTGGCAAAAGAGTGGCTTCAGAACTTCTCTGTGACCATCCTTGACTGGCCCAGCCAAAGCCCTGACCTAAACCGAACTGAGCATCTCTGGAGAGACCTGGAAATGGCTGTTCACCAACGTTCACCATCCAACCTCATGGAACTAGAGAGGATCTGCAAGGAAGAATGACAGAGGATCCTCAAGACCAGATGTGAAAAACTTGTTGCATCATTCCCAAGAAGACTCATGGCTGTAATAGCTCAAAAGGGTGCTTCTACTCAATACTGAGCAAAGGGTCTGAATACTTATGACCATGTGACATTTCAGTTTATCTTTTTTAATAAATTTGCATAAAATTTCTAAATTTCTGTTTTTTTCAGTAAATATAGGGTGCAGAGTGTACATTAACCCCTTAGTGACAGAACATGAATGCGGCCACGTACAGAGATATCCTGGTTAAAAACTTCTTCCAGAGTGCCCTGGACCTCAGACTTGGCCGAAGGTTCACCTTCCAACAAGACAATGATCCTAAGCACACAGCAAAAATAACAAAGGAGTGGCTTCAGAACAACTCTGTGACCATTCTTGACTGGCCCAGCCAGAGCCTTGACCTAAACCCAGACGAGTATCTCTGGAGAGACCTGAAAATGGCTGTCCACCAATGTTCACCATCCAACCTGACCGAACCGGAGAGGATCTGCAAGGAAGAATGGCAGAGGGTCCCCAAATCCAGGTGTGAAAAACTTGTTGCATCTGTCACGCGGTCTTATGATATGTGTACGATGTCAGTAAACTATTCTTAAAAGAACAACACTCTATACAACATATAGATTAGCAACATCAGCATGTAAATATAGAATAGATTTACCTGACACGATATCCGTTGAACTCAGGGTTAATCTTGAGGACTTGATACACTGTCACAGGAAAGAGGAGGACCGGGGGTCTAACCTAACCCTAAACTGGGGTCCTAACTAATCCCTCACCTTGGAGGTACTGATAATGGTTCAGAGGTCCAAGTCTCCAGCCTAACCCTGTCTCCTATCAGTCCCTGAACCCTGTAATCAGTCCTAAGAAGGATACTGATTACCACCAAAGGGATATGGGCTGATCTCTGCTAAATACACAGATTAGACATATAAGACAGACTGGAGAAAACACAGACTTGCATACACACTCAAACACAGAAGGAACATAAATGATCTGGGATATTAAACTCTAAGCAAGGTGAGCTTAAAACAACTAAGGAGCTCTTTAACTTAAGTCTATACAGATACAATCCTATCTGTGGTCTGCATGAAGAATTTCACTGGCAACTCCCAACACAGACAACCAGAGATTTAAAGGAAACCAATCAACAAATAATTAATTGCAGCCGGGAGAAACTGCACCCAGTCCCAGAACTGAGCACAGACAGAATTAACTCCCTAACTGCCAAACACAAAGAAACAGCAACTCAGCTGTGAGAAGTCAGAATGTGCAACCGCGACGATCTTCGTGGCGATGCACACATGACAGTACCCCCCCTTCTACGAGGGGCCTCCGGACCCTCAGGGCCAGGTTTGCCCGGGTGAGTTCTGTGGAAGGTCCGCACCAAACGATCTGCGTTAATGTCAGACGCAGGAACCCACGTCCTCTCCTCTGGACCATACCCCTTCCAATGCACCAAGTACTGAAGGGACCGGCGATTCAGACGTGAGTCAATGATCTTTGACACTTGAAACTCCAAGTTACCATTGACCACCACTGGAGGAGGAGGTAGAGGTGATGGTATGACTGGTGCCACGTACCTCTTAAGTAATGACTTGTGGAACACATTGTGGATTTTAAACGTAGGAGGGAGGTCCAGACGAAATGCCACAGGATTAATTATGGAACTGATCCTGTACGGCCCGATGAATCTGGGGCCCAGCTTCCAGGAGGGAACTTTAAGTTTTATATTCCTGGTAGACAACCATACCAGATCGTTCACATTAAGATCTGGACCAGAAACTCTCCTCCTATCAGCCATACGTTTATAACGGTTCCCCATAGCACTCAGATTATTCAATACACCTCTCCACACTGAAGCAAGTGACGACGAGAAACGCTCTCCTCAGGAACCCCAGAAGGGCCCCCCCCATTGAATGTACAAAACTGGGGATGAAAACCATATGCCCCAAAAAACGGGGACTTACCAGTGGACTCGCTCCGCCTGTTGTTAAGAGCGAACTCTGCCAGAGGCAAGAAAGAAGACCAGTCCTCCTGGTTCTCTGAGACAAAACACCGAAGATAAGTCTCTAGGCTTTGATTCAGACGCTCTGTCTGACCATTGGTCTGCGGATGAAAAGCCGAGGAAAATGACAATTGCATCCCCCGACGTAAACAAAATGCCCTCCAAAACTTGGACACAAACTGAGACCCCCTATCTGACACCACATCAGAAGGCAACCCATGAAGTCTCACAATCTCCCCAATGAACACCTGCGCCAGAGTTTTAGCATTAGGGAGGGCAGGAAGAGCAATGAAATGTGCCATCTTACTGAACCTGTCAACAACCACCAGTATGACAGTCTTCCCTGACGACTGAGGAAGGTCCGTGATGAAGTCCATAGACAAATGAGTCCATGGACGCTCCGGAAGTTTCAAGGGTAAGAGGGTCCCAGACGGACGGGTATGAGGGGTCTTAGAGCGAGCACAAACCCCACAGGACGCGACAAAAGTTAAAACATCTTTATTAACGTTAGGCCACCAAAACCGGCGAGAAAGGAGATCTAAAGTAGCCTTACTCCCTGGATGTCCTGCTAAAGCAGAATTATGATGTGCCTCAATAACCTTTTGTCTCAACTGATTTGGGACAAACAGTCTCCCTGGAGGTCCTGCAGGGGCATCCCCCTGAGCCTCTAACACCTCCTCCTCAAGCTCAGAACATACAGCCGACACTACCACCCCCTCCTGAAGGATAGGAATCGGGTCATCCATTTTCCCGGCCCCTGGGAAACTGCGAGACAAGGCATCCGCCTTAACATTCTTAGATCCAGGGCGATAAGTGACAACAAAATTAAACCTGGTAAAAAACAACGACCATCGAGCTTGTCTGGAATTCAGACGCTTAGCAGATTCCAAATACAGCAGGTTCTTGTGATCAGTAATGACGGTGACCGGGTGGACTGCCCCCTCCAAAAAGTGACGCCATTCTTCAAAAGCCAACTTAATGGCCAAAAGTTCCCTATTGCCGATATCATAATTCCTTTCGGCGGACGACAATTTTTTAGAAAAGAAAGCGCACGGATGCCATTTACCAGGGGACGGACCCTGGGACAATATTGCACCCACCCCTACGTCAGACGCGTCCACCTCCACAACGAACGGCTGTGATGCATCTGGTTGGATGAGAACGGGTGCCGAAGCAAAACATTTTTTCAAAGAGGAAAAAGCTTGGCAAGCTTTGTCCGACCATTTAGAAAAATCCGTCCCTTTTCTTGTCATGTCAGTGAGAGGTTTGACAACAGATGAGAAATTACAAATAAATTTCCGGTAGTAGTTAGCAAACCCCAGAAAACGCTGCAGAGCCTTAAGATCCTCTGGCTGATCCCATTCAAGCACTGCTCTCACCTTTTCAGGGTCCATACAGAAACCGGAGGCTGACACCAAGAAACCCAAAAACTGAAGTTCCTGTACGGCGAATACACACTTTTCCAGTTTGGCGTATAGTTTATTGTCTCGCAAGATCTGCAACACCTGTCTCACATGCTCCTGGTGAGACACAAGATCTGGTGAGTAAATTAAAATGTCATCCAAATATACGACCACAAACAGCCCCACCAGATGACGAAAAATGTCATTAACAAAATGTTGGAATACTGCTGGTGCAGTAGTCAGACCAAAAGGCATGACAAGGTTCTCATAATGTCCCTCCGGCGTGTTAAACGCCGTTTTCCACTCATCCCCCTCTTTTATCCTAATCAGATTATACGCCCCCCTGAGATCCAATTTAGAGAACCATTTGGCGCCAACAATTTGATTGAAGAGATCAGGAATCAGAGGGAGTGGATACGGATCTCGAACAGTAATCCGATTAAGTTCGCGGAAATCCAAGCAAGGGCGTAGGCCTCCATCTTTTTTCTTCACAAAGAAGAACCCCGCGGCCACTGGGGAAGATGAAGGTCTAATATGCCCTTTGGCCAGACTTTCCGAAATATAATCTTTCATAGCCTGCCTCTCAGGACCAGAAAGGTTATATAACCTAGCTTTAGGTAACTTAGCATCAGGAAGTAAATTAATAGAGCAGTCATACACGCGATGAGGAGGCAACTCCTGACACCCCTCCTCAGAGAACACATCCCCAAAGTCCTCCAAAAAAGGAGGCAATGTACTAGGCACGACCGCACTGATGACTGTGTTCATGCAGTTACTTTTGCAAAACTCCCCCCATTGGCTTATATCTCTGGACTGCCAATTAATCACAGGGTTATGTTTAACCAACCAAGGAAGTCCCAACACAATAGGAGTAGGTAGACCCTCCAACACATAACAAGATAATAGTTCCCTATGTATTGCCCCTACCCGAAGGTCAATGTTATGAACCTCATGAACAAAGCTACCTTGGCCGAGAGGCCTGGCGTCAATGGAGAATATAGGGATCGGTTTGACCAATACACTCAGATGCATACCTTGAGCCTGAGCAAACTGAGCGTCAACCAGATTAGCCCCGGACCCACTATCAAGAAGAACAGAAAATCTCTCCACTCTCGTACCAACCACCACCTCCACTGGTACAAGGAACTGAGAAGAACTAGCGGACGAAATACATACTCCCAGGTTGTCGTCCACCACACAACCTGGGATTAACAGTTTTCCGGCGACTTTTTGCTCAACAAGGCACGGGATGGACATCCCCCAACAAAATGTCCCTCTTTCCCGCAGAAGAAACACCTTCTAGTCCTGCGGCGTACCGCCAATCCCTCCTACGAAATGATGTCCCTCCCAACTGCATAGGCTCCTCCGAACAGACAAGGGGAACCTCAACATAAGGGACTTTAGTAGTAGGTGGAGTAACAACAGGGGGCGGAGTTACCTCGCACCTCTCCCGGAGCCGTCTATCAGTACGGATAGCTAGGGCCATAGCAGCCTCCAGTGATGGAGGAGAATCATACTGAGCCAAAACGTCCTTTAATTTGTCAGAAAGCCCATGACAAAACTGGCTTCTAAGAGCTGGGTCATTCCACTGAGTATCTGTGGCCCATCTACGGAACTCAGAAGCAAATTCCTCCGCCGGACGATCTCCCTGCTGTATCTTACGTAATTTTGTCTCAGCAAGAGAGACCCGATCTGGGTCATCATATACCAAACCCAGGGCAGTAAAAAATCGATCTACTGACTGTAGAGCCGGGGATCCCGGAGGAAGGGAGAAGGCCCAGGATTGAGGGTCCCCTTGTAGGAGCGAGATAACAATTCCCACTCTCTGCTCTTCACTCCCTGATGATCGAGGCCGAAGCCGAAAATACAATTTACATGCTTCCCTGAAGGTAAAAAATTTGTCTCGCCCACCAGTGAACCTGTCCGGGAGAGCTACTTTAGGTTCAAATCTGGTTTGCTCCGAGGGAGACAAAACTTTGGACTTAATGTCCGTCAGCTCCATGGATAATCCCTGCAACTGCAGAGCCAGCTGGGCTACTGGATCCATGGCAACTGGGAATAATTTTATGGGCCAGTGAAAATGTCACGCGGTCTTATGATATGTGTACGATGTCAGTAAACTATTCTTAAAAGAACAACACTCTATACAACATATAGATTAGCAACATCAGCATGTAAATATAGAATAGATTTACCTGACACGATATCCGTTGAACTCAGGGTTAATCTTGAGGACTTGATACACTGTCACAGGAAAGAGGAGGACCGGGGGTCTAACCTGACCCTAAACTGGGGTCCTAACTAATCCCTCACCTTGGAGGTACTGATAATGGTTCAGAGGTCCAAGTCTCCAGCCTAACCCTGTCTCCTATCAGTCCCTGAACCCTGTAATCAGTCCTAAGAAGGATACTGATTACCACCAAAGGGATATGGGCTGATCTCTGCTAAATACACAGATTAGACATATAAGACAGACTGGAGAAAACACAGACTTGCATACACACTCAAACACAGAAGGAACATAAATGATCTGGGATATTAAACTCTAAGCAAGGTGAGCTTAAAACAACTAAGGAGCTCTTTAACTTAAGTCTATACAGATACAATCCTATCTGTGGTCTGCATGAAGAATTTCACTGGCAACTCCCAACACAGACAACCAGAGATTTAAAGGAAACCAATCAACAAATAATTAATTGCAGCCGGGAGAAACTGCACCCAGTCCCAGAACTGAGCACAGACAGAATTAACTCCCTAACTGCCAAACACAAAGAAACAGCAACTCAGCTGTGAGAAGTCAGAATGTGCAACCGCGACGATCTTCGTGGCGATGCACACATGACAGCATCATTCCAAAGAGGACTCATGGCTGTACTAGCTCAAAGGAGTGTTTCTACTCAATACTGAGCAAAGGGTCTGAATATTTATGACCATGTGATATTTCAGTTTTTCTTTTTTAACCCCTTCCTTACCGATGACGGGATGCTACGTGTTCTGCCCACTTTTGTGCAGCTAGTTAACTCATAGCATAGTTCCGGTTATGACCACTAGATGTCATAAGTTGTTCCCATTTGTCCTGTTCCAGGTTTCAGGGATGTTTCCCATTTAATTGAGCAAAGTGTTTGGTTAAGAACTGCCCCCTTTGCTTCCTGGGGAAAACTAGTCTCGCAGACATATTCTCCCGGGTTTTCTGAAAAGATTCATGTGTGTCCTGCTCTCTGTAAATCACTGCTTCTGTAAAAGCGGATTCCGGTGAGGGTTTAATACAGTTATGTGTAGTGCTACGTATCTGTGTTAGTTAACCGTTATGCAGCCACAGTGTAGTGCATTGTAAGTGAGGCATATTGAGCTCTGTATTTCTCAGTTAGGCCGGCGTCACACTCACCGTAGAAAAAAAACAACCGTATTGTACGGCCGTAATACGCCGAAATGTTGCCGGCACACTAATCCATATTTCATCCGTTGTCAAGGTGTGGCTGCGTATTTTGAGCATGTAAGCATCCGTATGCAATCTGTATGGCATCTGTATAGCGTATTTTTCTCGCAGCCTTGCAAAATGGACATTTAACTGTTTTTAGGCCTGAAAATCATTGAAACCATCATCAGCAAGCTTATTTATTGGCTCTGCATCAGGTGGCAGCCCTCAATCTGGCCATTTTGGTGCTGTGCTTGTGTTGGAGTACTGCTGCTTGGTTGCCAAAATGTCTGACACTCTTCAGTTCACCCCAACTGATCGAGTTTTGTACAACTGGGTTTTGTCCCGCTGCTTTGGGCAGCCATACCCAGTGATCGTTGATCCGCGGAGGAGGAGGCGAATGTGAGTGCATCCGCATTTGAGGCAACGCCTCACTAATGGCCATTTTCACCACATTTATGGATCTCTGCGGACTCATCTTGACAAGTTTTTTCTCTATTGTCAGATGAGCATTGCCACCTTTGATGTTTTTTTGGAGATCGTGCGCCCTGGGATCACCTACCAGGACACCAGGATGCGCAAAGCTATCTCTGCAGAGGAGCAACTTCTCCTGACGTTACGGTATGTATTCCTCACCTACATACTGTCTGTTGATGTGTTTTCCCACAAGTTTGCCTCTACCCTTATAGCTGTTGTTTAAATATCCTCATAATATATCTCATATATCAGCTTGAACTACCAGAACAATGATGTGTATATCCAAATCACATAGACCTTTGACATGTGTAAAATTTAAGCTGGGATTGTTTGTAAATGAAAGCCTTTTATGGTTATGTATAGTGCATTTGTGAAACCTTTGCCCATGTGTAATGATTGTTCTCTCTACATTTGTTTACTTGTAGGTTCCTAACTAATGGCATTTCATATGCCGCACTCCATCTGGAGTTTTTGATTGGGAGGTCCACCATATCTGGCATTGTGCGTGATACATAGATATAAAGAAAATAACAAACTTTCAGGCAGCCCATTTAACACCATATCTGTACCATATGGTGTTTGTAGGCCTTCGGATGAGTGCAAATATGCTTTACACAACATGGAGTAAAAATAAAAATAAAAAAATAACAAACTTTTGTCTAAGAAATAAGAGATAATGAAAATAACAAACTTTGACTATGCCTACTGGAGACCATATTGGTACGATATGGTGTTTTGAGGCATTTAGATTAGTGCAAATGTCTTTGACACAACATGAGTTAAAAATAAATGTAAAAAAATAACAAACTGGTTTTTAAATCATAATATATAAGTAAAATAAAAAAAAAATCACAGCTGGTGGTAAGTGGGTGGTGGGGTTGGCGGGTGACCAGTGTTTCTGTGTGGTTGACTTGGATGAGAACCTTGACCATCACCCTGTTGGGGTGGATTTTCTGGGCCCTGAGCTAACATCTGCCCACTGTCAGGTTGGTGTGTGGGCACATTGCCATAAAGATAAGGGAGATTATATTCCTGGGTAAGATGGTACCCACGAGAATCATACCCCCCAATATGACCATGTTGAGCAAATCCAGATTGGGACCAGCCTCCAACACTGGATCTGTACAAGTGGCCATATTGAGAAATCGGGTTATGGCCTGCCATTTGACCCTGTTGTTGCCAAGGTTGGTTTTGTGGGGGAATGGGTTGAGGTGTAGGCGCACGTGCAGGAGGATCCTCAGATCCTAATTGAGCATGCACATTTTGGTGGGGTGTAAGGCGCAGAAAGTTATGGGGTGAGAGCTGCCACCTCTCAAGGAATTCAAACACCTCATATGGGGTATTGGGGGGTGTGCATGAGTCAATTAGGATGTGAATTGATCCTCGCACACGGAGCCTGATCTCACGAGTAGGGGACGAAGGTAGCGGGCAAGGCTACGTGCATAGGCCTCCTCACCCTCATCCACAGCTGCCCTTGACAGATAATTGAGGACTCCAGTGTCCACATGCCTCCAGGTATCAGAAGCTGTGATGTCTCGACTAGGGTTGAGCATTCCGATACTGCAAATATCGGGTATCGGCCGATATTGGCTGTATCGGAATTCCGATTCCGAGTACCGATATTTTCGTCATATCGGATACCGGAATCGGAATTGTCACTGTCACTGTCAGTGTCCGTCTGTCGGGTCTGTCAGGAGTCAGCGGCACTTACCTGGCAGAAGATCTCCGGCGGTCACGGCCTGGACTGCTTCATGGCCGCCATCCTCTTCTCCCCGGCGGTCACATGCAGTTTCTTGCGATAACTGCAGTGACTGCTGGGTAATCCCGGCCGTAAAGCAGTCAGTCCGATGACGTCACCGCCGGGGAAGCAGGTAATCAGCTGTGCTGCGTTGCAATGACAGGCTCTGCCTGTCATTGCGATGTAGCAGAGCTGGATCGTCGTGGGACTGTCGTTATGGACTGCGTCGGACAGGTGGTATACTGTTGGTTTGTTTTTTTTATTTTTTTACAGGAGATCGATGGCGTCGCAGGAATGAGAGAGTAATAAAAAAAATTAAAACTGTGTTGTCTCTTTTATTTCATTAAAAGACTTTTTTCTTGCTGTGTCTTTTTTTTACACATTTAAAAACTTTGGGATTAATAATGGATCGGTGTCTTATTGACGCCTCTCCATTATTAACCGGGCTTATTGTCACCGTGCAATCAACGGTGACATTAACCCCTTATTACCCCACTTGCCACCGCTACAGGGCAGTGGGAAGAGCCGGGTAAAGTGCCACAATTGGCACATCTTTTGATGTGCCAAATGTGGGGCTGCTGTAGCCTGGTATTATCAGGCTGTTGAGGGCCAAAATCCATGGGCCTTGACAGTCTTTTAATACCAGGCCGCAGCAGTCTGCATTTTACTTGGCTGGTTAACAAAAATAGGGGGACCCCTACGCCGTTTTTTTTTCGAGGGGATCCCCTATTTTTGTTAACCAGCCAAGCTAAGCAGACTGCTGTGGCCTGGTATTATCAGGCTTGCAAGGTCCATGGATATTGGATCCTTACCAGCCTGAAAAACCAGGCCTCAGCGGTCTGCTTCATCTGGCTGGTTAACAAAAATAGGGGGGACCCCACACCAATTTTTTTGAGGGGATCCCCTATTTTTGTTAATCAGCCAAGATATGCAGACTGCTGTGGCCTGGTATTATCAGGCTGGCAAGGTCCATGGATCTTGGCTCCTTAACAGCCTGAAAATCCAGGCCTCAGCGGTCTGCTTCATCTGGCTGGTTAACAAAAATAGGGGGGACCCCACGCCATTTTTTTTTCGAAGGGAACCCCTATTTTTGTTAATCAGTTCCCTCTGGCGTCACTGATGGTGTCCCTGGCTGACCTGAAGTGAAAGTGGAAAGCAATCAATTAAGCTTTCCACTTCCTCTCCTGTCAGCCAGGAGAGGAGCTCATTCATTTGGGGGTTTACTGTGAGGCTGCAGCATTAGCTGCGGTCCCTGCAGTAAACATTAACCCTTTCTGAAGGATTACACCGTGGGACCTGACTGTGCATCGGATTGGTAAGAATAATTTTGCTTTATTATTTTATTTTTATTACAGGAAATGGTTTTAGCAGGTAAATAAAATATGGTCAAAAACTGTGTGATTATTTCATTAAACTTCTTTTTTATTAAAGTGTGTGTGTTTGATTTTTCTTTCATACAATAGGATTAATAATTGATAGTTGTCTAATTGACAGCTCTCAATTATTAACCTGGCTTAAAGTGACCTTTCAATTGCAAGGTCATTTTAACCCCTTATTAACCCATTCGCCACCGCTACAGGGCAATGGGAATAGACGGGCAAAGTGCCAGAAAGGGCAAATCTAATTAGAGATTTGCCCTTTCTGGGGTGTCTGGGGGCAGATGTTAAGTAGCCGGGGGGGGCCAAAAAAAATGGTCCCTCTCTGGGCTATTATTATCTGCCCCCACTCACTGGCTTTGTCTGTCTGGTTGCGAAAATAGGGCGGGAGCCCACGCATTTTTTTTCAGCAATTTTACACCTCATATATATATATATATATACATGTCATTGAATTTGTGACACATATATACATATATTTATATTTATAGTTCATACACTTCTACATAGTATAATAGCCGCTAATTCAATTGCCGGCTTTTGTGAAAATGCAGAACCCGACATGAAATGACACTTGGTGTACATAGGGTTAACCATGTCTTTTCATGTAGTTTGATATCTGATTTGCACAAACAATTACATGAGTGAACTGCCACACTAAACAATCCCGCTAGCGATCATGATAACGACGCATACTAATGCGATCGCTAGCGGGATTGTTTCTATATCGCTAAGTGCGGCCACATTTAGCGATATAGTTAACGACGCTATCGCCGTTAGCGATCTTCTTAACGACTTTAGCGGTACAAAAGTACCGCTAAATCGCTAAGAAAAGGTGCCACACTAGCGATATATACTTACCCAGCGGGAGCGCCGACGAGAAAATAGGGTCCGGAGCGATTCCAGCGACGAGCGAGATCACAGCAGGAAGCTCGTCGCTGGAAGCTGCCGCACTGAACAACATCGCTAACGGGATCGCTAAATAGTGACGTTTTTTAGCGATCCCGTTAGCGATATTGTTCAGTGTGGCATACCCTTAAGTGTGCAAAATTTCACACCTGTAGGGGTTAATTAAAGGTGTAAATTCGTAGCAAAAAAGTCCGTTTTTTTTACAACGAATTTACACCTTTAATTAACCCCTACAGGTGTGAAATTTTGCACACATAGACTGATGTAATTGTTTGTGCAAATCAGATAGCAAACGACATGAAAAGACATGGTTAACCCTATGTACACCAAGTGTCATTTCATGTCGGGTGCTTCTGTCTTTTCACAGAAGCCGGCTTTACCCGGCAATTGAATCAGAGGATATTTTACTATGTAGAAGTGTATAAACTATACATATATGTATATATAAAAAAAGGGGGGAGAGAGACAACAGTCTAATGGTCATAAAATGTGAACTTTATTAATAATAATGGTAATAGTAACAGGTATTAGCAGCCAAGGGGGAATGTACCCCTAAGTAACATGATCAAAGCAAGGGGCCAGGAGACAAAATGGACCACTAACATATAACATCCCGCCAATTAGGCATAATATGAGCCATATAGGAAAAATAATCGAGTGTCCCAGTACATATACATGCAGGTGCTATTAAATCATGGTAAATACCGATATATACATACATATAGCTGACAAGGGATATACATATGGCTACAGGGATGATAGGCAGAAATAATGCAGCGGTCCACGGTCGCCTAGCCCACCCCGACGCGCGTTTCGGAGCGGTAAAGCTCCTTCCTCAGGGGGCATAGAGAAAAACAGTGACCACGCTAGTATATATATAAAAATAAAACCGGAAATGCCGCGTGCATCCAGCGCACATCCCGGGACGTCACATCCGGAAATGACGTGGGGCCCCACGTGATCCGAACATGTGACGTCACCAGAAGTGACGCAGGAGCGCGGAAAAAGAGGGGGACAGCGCATGTACAAAACCGCCCTGGTTAGGGAACCAGGAACAAAGATGGAGACACCAGTGTGAGCGCCATAAAGGGGTAAAAAATGAAAACAAAAAAATTAACACAGTGTACAAATAATAGATAGCAAATGGATCAGAAGTATAAGGACACATATAAAACAATAATATAAGTGAAGGAATATACAAGACACATTGGAGCAATAATATACAACAGCAAAATAAAAAAATGATAAAAATAAACAAAATAAATAAGGAAATATACAAGGCACATATGAATAATAATACATGGAACAATGGTGTATAACAATAACTCAATATGATAACAGAATAACTACTGTGAGCTAAACAAAATAACAGTCCAAAACACTATAATGACAGAAAAATCCATGAAGTAACGTAGGCATTCATCACCGGAATTCACTAGAAAGTCTTCAATTCAATGAAACAAAAACATCGGTAAACAACAAGGGACACTGAAAAAAGAAAAACAACGTGTTAAAATGAATAAAAACAAAGATCATGCAAATACGGGATACAAAATGATGTTCAAATGAGGAGATCACAGGAAGGGGACAAATGACATATTCTCATTAAGACCGTGTGGGTGAATAGTTTTCAATGTCCATATCCATTTCGTCTCAGCCTGGGCCAGCCTCCTGGACAAATCGCCACCACGAATATTGATGTTAAGGGCAAAAATCCCTTTAACTTTTAGCAATGAACTGTCACATTGGTGGAATTCAGCAAAATGACGTGGTAGAGTTTTTAATGTAGCAGTGTCAGTGCAGGTTGATGCAGCTGCAATGCCTAGCACGTGTTCACGTACTCTAATTTTAAGTTGTCGAGTGGTAAGACCCACATAGGACAGACCACATGGACAACTGGCACAATAGATGACATATCTTGTCATACATGAAATTCGCTGTTTGATAACAAATTGTTTTGTGCCGTTAGAATTAGTGAATGTAGAACTCCGTACGATATTAGGGCATGCAACGCATCTCCCACATGGAGCACAGCCATTGGCAGCAGGAACATTATCCAAGAAGGTTGGAACATGCTGGCTAGGATAATGGCTAGAGGTTAGATGGTCTCGTAGATTTCTAGCACGCCTGTATGAAAAATAGGGTCTATCCGGAAGGAATTTGCCAATGATAGGATCCACTTGTAGGATGGGCCATGCCCTTTGAACGGCTGCCCGCATCCTATGATGTTGAGGATGAAAGGTAGTAATGAATCTTACCATATTTGGATCATTCGGTCTGGCAGAATTATTCACATACAGTAAACCATTGCGAGAAGAATATTTAGCTCTATGATAAGCCCTTTTGATAGAACGCCTGCTGTATCCCCTCGCCAAAAAACGTGAACTAAGTTCTTTAGCTCTAGTCTCAAAATCTGATTCTGTGGAGCAGATCCGCCGTATACGGAGAAACTGCCCCACAGGAACCGCCCTCATGACATGAGACGGGTGGCAGGAGGTAGCATGTAACACACTATTCGTTGCAGTTTCTTTACGAAAGATATCTGTCTGAATGACACCTGATCCGTCCTTCTTAACAGTGACATCCAAAAAATTGATGGCAGTGGAGTCCCACACCAGAGTAAGATGTATATTGAAGTCATTGCTATTAAAAGAGGCGACAAATTGCACAAGGTCGGTGGATGTGCCCTGCCAGACAAAGAAGATATCGTCAATATAACGAACCCAAAAGGGAACGCAATGAATTGACCCCTGTTTGTCCGTCAGGAACAGGTCCCTCTCCCACAACCTTTTCCTGGGGCTGTGGGAGAGGGACCTGTTCCTGACGGACAAACAGGGGTCAATTCATTGCGTTCCCTTTTGGGTTCGTTATATTGACGATATCTTCTTTGTCTGGCAGGGCACATCCACCGACCTTGTGCAATTTGTCGCCTCTTTGAATAGCAATGACTTCAATATACATCTTACTCTGGTGTGGGACTCCACTGCCATCAATTTTTTGGATGTCACTGTTAAGAAGGACGGATCAGGTGTCATTCAGACAGATATCTTTCGTAAAGAAACTGCAACGAATAGTGTGTTACATGCTACCTCCTGCCACCCGTCTCATGTCATGAGGGCGGTTCCTGTGGGGCAGTTTCTCCGTATACGGCGGATCTGCTCCACAGAATCAGATTTTGAGACTAGAGCTAAAGAACTTAGTTCACGTTTTTTGGCGAGGGGATACAGCAGGCGTTCTATCAAAAGGGCTTACCATAGAGCTAAATATTCTTCTCGCAATGGTTTACTGTATGTGAATAATTCTGCCAGACCGAATGATCCAAATATGGTAAGATTCATTACTACCTTTCATCCTCAACATCATAGGATGCGAGCAGCCGTTCAAAGGGCATGGCCCATCCTACAAGTGGATCCTATCATTGGCAAATTCCTTCCGGATAGACCCTATTTTTCATACAGGCGTGCTAGAAATCTACGAGACCATCTAACCTCTAGCCATTATCCTAGCCAGCATGTTCCAACCTTCTTGGATAATGTTCCTGCTGCCAATGGCTGTGCTCCATGTGGGAGATGCGTTGCATGCCCTAATATCGTACGGAGTTCTACATTCACTAATTCTAACGGCACAAAACAATTTGTTATCAAACAGCGAATTTCATGTATGACAAGATATGTCATCTATTGTGCCAGTTGTCCATGTGGTCTGTCCTATGTGGGTCTTACCACTCGACAACTTAAAATTAGAGTACGTGAACACGTGCTAGGCATTGCAGCTGCATCAACCTGCACTGACACTGCTACATTAAAAACTCTACCACGTCATTTTGCTGAATTCCACCAATGTGACAGTTCATTGCTAAAAGTTAAAGGGATTTTTGCCCTTAACATCAATATTCGTGGTGGCGATTTGTCCAGGAGGCTGGCCCAGGCTGAGACGAAATGGATATGGACATTGAAAACTATTCACCCACACGGTCTTAATGAGAATATGTCATTTGTCCCCTTCCTGTGATCTCCTCATTTGAACATCATTTTGTATCCCGTATTTGCATGATCTTTGTTTTTATTCATTTTAACACGTTGTTTTTCTTTTTTCAGTGTCCCTTGTTGTTTACCGATGTTTTTGTTTCATTGAATTGAAGACTTTCTAGTGAATTCCGGTGATGAATGTCTACGTTACTTCATGGATTTTTCTGTCATTATAGTGTTTTGGACTGTTATTTTGTTTAGCTCACAGTAGTTATTCTGTTATCATATTGAGTTATTGTTATACACCATTGTTCCATGTATTATTATTCATATGTGCCTTGTATATTTCCTTATTTATTTTGTTTATTTTTATCATTTTTTTATTTTGCTGTTGTATATTATTGCTCCAATGTGTCTTGTATATTCCTTCACTTATATTATTGTTTTATATGTGTCCTTATACTTCTGATCCATTTGCTATCTATTATTTGTACACTGTGTTAATTTTTTTGTTTTCATTTTTTACCCCTTTATGGCGCTCACACTGGTGTCTCCATCTTTGTTCCTGGTTCCCTAACCAGGGCGGTTTTGTACATGCGCTGTCCCCCTCTTTTTCCGCGCTCCTGCGTCACTTCTGGTGACGTCACATGTTCGGATCACGTGGGGCCCCACGTCATTTCCGGATGTGACGTCCCGGGATGTGCGCTGGATGCACGCGGCATTTCCGGTTTTATTTTTATATATATACTAACGTGGTCACTGTTTTTCTCTATGCCCCCTGAGGAAGGAGCTTTACCGCTCCGAAACGCGCGTCGGGGTGGGCTAGGCGACCGTGGACCGCTGCATTATTTGGGTAATTATTTCTGCCTATCATCCCTGTAGCCATATGTATATCCCTTGTCAGCTATATGTATGTATATATCGGTATTTACCATGATTTAATAGCACCTGCATGTATATGTACTGGGACACTCGATTATTTTTCCTATATGGCTCATATTATGCCTAATTGGCGGGATGTTATATGTTAGTGGTCCATTTTGTCTCCTGGCCCCTTGCTTTGATCATGTTACTTAGGGGTACATTCCCCTTGGCTGCTAATACCTGTTACTATTACCATTATTATTAATAAAGTTCACATTTTATGACCATTAGACTGTTGTCTCTCTCCCCCCCTTTTTTTGCTTGCTCTTTAGCAGTCGGTCTATTACTGTCCATTTGGCAATTGTATATCTTTTGGTGATCCAATGTTTGATCACCATTTGTACGTATATATGCATTTTGCCCTTTTCGCTTTCAGCATTATATATGTATATATATATATGTCACAATGACATGTATATATATATATATATATATATATATGTATTCTATGTGTGTATATTTAGTGTTTACAAGGAAAGAAAGAGGTTTTTTTAGTTGCGATATTTTGTTCCCATAGACTTACATGGGACTTCCGGTATCGGTATCGGGTATCGCTGATATTTTAATGGTATCGGCGATACCATTACGATTCCGATACTTTTGGATATCGGAAAGTATCGCTCAACTCTAGTCTCGACATCTTCTCCCACGGCGGGATATTGCTGCAGGCTTGGGAGAGACACCCAGAGGTACAGTGGGGCTGCTGCTACTTGCTGCTTCCTCAACACTGGGGCCTGCTGCTGCAGCTGGTGGGTCAGGTACAGGTTGCGTTGCAGCTGCTTGGTCAGGTCCTGGTGCTTGGGAAGCTTTGGGGATGCAGCAGGGAGGCTCAGACGATGGGCCAGCCACCTCTTCACCTCCCCAACCGGGTCTATAAAGGCCTCTGAGTCGGAGCCTGTCTCCCTCTCAGTGAGGTTGGACTGAGTTCTGTTAGGAAATTAAATGGTATTAGAACATGTTGTAGATGTGAGCCTAAACAGCATATGTGTTATGTGGTGTGATGTAGGTACTTACGGTCTCAGATCCAGAATAGGAGCCAAAAAACCAAGGCGGTCGAAATAAACATACTTCCTCTTGGTGCGTGCTGCAGAACCGTTCCTTGACCTCTGCTGCCGTTCCCGCCTGTACTGGTCGCGGATGCTTCTCCATCTTCTCATGACATCATCCACTGCAATGTGACATATAATTTAAAAATTTACCTAGCTGCACAATGCCAAATTGTTCTACATACACTTCATATAGTCATGGGGGCATAGTTGGATGTGAGCATCCTAACATTTTGGGTAGAGTTGAGCATTCCCATACCGCAAGTATCGGGTATCGGCCGAGATTCGCTGTATCGGAATTCCGATACTTAGTTCCGATATTTTTCATATATCGTATACCGGAATCGGAAGTTCCCATAATTCTTTGAGAGGCAATGTGATTTTAGACAGCCAATGAGGAATCCTACGAAGTGTGGGCACATCCTGTAATGCTGCGGTCATGTTAACTAATGGCATGGCTGTGATTGGATGCTGAAATGATGTCAGAATGCACTATAAAAGGCGCCGCCGCCATTTTAGCGTCACTGTGCTGTGAATTCAGTTAGGGACAGGACGCTGCTCTGCTGACTCTGAGGGACAGTTAGAGATAACGTTTTTGTGAATTGTTCTGTAGGCAGGCTATTTGAGAAACCGCTCTGTAAATCATCCTTTTTCCTTGCAGTGTTGTTTTCACAGCTCTGTGCAAGGTGTGTGTGTGAGTGCAGGTGACGCTGCAGTTTGCTCTGCATCCAACGCTGTTTGTAGTCATCTGCACGTGTCACTCACTGACTCTTTTTTTTTTATTTTGTGGAATTGGTGCTGCTTCATGCAATTGAAATTAACAGTGATCTATTAGTGTGACGTGCTTCCATCCGTATCCAATACATTGGTTGCAAACACTATAGAAGTACACAAAGGGGCCTTTCACAGCTAGTGAACAGTTGTGTGCAGTGTTCACTGTAGTCTGATGTTTTAATTTTTGGAGTGCAGATCACGCTACAGTTAGTTCTTCAACCACTGCTGCTTGTACTCTGCTGAGCGTGTGCCACTGCCTCATCCTTGACATTTTTCTATAATTGGTGCTGCTCCATTCTATTTAAAATAACTAAAATCTATTAGTGTGACGCGCTTCCATCCGTATCCAATACATTGGTTGCAAACAGTCTAGAAGTACACAAAGGGGCCTTTCACACTTAGTGAACAGTTGTGTGCAGTGTTCACTGTAGTCAGAGGTTTTCATTTTTGGAGTGCAGATCCCGCTCCACTTAGTTCTTCAACCACTGCTGCTTGTACTCTGCTGAGCGTGTCTCACTGCCTCATCCTTGACATTTTTCTCGAATTGGTGCTGCTACATTCTATTTCAAATAATTCAAATCTATTAGTGTGACGTGCTTCCATCCGTATCCAATACATTGGTTGCAAACAATATAGAAGTACACAAACGGGCCTTTCACAGCTACTGAACAGTTGTGTGCAGTGTTTACTGTAGTCAGAGGTTTTCATTTTTAGAGTGCAGATCCCGCTACACTTAGTTCTTCAACCACTGCTGCTTGTACTCTGCTGAGGGTGTCTCACTGCCTCATCCTTGACATTTTTCTCGAATTGGTGCTGCTACATTCTATTTCAAATAATTCAAATCTATTAGTGTGACGTGCTTCCATCCGTATCCAATATATTGGTTGCAAACAATATAGAAGTACACAAACGGGCCTTTCACAGCTACTGAACAGTTGTGTGCAGTGTTTACTGTAGTCAGAGGTTTTCATTTTTGGAGTGCAGATCTCGCTCCACTTAGTTCTTCAACCACTGCTGCTTGTACTCTGCTGAGCGTGTCTTACTGCCTCATCCTTGACATTTTTCTCGAATTGGTGCTGCTACATTCTATTTCAAATAATTCAAATCTATTAGTGTGACGTGCTTCCATCCGTATCCAATACATTGGTTGCAAACAATATAGAAGTACACAAACGGGCCTTTCACAGCTACTGAACAGTTGTGTGCAGTGTTCACTGTAGTCTGAGGTTTTCATTTTTGGAGTGCAGATCCCGCTCCACTTAGTTCTTCAACCACTGCTGCTTGTACTCTGCTGAGCGTGTCTCACTGCCTCATCCTTGACATTTTTCTCGAATTGGTGCTGCTACATTCTATTTCAAATAATTCAAATCTATTAGTGTGACGTGCTTCCATCCATATCCAATACATTGGTTGCAAACAATATAGAAGTACACAAACGGGCCTTTCACAGCTACTGAACAGTTGTGTGCAGTGTTTACTGTAGTCAGAGGTTTTCATTTTGGAGTGCAGATCCCGCTCCACTTAGTTCTTCAACCACTGCTGCTTGTACTCTGCTGAGCGTGTCTCCCTGCCTCATCCTTGTCATTTTTCTCTAATTGGTGCTGCTCCATTCTATTTCAAATAACTCAAATCTATTAGTGTGACGTGCTTCCATCCGTATCCAAAACATTGGTTGCAAACACTATAGAAGTACACAAAGGGGCCTTTCACACCTAGTGAACAGTTGTGTGCAGTGTTCACTGTAGTCTGAGGTTTTCATTTTTGGAGTGCAGATCCCGCTCCACTTAGTTCTTCAACCACTGCTGCTTGTACTCTGCTGAGCGTGTCTCACTGCCTCATCCTTGACATTTTTCTCGAATTGGTGCTGCTCCATTCTATTTCAAATAATTCAAATCTATTAGTGTGACGTGCTTCCATCCGTATCCAATACATTGGTTGCAAACAATATAGAAGTACACAAACGGGCCTTTCACAGCTACTGAACAGTTGTGTGCAGTGTTTACTGTAGTCAGAGGTTTTCATTTTTAGAGTGCAGATCCCGCTCCACTTAGTTCTTCAACCACTGCTGCTTGTACTCTGCTGAGCGTGTCTCACTGCCTCATCCTTGACATTTTTCTCGAATTGGTGCTGCTACATTCTATTTCAAATAATTCAAATCTATTAGTGTGACGTGCTTCCATCCGTATCCAATACATGGGTTGCAAACAATATAGAAGTACACAAACGGGCCTTTCACAGCTACTGAACAGTTGTGTGCAGTGTTTACTGTAGTCAGAGGTTTTCATTTTTAGAGTGCAGATCCCGCTCCACTTAGTTCTTCAACCACTGCTGCTTGTACTCTGCTGAGCGTGTCTCACTGCCTCATCCTTGACATTTTTCTCGAATTGGTGCTGCTACATTCTATTTCAAATAATTCAAATCTATTAGTGTGACGTGCTTCCATCCGTATCCAATACATGGGTTGCAAACAATATAGAAGTACACAAACGGGCCTTTCACAGCTACTGAACAGTTGTGTGCAGTGTTTACTGTAGTCAGAGGTTTTCATTTTTGGAGTGCAGATCCTGCTCCACTTAGTTCTTCAACCACTGCTGCTTGTACTCTGCTGAGCGTGTCTCACTGCCTCATCCTTGACATTTTTCTCGAATTGGTGCTGCTGCATTCTATTTAAAATAATTCAAATCTATTAGTGTGACGTGCTTCCATCCGTATCCAATACATTGGTTGCAAACAATATAGAAGTACACAAACGGGCCTTTCACAGCTACTGAACAGTTGTGTGCAGTGTTTACTGTAGTCAGAGGTTTTCATTTTTGGAGTGCAGATCCCGCTCCACTTAGTTCTTCAACCACTGCTGCTTGTACTCTGCTGAGCGTGTCTCACTGCCTCATCCTTGACATTTTTCTCGAATTGGTGCTGCTACATTCTATTTCAAATAATTCAAATCTATTAGTGTGACGTGCTTCCATCCGTATCCAATACATTGGTTGCAAACAATATAGAAGTACACAAACGGGCCTTTCACAGCTACTGAACAATTGTGTGCAGTGTTTACTGTAGTCAGAGGTTTTCATTTTTGGAGTGCAGATCCCACACCACTTAATTCTTCAACCACTGCTGCTTGTACTCTGCTGAGCGTGTCTCACTGCCTCATATTTACTTGTATGCTTTTATTTAACCCCTTCATCACCTGTGACACAGCGTATGTGTCATGAAAGGATTGCGTTCCTGCGGCTCGGGTGACCGGGTCACTGAAAGGTTACCCAACACGCAGGCACAAGACCCTTTGTGCTTCACTACAGGGGGGTTGGCTTAACCCCTTTGTGGCTACGATCGCTCTGATTGGCTGTTAAAAGTGAAACAGTGCTCCATTTATTCCGAGCCCCGACGTGTGCCCAAACAGTGGTTTAACCCCACATATGGGGTATCAGCGTACTCAGTAAAAATTGCACAACAACTTTGGGGGTCTAATTTCTCCAGTTAGTCTTGTAAAAAAAAAATTGTGGACTCCAAAAATTTTTTTTTTTGAAAAAAAAAAAATTTATTTTCACAGCTCTGCGTTATAAACTTCTGTGAAGAACTTGGAGATTCAAACTGCTCACCACACATCTAGAGGAGTTCCTTGGGTGATCTAGTTTCCAAAATGGGGTCACTTGGGGGGTTTCTACTGTTTAGGCACATCATGGGCTCTGCAAACGTAACATTATGCCCACAGACCATTCCATCAAGTCTGCATTTCAAAACAACACTAATTCCCTTCCGAGCCCCGACATGTGCCCATACAGTATTTTTCTCCCACATATGGGGTACCAGTGTACTCAGGACAAACTGTCCAACAACTTTTGGGGTCCAATTTCTCCTGTTATCATTGTGAAAATAAAAAATAGGTGGCGAAAAAAATTAGTTTTTGATACAAAACATTTTTTTGGATTTTGAAGGCTGTGCGTTATAAACTTCTGTATAGCACCTGGGGGTTCAAAGTGCTCACTGTGCATCTAAATAAGTTACTTAGGGGGTCTTGTTTCCAAAATGGGGTCATTTGTGGGGGAGCTCCAAAGTTTAGGCACACAGGGGCTCTCCAAACACGACATGGAGTCCGCTAACGATTGGAGCTAATTTCCATTAAAGTCAAATGGCGCTCCTTCCCTTCTGAGCCCTGCCGTGCTCCCAAACAGTGGTTTATGACAACATATGAGGTATCTGTGTTCTCAGGAAAAATTGCCCAACAAATTTTAGGAACCATTTTATCCTGTTGCCCATGCAAAAATGAAAAAATTTATGCTAAAATAAAATTTTTGTTTGAAAAATTAAAATGTCCATTTTTTCCGTCCACGTTGCTTTAGTTCCTGTGAAGCACCTGAAGGGTTAATAATGTTCTTGAATGTAGTTTTGAGTAGCTTGAGGGGTGCATTTTTTATAATGTTGTCACTTTTGTGTATTTGCTACCATATAGACCCCTCAAAAGTGTCTTCAAATGTGAGGTGGTCCTTAAAAATATGGTTTTGTAAATTTTGCTGTAAAAATGATAAATCGCTGGTCAACTTTTAACCCTTATAAGTTCCTAAAAAAAAAAATTTTTGCTTAAAAAATTGTGCTGATGCAAAGAACACAAGTGGGAAATCGCTAGGATCCGTTGAAGCGTTCCTGAGTTATTACCTCATAAAGGGACACTGGTCAGAATTTCAAAAAATGGCAAGGTCATGAAGGGGTTAAAAGCCAAGAACAATGAAGGATAACCTTTGCACTGCAGCTGTTGTCAAAGTTCAACCCACATTATGCACTTCCAACATTGCAGCATTTGAGGCATGATGTGAGTTTGATTTGTCAAAGTTATGGAGTGACAGGGTTCACCATCAGTACCCTATAGCATAAGTATGCTTTTGTGTTAGCATTTGTGTTAGACATGTGGATATCTGCAATAATATGTCACAATTATTTTGTTACAGATTTGTTACCAAGACTAATCATTTCATGGTTGTAAAGGTGACGTTTCACTTGTTTACAGCTTAGAAATAAGGGTGTAGCCTGATATCTATGTGTAGCACTACCCACTTTAAGATGTCATGTTTTTTTCAACATGTGTAGCTAGGTAGCAGTATTTTTGGCCGGACACACAGCAGGGGAACAGCAGGCGTTACTGAACCCCACAAACACATCAGCGATTGTTTTGATCTGTGCATCCAACACTTCTGAGCAGCAACTGGCGGTGTTTAAGCCCAGGGTCAAGGAGGGTGTAGGTAGAGGCCTAGTATGAGATGTTTGAACTTTAATTTGTAGTTAGCAGCATTAATTTTTGCCAGACACACAGCAGGGGAACAGCAGTCGTTACTGAACCCCACTAACACTATAGCTTGTGTATTGGTCTGTGGACACGACACTTCTGAGCAGCAACTGGCAGTGTTGTAGCCCAGGGAGTAGTGTTCAGGTGGTGGAAAGATGAACATAACAGGAGACATGGATAACGTTGCCAACCAGTTATTTAATCGGAAACCGGACAGGCAAATTCAGGTGAGATACATGCCTTGTTCATTTTCTGAAAAGTAAGCCGTTCTACATTATCGGAGGATACTCGCATGCAACGGTCTGTTAGTACAACACCTGCAGCAGTAAAGACGCACTCAGATAATACACTGGCAGCAGGGCAAGCCAGCACCTCCAATGCATACTGGCTAAGCTCTGGCCATGTATCCAGCTTAGAGACCCAAAACTTGAATGGGGAACAGCCATCTGGGAGTACACTGAGAGGGCAAGACATGTAGTCTGTCACCATCTTATGGAAACGTTGCCTCCTGCTGACTGGAGCCGTCTCGGATGGTGTAGATATTGGTGGCGCTGGCACAAAACTTCGCCACATTTGGAACATACTGGTCTTGCCCTGTGCAGAGGCGCTGCTTGTGCTCCCTCGTGTTGCAGAGCTGTCTCCACTGTCTCGACGCACAGAGCTGCCTTGTAAAGCAGTAGCAGCAGCAGTGCTCTCGGCTGTAATGGAGAACATTATGGATTGCACCAGTGTGTCTTGGTACTCCCGTATTTTACGCTCCTGGTTCAACGGTGTGATGAGGCTTTGTAAGTTGTCCCATTAGCGAGGGTCTAGGAGGGTGTACACCCAATAATCAGACGTGGTGAGAATGTGGGCAATGCGGCGGTCGTTTCTCAGGCACTGCAGCATGAAATCAACCATGTGCTGCAGACTACCAACTGGCCAAGAAACGCTGTCCCCTGCAAGAGGCGTCATCTCTGCCTGCTCTGCATCACCCCACCCACGCTCTACATACTGGGCTAGAGCGTTGTGTACCTCCCTCTGGAGCGATGTCTTCCTCCTCCATTGACTCCTCCTCATGCTCCTCACAAAGTCCTTCAAATACATTAAAAATGTACAAAATTTAAAAATCATAAAATTTTAAAACATTTTATCATAATTCTGTAACATCAGTTTATGGAAACACAATAGCATTACAAAAGTATAGACAAAAACTGTACATTATGTGCTTTGTAAATACATTAAAAGTTTGCAATGGTTATGAAAATATAGACAGCGACTCTGGAGGTTCAATTGTTGATACAGCATGCTACTTTGAAAGTCCCCCAGCCCTTTGTGAGGAACCACGTTGCGCTGACTGTCCAGAAGGTGATGGAATTTGTGACTCCTCATCCTCCACCTCTTCCAAAACCTCACCCCTTAGTGCTTGCAGTGTTTTTTGAAGCAGGCAGATAAGGGGGACAGTCAGGCTGACTAGTGCATCATCTGCACTCGCCATCCGCGTTGACTCATCAAACGCACGCAAAACGTGGCAGATGTCCTTCATAGAGTCCTTCGCCAGTCCTTACACTGGCTGGCCATTCATTATAGTATCCAATTCAAATTACTGGTTGTCACCCACAAAGCTCTCCACAGTGCAGCACCCCCCTACATCTCCTCCCTCATTTCTATCTATCGGCCTAACCGACTGCTGCACTCTGCAAACGACCTTCGACTAACCTCTGCACTAATACGTACCTCCCACTCCCGACTCCAAGACTTCTCCCGTGCTGCGCCAATCCTCTGGAATGCTCTACCCCAAGAAATTAGGGCTATCCGCAATTAGCATGGTTTCAGGCGCTCCCTCAAAACACATTTGTTCAGAGCGGCCTATCACATTCACTAATCAAAGTAATTCTATGTGTAAGTCTGTGTGTGTAGCCCATTCACTATCTCCATCCATCCATCCATCACTCCCTCAAAATGGCTGGACCATCATTGTAAATACACCATTGTATATAAACACCTGTACTTTGTATCTCCCCCACCTCATTGTAGATTGTAAGCTCTCACGAGCAGGGGCAGCTTATATTGCTTTAATTATTGTATTGTTAACGTTGTTACTTATGACTTGTGTTCTGAAACTGTTAAACTGTAAAGCGCTGCGGAATATGTTGGCGCTATATAAATAAAGATTATTATTATTATTATTATAGAGGCTCACTCAGTAGTGGTGAAGTGTGAACAGCGCAAATTGCGAGTTGATTGCGCCTGATGCAGCTGATACTCCATTACTGTTGGCTGCTGGTCACACAACCGCTCCAACATATGTAAAGTGGAATTCCACCTGGTGGGTACGTCACATATGATGCGATGTTCAGGATGGCAAAATCTGCGTTGCAGAGCTGCAATCAGCGATCTGGCCATGCTGGAACGTCGCAAGTGAGCGCACTCTAGGCGGACCTTGTGCAGCAGTGCATCAAGATCCGGATAGTCCCTCAAAAAACTCTGCACGACCAAGTTGAGCACATGTGCCAGACATGGTATGTGAGTGAGGTTGCCAAGGCCCAGAGCTGCCACCAGATTTCGGCCATTGTCACACACTACCAAGCCTGGCTGGAGATTCGCTGGCAAAAACCACACGTCGCTCTCCTGCTTGATGGCATTCAAGAGCTTCTGCGCTGTGTGGCTTCGATTCCCCATGGAAATTAATTTCAGGACGGCCTGTTGACGTTTGGCCACGGCTGTGCTCATATCGGTCGCAACAGGTAAGCATTCACGGGTCCATGTGGAGGTAGACCGTGACGGCTCCTGCAGAGATGATTCTGAGGAACTGGAGTAGGAGGAGGAGTCAATGTGTAGAGACTTGATTCCTGCAATCCTTGGAGTTGGCAGAACACGTACAGCGCCACTCGCAAGATCAGTACCCGGCTCCACAACATTGACCCAATGGGCAGTGAGGGAAAGGTATCGTCCCTGGCCATGGGTACTGGTCCACGCATCGGTGGTCAGGTGGACCTTGCTACTGACGGCGTTTAGTAGCGCATGTTTAATTTTTCCCTCAACATGCTTTTGCAGACCAGGGACGGCTTGCCTGCTGAAATGAAATCGGCTTGGCACATTGTATTGTGGGACTGCCAATGATATTAAGTTACGTCAACTGTCAGTCTCCACCAGCCTGAATGATAGCATTTCAAGGGACAGGAGTTTTGCAATGCCAGCATTCAGAGCCTGTGCTCGTGGATGGTTTGCCGAGTATGTCCGTCTTTTATCCCATGCCTGTGCTACCGATGGCTGTTTTGTGGCCTGGGAGTGTGAGGATGACAGGAACTTGCTGCTGTGGGTGGAATAACACTGTGTCTCTGGACAACAGTGACCGAGGTTCTTCCATGGCGATCCTGTGAGGAAGCCGAACCAGCTGTGTGTGAGCTCGATGAAGAGGCTTCAACATGACCTGAAGATATAGGTGCAGCTGTAGGTTGGCCTACATCTCCAGTGTGTCTTTGTAACTCAACTACGTGCTTTGTCCGCACATGTTTACACATATTAGTGGTATTGAGGTTACTGACACTTTTACCTCTTTTTACTTTTTGATTACACAGCTTGCATTTGACATAGCAAATATCATCTGCAAGTGTGTCAAAAAAGGACCACGTAGTGCAAGTCCTGGGAGCGCATGTTTTGACTTTTGGAAGACAACTGCTCCGAACAGGTGCCAAACTGGAGGCTACAGGCAACCGAGTCTGCAGCCTAACTCTCCCTCCTGTTTGAACCGTTGGGGCAATGTCTTCCTCTATCTTCCTTCTATCACTAACCACTTCTCTAGGCCTCTCACAGCTTTCAACCTCTGAGACACACAAGGATGGTAACACCCTTGACCTGGTCTTTGTCCGCCTCTGTTCAATCTCCCACCTAAATAACTCACCGCTTCCACTGTCTGACCACAACATTCTCTCCTTCACGCTCACAAATCCTCCACCACCCCAGCACACTCCTACCTACCACACATTCAGAAATCTACAAGCCATTAACCCTCAGACACTTTCAGATTCCCTACACTCATCACTGTCCCCAATCTCCTCTTTTTCCTGTCCTGATCTGGCTGTTCATCACTACAATGACACTCTTAGAAGCACCCTTGACCAAGTAGCGCCGCTCACCCTCAGAACTTCCAAACACACAGTAAAACAGTCCTGGCTCACATTGCAAACTCAACTTCTTCAGCGATGCTCTAGGAGTGCTGAACGCCTTTGGAGAAAAACCCGCACACCACAAGACTTCATCCACTTTAAATTCATGTTAAGAACTTATAATGCTGCCCTTCACCTCGCCAAACAGACCTACTTCACCACCCTGATCTCCTCACTAGCCAACAACCCACAATTTGCATGGTTTCAGGCGCTCCCTCAAAACACATTTGTTCAGAGCGGCCTATCACATTCACTAATCAAAGTCATTCAATGTATTCTGTGTAAGTGTGTGTGTGTGTCTAGCCCATTCACTATCTCCATCCGTTACTCCCTTAAGATGGCTGGACCATCATTGTAAATGCACCATTGTATATAAACACCTATACTTTGTATCTCCCCCACCTCATTGTAGATTGTAAGCTGTCACGAGCAGGGGCGACTTATTTTGCTTTAATTATTGTATTGTTAACGTTGTTACTTATGACTTGTGTTCTGAAACTGCTAAACTGTAAAACGCTGCGGAATATGATGGCGCTATATAAATAAAGATTATTATTATTATTATTATTATTCCTCTGAGCTGCTCCCACCACCTTCCTGTTCCTCATGCCATGTTGGGTCTTGGACCTCATCATCTCCACTACCCTCTTCAAACACCTGCTGCTGTTGGGTGGTCTGGCCAGCACCATGCTCAACAGAAACTGGCACCTGAGTCTCATCATCATCAGATGCGTTCTGCGGTGTGCTGACCATCGGCACTGTCTCACCCGCCTCTTCAGATTCAGAGAGACACAGCTGTTGCGCATCACTGCATACTCCCTCTTCTTCACATTACAGAATGCTGCTTGGCTGGGCCCCTGTTTGCAAGCCAACAGATTCTGAGAACAGAAGCAGACACTCAGCTGGCTCCTGTACAGAACTCTCTGGTATCGGAAAGTATCGCTCAACTCTAATTTTGGGGCTAACAAAAAAAAATTACATACAATAGTCTATTTTAGGGAAACTCGTCGCAATTATTACGTTCTGACCGTGAAGAAGTTTGCAAATAAATAAGGTAACTTACTCATTCTCTGCTGCTCCTCGGGTGGGCTGTCCCAGAGTGGGGAAACATCTGCCCACAGATGTGCCTCCATGCCGCCTCTTTTCTTGCTCGGTCTGCATAGTGTGCATCACGTTGGTCCAGGAGAGGCCCGAAATTTGGGACCAACACTATCAACATCTCCACATTGATGTGCGTAGACATTATGGCCGACTCCGTGGAGGAGTTCTTCCGGGATGTCTGGCGCTCTTTTTGAGCTAATTTACATGTGGCAGCTTCCTGATGCATGTGTTGCACCATTTCCTGTGAGCTGCAGAAGTCTTGCGTATTTCTCGCAAGTCACACGTGTGATCCGTGTGTAATCCGTAGTTTTCTCGCACCCATAGACTTTCATTGGCGTACAACGGGCGTAATACAATGACAATCGCAGCATGTTGTGAGTGTCTCGCAGCGTAAAATACGCCCGAGAAAAATACGCATGATCTGAGCTACACCATAGAGAAATATTGGTCCGAGTGTAATGCGTGATTTTCATGCCGCTCACTCGTCCGTATTCCTCCTTAGTGTGACGCCGGTCTTAGGATGTAATGTTGTTTACTCCGCATATAGATAGATGCATTTTCGTATGGTGCAGAGCAGTACTAGTAGCATTCTTGTATTATGTACTCTGTATCATTCTTTGCTGTACTGTTCCAGTTACTAATGTAATTGCACACTGTACATGCCAGTATTGATACTATACTGTCTATTTCTTGCAGTTTTTACCCGATTTCACCCACTATTGTGTTCACCAGTTTCCTTCATTACACCATCCGTTATCATCTACCATTGTTGTTCACATCATCTCAATGAATATAGACTTAAGCACCCATACAGTCTTTTATTGGAGTGGATGAAGGGTTTAGCCGTATGCTGGAAGCCACACACTCTTACGTGGAAGAAGGCAAAACAGTACGTCATTGGTAAGGATCCCCTGCTTTAAGGTGGGCTCCGGCAGTGAGCCCACCTCAAAGCCACGACATGTCAGCTGTTATAATTAGCTATGTGCCCGCAATAGACGCTAGCCAGAAGTAAGCGCATCACCGACACCCATCATGTGATCAGGGTCAGCGTCGCGTTGCCTTAACAGCCAGAGGTCTCATAGAAACCTCTATGGTTGTTGCAGGCACATCGCCCGGTGGTCGGCGCTCAAAGCAATGCAGTAATTCTGCTACATATGGGCGATCTGCTCATCGACAATATGTAGCAGAGCAGATCGAGTTGACATGCTTCTAGCCTCCCATGGAGGCTATTGAAGCATGCCAAAAGTAAAAAAAAAAGTGTTTAAAAATTAAAAAAAAAAAAAAAAAAACTAAAAGTTCAAATCACCCCCCCTTTCGCCCCAATCAAAATAAAACAATAAAAGAAAAATCAAGCATACACATATTAGGTATCGCCGCGTTCAAAATCGCCCGATCTATCAACAAAATAAGGATTGACCCGATCGCTACACGGCGTAGCGAGAAAAAAATTCAAAACGCCAGAATTACGTTTTTTTGGTCGCAACGACATTGAATTAAAACTCAATAACGGGCAATCAAAAGAATGTATTTGTACAAACGTGGTATTTAAAACGTCAGCTCGGTGCGCAAAAAATAAGCCCTCACCCGACCACAGATCATGAAAAATAGAGACGCTACGGGTTTCGGAAAATGGCACAATTTTTTTTTTTAGCAAATTTTTTTTTTTTTCACCTCTTAGATAAAAGAGAACCTAGACATGTTTGGTGTCTATGAACGCGTAATCACCTGGAGAATCATAGTGGCAGGTCAGTTTTTGCATTTAGTGAACCTAGCAAAAAGCCAAGCAAAAAACAATTGTGGGATTGCACTTTTTTTGCAATTTCACCGCACTTGGAATTTTTTTCCCGTTTTTGAGTACATGACATGGTAAAACCAATGGTGTCGTTCAAAAGTACAAGTCGTCTCACAGAAAATAAGCCCCCACATGGCCATATTGACGGAAAAATAAAAAAGTTATGGCTCTGGAAAGAAGGGGAGCGAAAAACAAAAACGAAAAATCGAAAAAAAGCTCGGGAGTGAATTTAAAATAAATTTGCAAAAATTTCTAAATTTCTGATTTTTCAGTCAAGATGGGGTGCAGAGTGTAAGTTAATGAGAAAAAAATGAACTTTTTTTGAATTTACCAAATGGCTGCAATGAAAAATTTAAAGGGTCTGAATACTTTCCGTACCCACTGTAAGTGAATAAAATAATAATAAATCTATAAGCATAAATGGTGAAACACAAAAGTTAATTATCTTGCTGAGTTTCTAACAGGGATTTTCCAAAGTAACTGCTCTGTATGGCCTCATACTCACTGGCTGGAAAAAAATTGGTCCTTTTTCTGCAGGAAAAAAACGGTACATTTGTTGTAAAAAGGCATGCGATTTTGATGCGATTTTAAATCGCACCATGCGTTTTCTGTCAGTTTTCCATCAGTTTTCCATCTGTATGCAATGCGATTTTAACATGAAGTTTTACATAGAGCAGTTATCTCTATGTAAAAAGTCATGTAAAAATCACATTGTAACAAAAAAATTTACACAAAAAGCAAATAATTATATATATAATATATATATATATATATATATATATATATATATATACATCTAATATATATATATATAATATATATATAGGTCATACACTTCTACATAGTATAATAGCCGCTAATTCATCCCTGGCTATACTGTAAAATCACACTGACAGCTTTAATAAAGAATAGAAACAATACATATACACACATAGAATACATATATATATATATATATATATATATATATGTAATTGTGACATATATATATACATATATTTATAGTTCCTAGACTTCTACATACTGTAATAGCCGCTAATTCAATTGCCGGCTTTTGTGAAATCACAGAAGCCGACATGAAATGATACATTGTTTCCACACAGTTAACCATGTCATTTCCTGTATTTTGATATATGGTTTGAACTTACAATTACATGAGTGTATTTGTACAAAATTTCAGACATGTAGGGGTTAATCAAAGGTGTAAATTCGTTGAAAAAAAAATGCGTGGGCTCCCGCTGTATTTTCTCCACCAGACAGACAAAGCAAGCGAGTGGGGGCAGATAATAATAGCCTAGGGAGGGTACATTTTTTTTGTGCCCCCCCTGGCTACTAACATCTGCCCCCAGACACCCCAGAAAGGGCAAATCTATAATTAAATTCGCCCATTCTGGCACTTTGCCCGTCTATTCCCATTGCCCTGTAGCAGTGGCGAATGGGTTAATAAGGGGTTAATGTCACCTTGCTATTGAAAGGTGACCTTAAGCCATGTTAATAATTGAGAGCTGTCAATTAGACAACTATCAATTATTAATCCTATTGAAGTAAATAAAAAAAACACAAACACACTTTAAGAATAAATAATTTTAATGAAATCAAAACACATTTTTTTGACCATCTTTTATTTAACTCCTAATCCGTGCGAGGCCCTTGTTCTTCTAAAATAAATATAAAATAATAAAACAACATTATTCTTACCTATCTGGCGATCTGTCACGTCCCACGATGTAATCCTTCACAAAGGGTTAACTAGCAATTAGATAAGCAGCTCAAGTAATCCTGCGTGCTCATCTGATAGCTCCTGAATGAATGAGCTTATCTCCTGCCGACAGGAGAGGATGTGATTAATGAATGAAGCTTAATTGATTGTATCCCACTTTCACGTTAGGTCAGGTCACTCAAGTGAAAGTGGCAATAAATCAATTAAGCTCCATTCATGAATCTATTCCTCTCCTTTCACTGGGAGAGGAAGTTATTCATTCATGGGAATACAGCTCGGAGACAGCATTATTAGCTCTCTGCTTACTGTAACCTGTTAACCCTTTCTGATGGATTACACCGTGGGACCTGACTGTACATCGGATTGGTAAGAATAATTTTGCTTTTTTATTTTATTTTTATTACAGGAAATGGTTTTAGCAGGAAAATAAAATATGGTCAAAAACTGAGTGATTATTTCATTAAACTTATTTTTTATTAAACTGTGTGTGTTGATTTTTCTATCATACAATAGGATTAATAATTGATAGTTGTCTAATTGACAGCTCTCAATTATTATCATGGCTTAAGGTCACCTTTCAATAGCAAGGTGACATTAACCCCTTATTAACCCATTCGCCACCGCTACAGGGCAATGGGAATAGACGGGCAAAGTGCCAGAAAGGGCGAATCTAATTATAGATTTGCCCTTTCTGGGGTGTCTGGGGGCAGATGTTAGTAGCCAGGGGGGGCACAAAAAAAATTTACCCTCCCTAGGCTATTATTATCTGCCCCCACTCGCTTGCTTTGTCTGTCTGGTGGAGAAAATACAGCGGGAGCCCACGCATTTTTTTTCAACGAATTTACACCTTTAATTAACCCCTACATGTCTGAAATTTTGTACAAATACACTCATGTAATTGTAAGTTCAAACCATATATCAAAATACAGGAAATGACATGGTTAACTGTGTGGAAACAATGTATCATTTCATGTCGGCTTCTGTGATTTCACAAAAGCCGGCAATTGAATTAGCGGCTATTACAGTATGTAGAAGTGTAAGAACTATAAATATATATATATGTATGTGTTACAATGACATGTATATATATATATATATATATATATATATATATATATATATTCTATGTGTATGTATCTACTGTTTTGTGAGCTGTCAGTGTGATTTTACAGTAGCCGGGATGAATTACCGGCTTTTCAAAGGAGACTGGTGCATATAAATCGGATAGCACGTGCATGATGCGAGTGCTGTTCGTTTTTTAATCGCACCCATTGACTTGCATTGGCGATTTTCATCCCAAAATCGCATCAAATCGCAGCATGCTGCGATTTTTTTCTCACAACAATATCTGATGAGAAAAAAATCGCAAATGAGAATTCACCCATTGACTAACATTGGTCAGATTTGCATCCGATTTTTTTTCCTCTGATTATCATCCGTTTTCGGCGCCAGTGAGTATGAGGCCTATCAGTTCTAAATGAAGTGGGAACAAAGGTATAGTATAAATATAAGTTCACTAATGAGACAAATAGTATGAGTAAGCGAACAGAAATAATATTAAAAGGATTTTATATAATTATTGCTGTAAGCGCTGGGAAGAGGGAACTGCGGAATATATTCTCTATCAGCAGCTATAAGTAGACACTGCATATAATCTTTAGAGTGTTCTGATCATGTTTAACCCCTTCACCCCAAGGGTGGTTTGCACGTTAATGAACGGGCCAATTTTTACAATTCTGACCATTGTCTCTTTATGATGTTATAACTCTGGAACGCTTCAACGGATCTTCGCGATTCTGAGACTGTTTTTTCGTGACATTGTGCTTCACAATACTGGTAAAATTTCTTCAATATAACTTGCGTTTATTTTTGAAAAAAATGCAAATATGTCGAAAATTTTGAAAATTTTGCAATTTTTATTCCCTTAAAGCAGAGAAATATATCACACAAAATAGTTAATAAATAACATTTCCCACATGTCTACTTTACATTAGCACAATTTTGGAACCAAACTTTTTTTTTGTTAGGAAATTATAAGGGTTAAAAGTTGACCATCGATTTCTCATTTTTACAGCAAAATTTACAAAGCCATTATTTTTAGGGACCACCTTACATTTGAAGTCACTTTAAGGGGTCTATATGGCAGAAAATACCCAAAAGTGACACCATTCTAAAAACTCCTCAAGGTACTCAAAACCACATTCAAGAAGTTTATTAACCCTTCAGGTGCTTCACAGCAGCTGTAGCAACGTGGAAGGAAAAAATGAACATTTAACTTTTTAGTCACAAAAATAATCTTTTACAAACTTTTTTTATTTTCACAAGGGTAAAAGGAGAAAAGGGACAGATAAAGTTGTTGTGCAATTTCTCCTGAGTACGCCAATACCCCATATGTGGGGGAAAACCAGTTTGGGCATACGGCAGAGCTCGTAAGGGAAAGAGCGCCGTTTGACTTTTTCAAACCAAAATTGGCTGGAATTGAGATTGGATGCCATGTCACGTTTGGAGAGACCCTGATGCGCCTAGACAGTGGAAACCCTCCTCAAGTGACACCATTTTGAAAACTAGACTCCCTATGGAACTTATCTAGATCTGTTGTGAGCACTTTGAACCCCCAAGTGTTTCACAAAAGTTTATAATGCCTGGGTGTGAAAAAAAAACAATTTTCCACAAAAATGATTTTTTAGTCCCAAATTTTTAATTTTTCCCAAGGAAATTGGACCCCAAAAGTTGTTGTCCAATTTTTCCTGAGTACGCTGATACCCCATATGTGGGGGGGGGAAACTGTTTGGGCACACGGCAGGGCTTGGAAAGGAAGTAATAACGTTTTGGAATGCAGACGTTCATGGGGGTCATGCTCCGTTTGCAGTGCCCAGATGTGCCTAAAGAGTGGAAACCCCCCACAAGTGACCACATTTTGGAAACTAGACCCCTAAGGAACTTATCTAGATCTGTGGTGAGCACTTTGAACCCCCAAGTGCTTCACACAAGTTTATAATGCCCGGGCATAAAAATAAAAAATCCTATTTTTTCCCCACAAAAATTATCTTTTAGTCACCAATTTTTTATTTTCCCAAGGGTAACAGGAGAAATTGGACCACAAAAGTTGATACATCATATGTGGGGGCGAACCACTGTTTGGGCGCACGGCAGAGTTCGGAATGGAAGGAGCACCATTTGACTTTTTCCAACCAAAATTTGATGGAATTGACATTGGATGCCCTGTTGCATTTGGAGAGCCCTTGATGTGCCTAAACAGTGGAAACCCCCCACATGTGACCACATTTTGGAAACTAGACCCCCTAAGGAACTTATCTAGATCTGTGGTGAGCAATTTGAACCCCCAAGTGCTTCACACAAGTTTATAATGTAGAGCCGTAAAATTAAAAAATCATATTTTTTCCACAAAAATGATCTTTTCACCTCAATTTTTATTTTCCCAAGGGTAACAAGACCCCAAAAGAAATTAGACCCCAAGAGTTATTGTGCTATTTGTCCTGGGTACACTAATACCCCATATGTGGGGGTAAACAACTGTTTGGGTGCCTGGCAGAGCTCGGAAGAGAAGGAGCGCCGTTTGACATTTTCAATGCAGAATTGGCTGGATGCCATGTCGTGTTTGGAGAGCTCCTGATGTGCCTAAACAGTGGAAACCCCCCACAAGTGACACCATTTTGGAAACTAGACCCCTCAAGAAACCCCCAGGTGTTTCACTAAAGTTTATAACGCCCGAGCATGAAAATAAAAAAAATCTTACTTTTACCACAAACATGATAATTTAGTCCCCAACTTTTTATTTTCCCAAGGCTAACAGGAGAAATTGGACCCCAAAAGTTGTCCAATTTGTCCTGAGTACGCTGTTACCCCATATGTGGGAGAAAACTACTGTATGGGCACACGTCAGGGCTCGGAAGGGAAGTAGTGACGTTTTGGATTGCAGACTTTGATGGAATGGTCTGCGGGCATCATGTCACGTTTGGAGAGCCCCTGATGTGCCTAAACAGCGGAAACCCCCCACAAGTGACCCCATTATGAAAAATAGACACCCAATGGAACTTATCTAGATGTGTGGTGAACACTTTGAACCCTGAAGTGCTTCACAGAAGTTTATAACGTACAGCCGTAAAAAAAAAAAATCTTTTTTTTTTTACAAAAATGATTTTTTTCACCCCCAATATTTTATTTCACAAGGGTAACAGGAGAAATTGGACCCTAAAATTGTTGTCTAATTTGTCCTGAGTATGCTGATACCCCATATGTGGGAGAAAACTACTGTATGGGCAAACGTCGGGCTCGTAAGGGAAGTAGTGACGTTTTGGATTGCAGACTTTGATGAATGGTCTGCGGGCGTCATGTCACGTTTGGAGAACCCCTGATGTGCCTAAACAGTGGAAACCCCCCCACAAGTGACCCCATTTTGGAAAATAGACCCCACAAGGAACTTATCTAGATGTGTGGTGAGCGCTATGAAGCCCCAAGTGCTTCACAGAAGTTTATAACATACAGCCGTAAAAACAAAAATTATATTTTCGCCCCCAATTGTTTTATTTTCTCGGGGTAACAGAAGAAATTGGACCCCAAGAGTTATTGTGCAATTTGTCCTGAGTACGCTGATGCACCATATGTGGGGGTAAACTACTGTTTGGGCGCATGTCAGAGCTCAGAAGTGAAGGAGCACCGTTTGACTTTTTCAACGCAGAATTGGCTGGAATTGAGATCAGACGCCATGTCACATTTGGAGAGCCCCTGATGTGCCTAAACAGTGGAAACCCCCCAATTCTAACTCCAACCCTAACCCCAACACACCCCTAACCCTAGTCCCAACTCTAAGCCTAACCACAAACCTAACCCTAACACACCCCTAACCCTAATCCCAACCTTAACCCTAATCCTAACTTTAGCCGCAACCCTAACCTTACCCCTAACCCTAATGGAAAATGGAAATAAATACATTTTTTTAATTTTATTATTTTTCCCTAACTAAGGGTGATAAAAGGGGGTTTGATTTACTATTCATAGTGGGTTTCTATGATTGGTAGCTGTCACGCTAAAAGACACTTTTTATTGCAAAAAATAGTTTTTGCATCACCACATTTTGAGAGCTATAATTTTTGCATATTTTGGCCCACAGAGTCATGTGAGGTCTTATTTTTTGCAGTAGGAGTTGTCGTTTTTATTGGTACCATTTTTGAGCACTTGACATTTTTGATCGTTTATTATTTTGATTTTTGGGAGGTTAGAATGAACAAAAATCAGCAATTCATGAATTTCTTTTGGGGGGGCGTTTATGCCGTTCCGCGTGTGGTAAAATTGATACAGCAGTTTTATTCTTCGGGTTAGTACGATTACGGCGATACCTCATTTATATCATTTTTTTATGTTTTGGCGCTTTTATACTGTGATGATACTGCAAGCTCCATATCCTGTGCTGTTCCAGAACTTTCCACATAGAACTACAACCCCCACCGTTTGCAAGCACAGGGCAAAGTTACCCCTCCCTCCTTCTCTCTGCAGCTCACTCTATCTCTCATCCCTCCCACCTCAGGAATTTTCCTTTGTCTTCCCAAACCCTGCAAAAGTCCCATAGCAGCCATTTTGAGAATTCATTCTTTTTGCTTATAACACGGTGGGAATTTCCGTTAGAAACACGAAAGTTACTGTTTTGAAACATGCGCCCATCACTCATCGTTCCCGTGGTACTGGTGAACCCGTAACTCCAACAGAACCCGAGAAATGGAATTCTCGGATGCCCCATGAACCATCCCACCCAAGTTTGGGCTCATTTGAACAGTTATTTCAAAGTAAGATCATTGATAGGTCTGCCGTTATTCTGCTAGGTTCACAGGACGAGGGATGGACCTTATGATATTTCAGAGCTCAAACCATAACTTTTAGCCTGGGGAGGTGGCCAGAAAACCATCCCCTTTGGTGAGGTCAGCAGCCCACATGTATAAGTCTGGCTGTGAGCCCCCCTTAGTCATTCCTTGCTGTGACGACTTGACTAAGAGATCTGAAATGAACTATGACGTGTGGCTCCTCCCCCGGCCAGTCTTGCCTATACCTATGTAACTATCATGTAAGTTTTTCACTCTTAATCCCGTTTATTTTTTTTAACTGTATTGTACATAACGATATTGCCTCAGCTTGTTACCGTTTTTTGTAAACTATAAACACTGCCTGCATTTTAAGGAATAAACCTATAAATTTATTAGTTTGTTTCTCCTGCTCTATAAACGAATTTGCACGTGCCTGAAGTACTACGCTACTGTTTTGGGGTGGCTACGGACCCTCTTGATAAATTGTTCATTAAGTAAATCGTAGCTGGTGGCAGCTAAAAGAAGGGGTGTCAAGTGTTGACCTATGGGGTGGCGTTGGCAGTGACGGAGCGGGTTTTATAAGTGTATTGCCTGGCTGCGGCCCGGAGTAATTATAATTCCCTCACTGCAGCATGCCCAATAGCCAGCACACATCCAAGTGACCCGTCTGGCGACTAATTATCCTAGGTGCAGTTCCCTGACTGACCTGAGGGTAAGGGGGGCGCCAGAGAGTTGCAAGTTCCTAAGTGGAAGTGGGATAATTATAAATCCCTGCAGTTTACTGGGTCGGACGGCAGCAGCTGTCGTGTGTGTGTGCGTTTTCGTCACATTTGCGGCACGGAGGGATCACAAGTCGTGATACCCCGGGCTACCGTGTGGCGGACCGTGTGCTCCGTTTCATCACATGTGGTGGCAGAGCGGTGGGATTATAGAGCATTAGTGATCTGGTTTGAGCAATCATTCCATTCACTAAAAAACTTGCACGGTTCTTCAGGGACCCTGCAACTAAAGTTTTGGAGAACAGACTCAGTGTTTATTAGTCCTGAGACAATTGTGTGTACTTGCGGTTACCCCTCCCTTCTCTTTGTTTTTCTATCCTATCTTTTATTTGGCAAACATGGCTACCAGAGGAGCAAGTTGGTACGCCCAGCAGAACAAGGAAACTCTTGTGGGAATCTGCAAGTACCACGGCCTTGTCCACACGAACCAAACCAAAGGCCAGCTGGTCCAGGCCCTGAAGGAACTGGAAAAGCATCAGAGCGTGGCGGGTGCAGGAGCCGGCCCAAGCCAAGATGGTGCCGCAGGAGCAGAGGCCCAACCCCCGACTGCTTACACCCAGGGCGGGATGGACCCTTACTTGCAGGCGGCCCTGGCGGGACTCTCCGCTGATGACCAGGAAGAACGCCTGAAGCTGATCCAGAAAGCTCAAGAGATAGCCGACCAGCGAGAGGCCAAACAGCGAGAGGCTGAGCTAGCTGAGCGCCAAGCCCAGCGAGAGGCCGAGAGAGCCCAGCGAGAGGCCGAGAGAGCCGAGCGGGAGGCTGAGAGAGCCGAGCGGGAAGCTCAGAGAGCCCATGAACTGGAGCTGCTCAGACAAGGGGCAATGCCCTCCACAGCCCGGAGCGGTGCACCCAGCAGCTCTCAGAGTCCGAAGCCCCGGCCGGAGCACTTTCCCGTGATGGAAAAGGACGGAGACTTGGACACTTTTCTGCGGGCCTTTGAGAAAGTCTGCAGACAGTACCAGCTGCCTGACAACCAATGGGCCAGGTACTTGACCCCCGGGCTAAAGGGCAAAGCTCTGGAGGCGTTTGTTTCCCTCACGACAGATCAAGATGGTGACTATGAGGCCATCAAGCAGTCCCTGATCGCCAAGTACCAGCTAACCCCTGAGGTATACCTAAAGAAGTTCCGGAACCTCCAACGTGGCCCACATGACAGTTATAGCGATGTGGTGCAAGGACTCAGGAACCACTTTGACCAGTGGATCCATGGACTGTCAGTTGACACCTTTGAGGAGCTGAGAGACCTGATGATCAAAGACCAGTTCCTGCACCTGTGCCCAGCTGAGGTCCAACAGTTCATCCTGGACCGAGAACCGGAGGACGCGGTCACAACAGCACAGATCGCCGACAGCTATGAGGCCAACCGGAAACCCGAGGTGCGGAAGCCCGTCACCGCCCGCTGGGGAGGGGGTAAGCCTGCAACCAACCCCAGTGCCCCTGCCAGTCATCCCTCTGGAGGCACTATCCCCTTTGCCAGCGCCAGGCCTACATCAGACCCCCGCCAGTGTTTCTCCTGTAAAAGGACTGGACACATCAGTGCCACCTGTCCGGAGAGGCAGAAGAACCCCCCAGCCAAGGCCTCCGGGCCCAACGCCTCTGTTCTTTTGGTGGGTGGTGTGGTGGGGAGGGTTGATGACAACGTGCAGCCCGTCCGCGTGGGGGCCCGTCTTGCTGCAGGCCTCAAGGACACCGGGGCTGAACGAACCCTCATCTGACCCGAACTGGCGGCCCCTGAAGAGTTGATTCCGGGGAAAACCTTAACTGTCACCGGGATTGGGGGCGTCCACTACCCCTTGCCGATAGCCCGAGTTTTCATTGACTGGGGTGCCGGGAGCGGGGTGAAGGAAGTGGGGGTGTCCGAAAACCTGCCCACTGATGTTTTACTGGGGACTGATCTGGGGAGAATGGTCGCGTACTATGTCCCTGACACCCCTCCCCAATCTGATAATAAGGTTAACGTTAACCATGATGTCGATGTTGATGATGATGGGAAACTGATTGTGTTACCTGCCAATGCTTTGCGAAGTGATTATGCAACTGATAACCTTTATTTCCCTAGGAATGATGCTGATGGTGATGTATCTGTGCCATCTGAACCTGTTAACCCTTTCTCTGAAGTGGTAGATGTGTCCACAGGTACAGGAGCGTTCAGCCACGTCGCTCTGCGGAGTGAGACGGCTGAGGAACCCCTAGCAGGAGCAAACGACAGTGCTCAAGGAAATGGGGAGGTGCATGGGAACCGTGAGGAAGGTGACGCCATGACACTGACCAGTGCCACCGAGGAAGGTAACTGGCCCATAAGTAGCACTGCTCCTGAAGTGGTGGGGGTGGATGGGGAGGTAGAGCCCATAGCAGCGCAGGCTGATGGGTCTATAGAAATCGGGGAGACTGCATATGTAGCTGCTGTCACCCGCAGTCAGAGTGCCCGGATCGCAGGTAGCGCTCTGCCATCTGGACCCTCCTCCGCTACAGGAGAGACTGAACCAGAGGTGGACCCAGAGCCGGTCCCAGAGGGTCCCAGTGAGAACGGAACCCTGACGTCACTTCTGGCTGCCTCCAGCCAGGAGTTCCAGGCCGCTCTGCACTCAGAAGCGAGCCTGGAGAACTTGAGGCACCTCGCCGAGACGCCCACCTCCGTGACTGATAAGGAGAGGGTGTTCTGGGAACGAGGAAGGTTGTACCGGGAGACAGTACCCGGAGATTGCCAAAAGGAGTGGTTGAGGGAAAAACAGCTGGTCGTCCCGCACCAGTTCCGAGGTGAGTTGTTGAGGATTGCCCATGAGATTCCACTCGCTGGACACTTGGGGATCAGCAAAACTAAGGCACGGCTGTCTCAACACTTCTATCGGCCCAAGATGGGGACAGATGTGACTAACTACTGCCGCTCCTGTATCACCTGTCAAAGAGTGGGGAAGGCGGGCCTACTCTTAAGGCTCCCCTGATCCCGTTGCCAGTGATAGAGGAGCCTTTCCAGAGGATCGCGGTGGACATTGTGGGCCCGCTTGCCGTCCCCAGCCGCTCTGGAAAGCAATACATCCTTACGGTGGTAGACTACGCTACCCGGTACCCGGAGGCAGTAGCTCTGTCCTCAACTAAGGCAGATAAGGTGGCGGATGCACTGGTGGCCATCTTTTCACGGGTAGGATTTCCCAGGGAGATGCTTACCGATCGAGGGACCCAATTTATGTCTCGCCTAATGAAGGCTCTCTGCAGCAAAATGCAGGTGACGCGTATGGTATCGAGTGCGTATCACCCACAGCCCAATGGTTTGTGTGAGCGCTTTAACGGTACCCTCAAACAGATGCTCCGCATGCTGGTTGAGACCCAGGGACGCGATTGGGAGCGGTACCTCCCACACCTGCTGTTTGCCTACAGAGAAGTCCCGCAGGCGTCGACGGGGTTCTCCCCCTTTGAGCTCCTGTATGGCAGGCGAGTCCGGGGACCCCTTGGGTTGATAAGAGAATCCTGGGAAGATGAGCCAAACCCCACAGAAGTGTCCATCGTGGATTATGTCATGCGCTTCCGCGACAAGATGCAGACCTTGACGCAGTTGGTGCATGACAACATGACGCAGGCTCAGGCTGACCAGAAGCACTGGTACGACCAGAACGCCCGGGAGCGGACCTACCAGGTGGGTCAAAAGGTGAGGGTGCTGGTACCCGTACCAAAGGATAAGCTTCAGGCAGCCTGGGAAGGCCCGTACATCGTGCACCAACGGCTCAACCCAGTCACCTATGTGGTCACGCTTGACCACACTCGGGGTAGGCGCAAGGCCTTTCACGTCAACATGATGAAGGCCCATCACGAACGTGAAGCCTGCGTCCTACCGGTCTGCAACCTGCCCGAGGACGGGGAGGAGGATCCCCTCCTGGACATGCTGGCCCAAGCCAAGGCCAATGGGTCCATTGAGGACATGGAGGTAAATGCCTCGCTAACCGTCTCCCAGTGGTTGCAGTTGCTGACCACTCTGGAATCCTTTTGGGCCGTGTTCACTAACCACCCCGGAAGGACCAAGTTGGCAGTCCATGAGGTGGACACCGGGAATCACGCCCCGTTACGGCGGACACCTTCTCGGATCTCTGAGGAGGTGCAGCAGATTATGCGCCAGGAGATCCATGAGATGTTGCAGCTGGGGGTGATCCGACCGTCCAAAAGCGCGTGGGCCTCACCTGTAGTTCTCGTGCCAAAAAAGGATCGGACCACCCGGTTCTGCGTGGACTACAGGGGGCTCAACGCCATCACTACCTCTGATGCGCACCCAATGCCACGCATCGAGGATCTGCTGGAGTGGTTGGCGAATGCCAAGTACATATCCATCATGGATTTAAGCCGGGGATACTGGCAGATTCCCCTGAGCCCTGCGGCGCAGGAGAAATCCGCCTTTATCACCCCTTTTGGACTGTACGAGTCCACGGTCATGCCTTTTGGCATGAAGAATGCCCCTGCCACTTTTCAGCGGATGGTCAACCACCTGCTTCAGGGACTGGAGGAGTACGCTGTGGCGTACCTGGACGACATTGCCGTCTTCAGTTCCACCTGGGAGGAACACCTTCAGCATCTCCAGGAGGTGCTCAAGCGTATTCGCCAGGCAGGTCTGACCATCAAGCCGGGAAAATGCCAGATGGGCATGAGGGATGTCCACTACCTGGGGCACCGGGTAGGCGGGGGTTCCATGAGTCCGGAGCCCGAGAAAGTGGACGCGATCGTGTCCTGGCCCACCCCCAGGACCAAAAAGCAGGTGAAGTCCTTCCTGGGCACTGCAGGGTACTATAGGCGTTTCGTACCAAACTATAGCGCCATTGCAAAACCCTTGACGGACCTCACCAAGGGCGGTCTACCCCAAACAGTCAGCTGGACAGATGGCTGTGAGGCGGCATTCCGAGCTTTGAAAACATCCCTGTGCAGCTCTCCAGTGTTGAAAGCCGTCGACAGCAGTCGGCCATTCCTGGTACAGACTGACGCCAGCGAATTTGGCCTCGGTGCTGTACTCAGCCAGGTTGATTCGGGGAACCAGGAGCACCCCGTGTTGTACCTGAGCCGGAAACTTCTGCCGAGGGAAGTGGCATACTCCACCATCGAGAAGGAGTGCCTGGCCATGGTCTGGGCACTGCAACGTTTGCAGCCCTACCTGTACGGGCGCACCTTGAAGGTGGTCACCGACCACAACCCTCTGAGCTGGCTGCACACAGTGTCCGGAACCAATGGTAGGTTGCTACGCTGGAGCCTTGCCCTACAGCAGTATGATTTTGCCGTACAACACAAGAAAGGCAGCGATCATGGGAATGCTGATGGGTTGTCACGACGTGGCGAACCCGCTGAGGTGCGCATGTCGGATTACCGGCAGGTCATGCCTCCTTAGCGCCCTCTAAGAGGGGGAGGTGTGATGATACTGCAAGCTCCATATCCTGTGCTGTTCCAGAACTTTCCACATAGAACTACAACCCCCACCATTTGCAAGCACAGGGCAAAGTTACCCCTCCCTCCTTCTCTCTGCAGCTCACTCTATCTCTCATCCCTCCCACCTCAGGAATTTTCCTTTGTCTTCCCAAACCCTGCAAAAGTCCCATAACAGCCATTTTGAGAATTCATTCTTTTTGCTTATAACACGGTGGGAATTTCCGTTAGAAACACGAAAATTACTGTTTTGAAACATGCGCCCATCACTCATCGTTCCCGTGGTACTGGTGAACCCGTAACTCCAACAGAACCCGAGAAATGGAATTCTCGGATGCCCCATGAACTATCCCACCCAAGTTTGGGCTCATTTGAACAATTATTTCAAAGTAAGATCATTGATAGGTCTGCCATTATTCTGCTAGGTTCACAGGACGAGGGATGGACCTTATGATATTTCAGAGCTCAAACCATAACTTTTAGCCTGGGGAGGTGGCCAGAAAACCATCCCCTTTGGTGAGGTCAGCAGCCCACATGTATAAGTCTGGCTGTGAGCCCCCCTTAGTCATTCCTTGCTGTGACGACTTGAGTAGAGATCTGCAAATGAACAATGACGTGTGGCTCCTCCCCCGGCCAGTCTTGCCTATACCTATGTAACCATCATGTAAGTTTTTCACTCTTAATCCCGTTTATTTTTTTTAACTGTATTGTACATAACGATATTGCCTCAGCTTGTTACCGTTTTTTGTAAACTATAAACACTGCCTGCATTTTAAGGAATAAACCTATAAATTTATTAGTTTGTTTCTCCTGCTCTATAAACGAATTTGCACGTGCCTGAAGTACTACGCTACTGTTTTGGGGTGGCTACGGACCCTCTTGATAAATTGTTCATTAAGTAAATCGTAGCTGGTGGCAGCTAAAAGAAGGGGTGTCAAGTGTTGACCTATGGGGTGGCGTTGGCAGTGACGGAGCGGGTTTTATAAGTGTATTGCCTGGCTGCGGCCCGGAGTAATTATAATTCCCTCACTGCAGCATGCCCAATAGCCAGCACACATCCAAGTGACCCGTCTGGCGACTAATTATCCTAGGTGCAGTTCCCTGACTGACCTGAGGTTAAGGGGGGCGCCAGAGAGCTGCAAGTTCCTAAGTGGAAGTGGGATAATTATAAATCCCTGCAGTTTACTGGGTTGGACGGCAGCAGCCGTCGTGTGTGTGTGCGTTTTCGTCACATTTGCGGCACAGAGGGATCACAAGTCGTGATACCCCGGGCTACCGTGTGGCGGACCGTGTGCTCCGTTTCATCACATATACAATAAAAACAATTTTATATAAAAAATAATTATTTTTGCATCGCTTTATTCTGCGAGTTATAACTTTTTAATTTTTTCACTGTATGGCAGCTCGTTTTTTGCGGGGGAAGATGACGTTTTCAGCAGTTCCATGTTTATTTATATCCGTCTTTTTGATCGCATGTTATTCCACTTTTTGTTTGGCGGTATGATGATAAAGCATTGATTTTTTGCTTTTTTTTTAAGGTGTTCACTAAAGGGGTTAACTAGTGGGACAGTTCTATAGGGGGGGGGTCATTACGGACGCGGTGATACCAAATATGTGTACTTTTATTGTTTTGTTTTTTTTATTTACATGAAGAAATGAATTTATTGGGGAATATATTTTTTTTCCTTTATTTTGGAATTTTTTTTAACACATGTGATTTTCATTTTTTTTAACTTTTTTACTTTGTCCCAGGGTGGGAATCACAGTATAAAGTCAGATCGCTGGTCTGACAGTGTGTACTGTTTTGAGGGTTTCAGGAAGCATGCAGGGACCCCATCCCTGCGCGATGCTTCCCTGTGCCCCAGGTACACCGCGATCATGTTTGATCGCAGTGTGCCAGTTGTTAATGTGCCGGCAGCGGTCCGTGACCTCTCCTGGCACATAGTGCCGGGTGTCAGCTGTGATAATCAGCTGACACTCGGCCGCGATCAGCTCCGCTCCCCCCGGGAGCGCAGCTGATCGCATGTGACGTACTATTCCGTCCATGGGAATTAGTTCCAGGGTCACATGGACGGAATAGTACATCGGATGGGATTAAGGGGTTAACTAGTCCACATTAGACCTCCCATACGATGAGAGGCTGGAAAAGTTGGGCTTATTTAGCTTAGAAAAATGACGTCTCAGAGGATATTTGATTTATATGTATAAATACATGTGTGGTCAATACAAATGACTGGCACATGACTTCCAAACACCTTACTAAGCATCAAGGGGCACTCATTGCCGGTAGAAAAAAGATGATTCTGGCAGCTAAATAGGATAGGGTTCTGTCCAGTTAGAGCAGTCAGATTGTGAAATGCCCTCTCACAAGAGGTAATAATGGCAGACACTATAACAGCTTTAAAAAAAAAAAGGATTGGATGGTACCATTCTTTTTATAAAGTTTGGCCAAACTCAACTGACCCGGACATCCATGAGTCCGCAAATCCCTAAATATAACCAATAGGTGCATCAATAATTATATACAGTGAGAATATTCTAAATATTCACCAGAAAACACTTTAGTGGTAGTCAGAGTATTGAAGACCCCACAAGGTAGTATAAAAATACAAATACTTTATTATCAATAATAACACTACATAAATTGCATAAAATACGATAACAAGGTACAGAAACACATACAAAAAGAGGGACACTATTCCATAGTAGAGTAATCACTACAGCTGCTCAAAAATTGATATCCTTTAACCCTTAGATAAGTCTTACTGGTTGTATGTGGTTTACCGACCGCTAGGAGGCTTAATAATAGCAATATACAAATTGCCTCCAGGAAGAAGCAGTGCGAAACGTGCGTCGGGGCAGAGGGACGTCCGTGTGGAGCCTCAGCAGTTCAGTGGTAGGTTGCTATTTTGACCACCGATATATTTTCTCAAATTCCTTTTAGGCTGTTTTGCTGATTATTCATGTGGTTGGGCATACTTATTGCAGCAGTGTATGTTAGTAATAACAGCACTGGTTGTTTTGGATTTTCCCAAACCGCAGGGATGGCTTTTCTCTCATTGGTATTGATATTCCAATTTGTATATTGCTATTATTAAGCCTCCTAGCGGTCGGTAAACCACATACAACCAGTAAGACTTATCTAAGGGTTAAAGGATATCAATTTTTGAGCAGCTGTAGTGATTACTCTACTATGGAATAGTGTCCCTCTTTTTGTATGTGTTTCTGTACCTTGTTATCGTATTTTATGCAATTTATGTAGTGTTATTATTGATAATAAAGTATTTGTATTTTTATACTACCTTGTGGGGTCTTCAATACTCTGACTACCACTAAAGTGTTTTCATTGATTGGTGTAGTATAAATTAGTTTATATTGATTTTGTGGGCATATGTTGTGTAAATATTCACCAGGTAGCTCCGTGGTAAAGAATAGCCAGTTCTTTGAAGATCCATATCAAGGCAAGTGTACAGTATATCGCAAAAGTGAGTACATCCTTCACACTTTTGGAAATATTTTATTATATCTTTTCATGGGACAATGCTGAAGATATGACACTTTGGTATAGTATAAAGTAGTCAGTGTGCAGCTTGTATAACAGTGTAAATTTGGTGTGCCCTCTAAGTAACTCAACACAGAGACATTAATATGTAAACCTCTGACAACAAAAGTGAGTACACTCCTAAATTTAAATGGTCGAATTGTGCCCAAAGCTTCAATATTTTGTGAGGCTACTATTATTTTCAACCACTGCCATGGAGCTCACTAGTTGCTACCGGAATCCACATCCACTCCTCCATGATGACATCAGGGACCTGTTGGATGTCAGAGACCCTGCGCTACCATTCAAACTTCCATTTGAGGATGCCTCACAGATGCTCAATAGAGTTTAGGTATGGAAACAGGAGTCCAGTACCTTTACCCTCAGTTTCTTTAGCAAGGCATTTCATCTTGGAGATGTGCTTGGCATCATTGTCATGTTGGGATACTGCCCAGCGACCCAGTGAGGGAATATGCTCTGCTTCTGTATGTCATCATAGTACATGTTGGCATCCATGGCTCCTTCAATGAATTGTAGCTCCCCACAGCTGTAAGCACTCATGCAGCCCAAAACCATGACACTCCCACCACCATGGTTGACTATAGGCAAGACACACTTGTCTTTGTACTCCTCATCTGGTTGCCTCAACAGACTTGACGCCATTTGAACCAAATAAGTTTGTCTTGGTCTCATCAGACCACAGCACATGGTTCCAGTAAGAGATATCATTAGTCTGCTTGTCTTCATCGAACTGTTTGCGGGCTTTCTTGTGCATTAACTATAGAAGAGACTTCCTACTGGGACAACAGCCATGCAAAGCAATTTGATGCAGTGAGCGGCGTATGGTCTGAGCACTGACTGGCTGACCCTCTACCCTTTTATCCAATGCAGGAATGCTGGAAGCACTCATAAGTCTATTTTTAAAAGACCACCTCTGAGCACAAATCTGAGAATGTGCACTCAACTTCTTTGGTTGACCATGGTGAGTCATGTTCTGAGTGGAACCTGTCTTGCTAAATCGCTGTATGGTCTTGGCCACAGAGCTGCAGAGATCATTACAGGGTGTTGGCAATCTTCTTATAGCCTAAGTCATCTTTATGTAAAGCAACAATTGGCACTAGTCTGAGACAGAGAGCTGGCTAAATAGCCAGATAATTATCTGAAAAGGAGACACCTGGATGAAGTTCAAGCAACACCTAAACTCTGATTGGACAGCTAAACTGTCAAGACACTGAAAGCTCAGCACGCCCCAGCATCTGATTGGGCAGCTGAGCTGGCCGTCAAATGCTGACAGCTCAGCATGCCCCTGCCCTATATTGGATGGCAGACAGTAATTTTATTGCATCCAGACACATAGAAAGGTGGAATTGTGACAGCTGAATTTTAGAGATCTTTCTGAGGTGTAGGTGGCATGATCAGATATAGGGGATGAAGGAAAAAGCTCAGTCAAACATGACTCCAAGACAGCGGGCATGTTGCTGGGGAATAATGGTAGAAACACACAAAGAAATGGCAATATCAGACATAGGTTAGTGGAGTGAGGAAACTGAAGGAGTTCAGTTATTTACAGATTCAGTTTTAGATAGAGGAAGGACATAATTTTACAGACCGTTGAAGACAATCATTTGTATTTTGTAGTAATGCAGGGCTGATGTCAGGGTACAATGTGTATAAATGGGTGTCATCAGCATAGATATGGAACAGAAAGCCAAATCTGCTGATTGTTTGTCCAATAGGGGTAGTATTTTAGGAGAAGAGGAGGACACCTAGGACCAATTGTTGAGGAACCCCGACGGTAGGTGGAAGAGGAGAGGAAGAGGAGCCAGCAAAAGATACAGTGAAGGAGTGGTCAGAGAGATAGGAGAAGAATCAGGAGAGAGCAGTATCTTTGAGGCAATAGAACAGGGGATAGTGAGGAGTACATGGTGATTCACAGTGTCAAATGCTGCTGAGAGATCCAGCAGAGTTAGCAGGTATTAGTGGCCATTAGATTCAGCTGTTAGTAGAGCTTTAGAGACATTAGTGAAGGCAGTTTCAGTAGAAAGTAAGGAGCGGAAACCAGATTGTAAAGGCTCACGAAGAGTGTTATCTGAGAGATAGCTGATTAGATGGTAGTAGACCAAGCGTTGCAGGGTTTAGAGATGAAGGGAACACTAGAGACAGGTCTGTAGTTAGCAGCGCAGTTTTGGTCAATGGATGGTTTTCTAAGTAATGGATGGATGCTGGCATGTTTAAATGAAGAAGGAAAGATACCAGATGAGAGTGATTCAATATTTTAGTTAGGTGAGTGGTGACAGCAAGGGAAAGAGACTGAAGGAGATGTTAGTGAATAGGGTCACTGGTGCAGGTAGTAGGGAGAGAAGATGCAAGGAACCTGGTCACTTCTTCTTTCGTGACTGGTTCAAAAAGACAGAAAGTGAGCTAGATGTTGTGCAGGAGCGATGTCTCAGCAGTTCTACTATGAAGTGGATTGTATTGAGGATGTCAATCCATGTTCTTGTAGAGGTCAATAGCTTCTAATTGTCATAGTTTGATTGACAGCACTGAACTCATTAAATAGTTTTGCACTTCCAGACAGACACTGCAGCCACGCTCACATAGTGTTATTGCTGATTCTCATCTCTTGCTCCTGTCTCTGGTACTCTACCTCAGACAGGAGCCAGGGATAAGTGCCAGTTATAACACTATATGAGCATGATTGCAGAGTTCAGGCAGCGCTCACTTGAGCATGGTCTAACTTGTGGGGTATTATGGTGCACTGAGATCTTGGTACACCAATGGTGCAATGAAGCCACCCATATTTGTATACAAGTATGATTTTTATAGATTTTTATTTTCAAAGAAATGTTCTGCTGGTTTCTAGGTCCTAATCTGTAAATCCACTGTCAGGGAACAATTTTCTGGTTGTAGGTATCACTGTTTTGTGAGCTGAAAACACATGATTTCTATAGCCTGGACAGAGGGTAGAGCATGTTTATTTTGCCATTTGACAAGTTTTCAGGGAAGTGTGTTGTGTCATCTGTTCACTGAAAGTGTTGAATAATTACATTTTTATGAAATTCATTTTGTGGTTAAAATAGAGATACATTTTATCAACATTTTTGAGTTTTGTTTACAAGTTCAGAAACACAAAGGACTATTCAAGGATTCTGTTTTTAAACAGAATCTTTGATTTTTGTCAACCAAAATGAATGGTAGTTACATCTATTTTAGCAACTGCATTTTTTATTGTTTCTTTGCCTCCTAAATGAAAAATAAAGTAAGCCTTACAGGTGTTTTCCTACAAAAAACATATTAACCTTTCCATAGAATAGTCTATAAATGTTTTATTGTAGGCAGGCCCATAGCTGTGACCCAAACCAATCACTAGGATCAGGGTCAAAATCCTCCAGTTTTCCTCACCGCTTTCGGAATAAAATGGCAATTTTCTATAGGACTGATTCAGATTGCAAAGCACAGTGCTTTAATATATACCGTACATTAGATTCATAAACCATTCACAAATTAAGCAATGGTACACATGGGTGACCATACCGCTTTATTCAGTATCCGAAGCAGCAATGAAAAATGGTGGATCAGGACCCACATTCTAGTGACAGATGGTGGCCCTAATGTTAGGACTGCCAAATGGCCAGACATTCATTACATATCTTGTGAATTAGTTAAAAAATATGTTTTGTGGGAAAATCCTTTTAATTAAAGATTTCCTATAATTTTGCTTTGCAGATGATGCATCTCCTTGGTTACAGACAACACACAAACCTTGTTTAGTCTACTACTGCTATCATATTTCCTTCTGTTTTTTTTCCTTAGTGCATGCTAAAGTAGGTTTAGCAGATTAATAGGAAGTAAAATACAGAAGAGAGTCTGAATGTGAAGTCAGACTATACAGGCTTTCTTTGTCTATTACAAAGAAGACATGTACGTCTGTATAGGAGCTACAGAGACAAAATGGTAGGAAATTTTCAACTACCACTAGTGGTGAGCGAGCACTAAAATACTTGGGTACTTGTTACTCGGGTCGAGCAAAACATAATACTCGTGTGCTCGACCCGAGTAATGTGTATAATTGGAAACCTGAGCATTTGTCTGTCGGGTCTAAAAATTGCTGAAAACTATGTAAACTGCACTACAATGTCATAGGAACAGCAGGGGGGAGACCCCTGGAGGCATCTCTAAATCCTGTTTGCTGCTGGGAAACATGTTGTCAGAGTATTACGCCACTTTTACGGACTGACAATAAAGCATACAAAAACGGACTTAAAATTAATTTGACTGGAAAAACTGTTAAGAAACATTCTTTCCAGGATCATGAATTAAATGTAAGGCAAAATAAATAAGAGAAAAAAAATGCTCCTCCACACCTTAGGCTAAGCTCACATGCAGTGTTTTTGCACATTTGCATTGCTTTCAATGGTGAAAAAAACAATCTACAGGAAATGTAATTTTATAATTTTAATACCTTATCTGGCCATGTGGTGTGTGAGATATGATCAGATACATTGAAAGTCTTTTTTTTGCAGGGCCATCAGCCAGCCAACACTATTTGCCGAGGGCATAGTGGTCCTTTCTATTGTTAGAGGGCCAGAAGGTGTCTTGTGGACAGATGTGACCAAGATAGAGTTTTTTGGTAAAGCACATAATTCTATTATTTAGTGTAAATGGAATTGTAACAACCCTGCTGGCATCACTGCATGGCTTCCCATTCCCCACATACCAACTTGCTCACTGCTCCAGGTCATGCTGTGATTTCTGTCTGCTGCCGGCTCCATGTTCTGTGTCTCTTGCTTTCTGCCTGCTCTCTGCATGTCTCCTGGCTGTGTACATAGGGGGGAGGCGCCAGAACCCTCTGGTTCTTATGGTGTCAGGGTGCACCTGTTTAATATGTCCCTGACCAATTACCATTAGCCCTCTAGTATTTAGGGCAGCTCCACCCTGTGTATCTTGCCTGTATAATGTGTTAACTCAGTTAGTATCTTTCTACTGAGCTGCCAGGTCTTGCTCTGTGTTATTCCATCTTTGGAGGTTTCACTCCTAGCCTCTGCTCTTGCTTCTGACCTTATCTTGTCTTTGGCACCCTCCAGGAGGCAGAATATCCTGGTCCCTGTGTCTTTGCCCCTGTACCTTGTCTTGTGTAATTTCCTTGTCTGAACTCTGTCCTACCTCTGTCTCTTAGTCTCCTTGTCTGTGGTTTCCTTCCCTGCTGTGTCTTGCATTGTGTTCTCTCTGAATCATTTTCAGCCTCTTGTCCACACTCCTGCGGTTCTGCTTCGTTCCACTCTGCTTTGCTCCTGCTTCTGCAGTAATCTCTTGCTGCAGCTCCTCTCTGCATATCTTGTGGTTTCGCTCTGCTTCACTCCTGCAGCTGCAGAACCTCTTGCTGCAGCTCCTCTCCGCATATCTTGCGGTTCCGCTCTGCTTCACTCCTGAAGCTGCAGAATCTCTTGCTGCAGCTCCTCTCATACCTTGCGGTTCCGTTTTGCCTTGCTCTTGCCGCTGCAGAACCTCTTGCTGCTCTACAGCCCTTCTCCACAGCCTTGCGGTTCTCCTTTTGTGTGAACAGGTCTCTACCTGTTCCTCAATACACCATTCCTTCCAGTCAGTTCCAGTATCTGCACTTGCTGTGTGAACAGATCTCTACCTGTTTCTCTATACACCATTCCATCCAGTCAGTATCAGTACCTGCATTTGCTGAGTGAACAGGCCTCTACCTGTTCCTCCATACACCATTCCTTCCAGTCTGTACCAGAACCGGCACCTGCTGTGTGAACAGGTCTCTACCTGTCCCTCCATATACCATTCCTTCCAGTCAGTACCAGTACCTGCACTTGCTGTGTGAACAGGACCCTACTCCGTGTCTCAGCTGTGCCTAACTACTCCGTGTCTCAGCCGTGCCTGCCAGCCCTGTGTCTCAGCCGTGCCTGCCAGCCCTGTGTCTCAGCCGTGCCTGCCAGCCCTGTGTCTGAGCTGTGCCTGCCAGCCCTGTGTTTCAGCCATGCCTGCCAGCCCTGTGTTTCAGCCGTTCCTGCCAGCCCTATGTCTCAGCCGTGCCTGCCAGCCCTGTGTCTCAGCTGTGCCTGCCTGCCAGTGTCTCAGCCATGCCACCATCTCCCCAAGTGGGATCAGCAGCCACAACCAGACACCACCCTGGAGTGGCACCTGGCAGCTGCCTGCCACACAAGCCTAACCTCACTATCAGAGGCTCCAGTGAAAACCAAGACAGCTGTCTTTGTCACGCTCCTTCCAGGGTAGTCTGGTTTGTGGCATAGTGGGGCCACAACCCCCTGGCTCACGCCCATCCAGATAGGGCGTGTGTGTGACAGTTTGCACAGGTCATGGTCCCCGCTGAGTCCCATGTCTTTGTGCTCTCTGAGCATCACAAACTTTTTTCTTGCCTGTATAAGCAGCCTGAAGAATTTATTCCACCATGGGTGGTTCAGATTGATGAGACATCTGACCCAATCATAGTCTCCCAGGCTCTCTACAATCAACTCCTGGCTTATGAGGAGCACGACCCAGCAGACCAGACTAGGTTCTATGGGGAATCCTATTGAGTGCCAAGGGTTCCTGGAAAAGTGCTTGCGCTACATCCTGCAGAATGCAGCTTGTTTCCCCTGTGACCGGGTCAGGGTGGGATACATCATGTCCTACCTAGCAGGAGATGCTTTACTATGGATCTGTCTGCTCTGGGAAGCAGGGGATCCTATCGTCATGAACCTGGGGGTCTTCCTGGTGGCTTTCCGTAGAGTCTTGATGTGCCTTGTCCAGCTGCTCCTGCGAAGTCTTCCCTGTCTACATCCGAGAGGCGCTCCAGATGGGCAAAACATGTGAAGAAACCGCCACGCAAGACCACAACCATCTGTGACCCTCCAGTTCCTCTACCTGTTAAGGCAGCTACCCAAGTGAAACCTAAGAAGGTTGATATGAATGGGCTGGCAAAGCAGCAGATCGAAACTCGCCGTGTGAAGGGCATACGGTGTCGTTGTGGTTGTGAGGAACACCCGGACGGCCTCTGTCAAGAGGATCTAAAGCTCCAGAACCTTGGGCCAGTAGGAGAGACTGCCCTTGGTGAGAATACTTCCCCTCCATTAATGTCTATGACTGTTTTTCTGCACTCTGGGAGCTTTGGAGTGTATAAGCCATACAGAGTCAGCAAGGTCATTTTTTTCATCTGGTCTGCTAGTCGTCGAGTCAAGGTGTGATGACGTGTCCGAAGAAGGGAAGCGGTGGCATTCTCCTCACACATCTCCAGCGACTATACCAGTGATCTGCTCCCTGGAGCATCCCTGCCTCTTGATTGTCTTCCCCAGGATAAAGGGCTGAAGATGGATCAAGAGTGTATGCCTTCAGCTCCCCTGTGGCCAGTGGGTGAAGGTCCCAAGACAGAGCTTTACTCATCCTCTAACCTGGAAGAGGTGGTCCAGTTTCTTGAAGGTACCAGGCTGTAGACGCATCCTGAGTGGATGCCTCCAGTTTCCATGTGGCTGATTGGTGAAGATTTCAAGTCTGAAGTTTTCTCAATTCGGCTTTCCACCAGTCTAGAGGAAGGGGTCCAGGTCATTGTAGAGGTTGACTCCGTGGGGCAACAAGAAACTTGGCACTCTGTGATTCCTGATGGCACGCCTACTCCACCCTACCTGAAGGATGTCGTGTCGGCCTGCACTGTGTGTGGTCCCACACTCCTTCTACAAGTTATTCTGGCGGGCTTCAAGAAGAGGGGCCATAAAGGGGGGGTACTGTAACAACCCTGCTGGCATCACTGCATGGCTTCCCATTCCCCACATACCAACTTGCTCACTGCTCCAGGTCATGCTGTGATTTCTGTCTGCTGCTGGCTCCATGTTCTATGCCTCTTGCTTTCTGCCTGCTCTCTGCATGTCTCCTGGCTGTGTACATAGGTGGGCGGCGCCAGAACTCTCTGCTTCTTATGGAGTCAGGGTGCACCTGTTTAATGTGTCCCTGACCAATTACCATTAGCCCTCTAGTATTTAGGCCAGCTCCACCCTGTGGATCTTGCCTGTGCAATGTGTTAACTCAGTTAGTATTTTGCTACTGAGCTGCCAGGTCTTGCTCTGTGTTCCTCCATCTTTGGAGGTTTCACTCCTAGCTTTGCCTTGCACCTGTTTGGCCGCCCTCCAGGAGACAGAATATCCTGGTCCCTGTGTCTTTGTCCCTGTACCTTGTCTCGTGTAATTTCCTTGTCTGAGCTCTGTCCTTTCTCTGTCTCTTAGTCTCCTTGTCTGTGGTTTCCTTCCCTGCTGTGTCTTGCCTTGTGTTCTCTCTGAATTACTTTCTGCCTCTTGTCCACACTCCTGCGATTCTGCTCCGTTCCACTCTGCTTTGTTCCTGCCGCTGCAGTAATCTCTTGCTGCAGCTCCTCTCCGCGTATCTTGCGGTTCCGCTCTGCTTCACTCCTGCAGCTGCAGAACCTCTTGCTGCAGCTTCTCTCCGCTTACCTTGCGGTTCTGCTTTGCCTTCCTCCTGCCGCTGCAGAACATCTTGCTGCTCTACAGCCCTTCTCCGCAGCCTTGCGATTCTCCTCTTGTGTGAACAGGTCTCTACCTGTTCCTCCATATACCATTCCTTCCAGTCAGTACCAGTACCTGCACTTGCTGTGTGAACAGGACCCTACCCCGTGTCTCAGCCGTGCCTACCTATCCGTGTCTCAGCCGTGCCTGCCTACCCCATGTCTCAGCCGTGCCTGCCAGCCCTGTGTCTCAGCCGTGCCTGCCTGCCAGCATCTCAGCTGTGCCACCGTCTCCCCAATTGGGATCAGCAGCCACAACCAGACACCACCCTGGAGTGGCAGCTGGCAGCTGCCAGCCGCACAAGCCTGACCTAACCATCAGAGGCTCCAGTGAAAACCAAGGCAGCTGTCTTAGTCACGCCCCTTCCAGGGTAGTCTGGTTTGTGGCACAGTGGGGCCACAACCCCCTGGCTCACGCCCATCCAGCCAGGGTGTGACCGTGACAGGAATGAGGCCTACAAATAAAACAGCACAGTAGTTTCAGTCAAATATGACGGAGGTTCGAAGATATTTTGGGGTTGCTTTGCTGCCTGTGGCTCTGAGTGCCTTGAAATGTGAAGATTCCCAAAGGATTTTAGGTCGCAATGTAGAGCCAGAGGTAAGAAAGATGTGTTTGCATCGTATTAGGTCATGGGTTTTTGAGCAGGACAATGACCCCAAACATGCTTCAAGAACCACCCAGAAATACACAGAAGCAAAGCACTGGAGAGTTCCGAAGTGGTAATTCCAGCTCCAGTAGCGTAGTGTCCCACCACTACCTCTTACATACAGATGCTACCAAGAAACTGTGCATGAATATATTAAATCATTTAATTTTGCCTGCTTTGATGAATTTCTGAGAACAGAACACAGTAAAAAACATGAATCAGTCAATGAGTGCATGAAAAAAACACAGCAGCAAGTCTTACAATTTATTAGGTAATAATCCCTATCATACGCTATTCCTATTGCCACATCTCACCATCGATGAATTACAGATATGAGTGTTATTATTGTAAAATATAGAAGGGATATAAATCGGCCCTGAATTTTTTTTTCTTATACATACAGGTAGGTCTCTAAAAATTGTTAATGAAGTCATCATAAACACAGTAAAAAAAATTGATAGCGAGAGTAACATGATCACCCTGTTGATATGATAGTGGAGGAAAAGGAGGAGGACGAGAAAGAAAAGATGAAATCCTGAAGCGCATACCCATGTTTGAGTGGGAAGGGTGTATACTAGTGATGAGCGAGTACTAAAATGCTTGGGTGCTCGTTATTTGGGTCGAGTAAATTGGAATACTTGGTACTCGACCCAAGCAACGAGCTCAATGTAAGTCTATGGGAAAACCGAGCATTTTTGCCGCGATCCTTCCCCCCGGGTACTTTTAAAGACTAAAAACATCTGAAAATGATTTAAACAGTGCTCAAATGACATGGGAACATTATGGGGAATGCCTCTGGAAGCATTTCTGACTCGCAGGTCACAGCTGTGAACAATGTTGTCAGAGTGTTACGCCATTTTTACAGGCACACCAAAAAACATACAAAAACAAAACCGACATGGATTTTCCTGGAAATATGTTAAGGAACATCCTTTACAGAGTAATGACTTTTATATAAGGCAAATTAATTAAACCAAAACAAAAATCTTTCTCCACCACTTGGGCTATGTTCACACGTAGCGTTTTTGATGCATTTTTCAACTTTAGCATTGCTTTCAACCAAGACAAATGCATTCACTGGGAAATGTCATTTTAACAGTTTACAACCTTCTTTTGCCATGTGGTGTGTGACACATCATCACACACATCCTGTTTCATTTATGAAGGAGAGACTGAAATTCACAAAGTATATTTTTAGAGGGACAGCAGTCGGCCCTCACTATTCTTAGAGAGCCATCAGCCGGCTATGCTTTGTTGTTCCCATTATTAAATATTGGGTCTCTTATACTGTTATTGTGTATGCAGTGAGTGGCAGGGCTGCCCAAAAATGGACGCACCCCAACAACTCATTGAACAGACATCATGGATGGTCACATGCAACCATAGTTCCCAGTATTCATTTGGTACTCCCATACTGTTTGCTTATGCATTGAATGCAAGGCCTTCCCTGCACCAAAGTTACATGCACTCCAATAAGCCTTTGAATCCACGTACTGGATGGCCACATGCAACTATAGATTCCGGTATTCATTTGGTACTCCCATACTGTTTGCTTATGCATTGAATGCAAGGCATGCCCTGCACCAAAGTTACACGCACCCCAATAAGCCTCTGAACCCACGTACTGGATAGCCACATGCAACTGTAAAGGTTTGTCGGATGCAGTAGACAGTGGGAGATGGAGAAGGGGTTAACAGGAATTTACTTAGGAAATTACGGGACACAATTTCAAAGAAACCTCCACGCAGGGAGGTGATTTGGCAAATAGTGAACTTCACAATAAACGTAACAATAAAAGGAAAAGTGAAGGTAAAGACTTATCGATTGGAGTTCTTGTTGAGGAGAAGTTGGAACCGCTCCCGACGGCGTCGCAATCCGTGAACAAAGTCTCTGGCTCTGCTGTGTAGAAACGAGATGCACTGTCTCCTGACCGTGCCGAAGTATCCAGATCAGTTGATTTTGAGTCCGTTGTTTTTGGGTCCGTTGGAGCGTGGGTACAGTTCCTTTTGCTGGCTCCTCAAGGAGTCTGCGGTACACCGGGAGCACAACGCTGTGCAGGCCGCAGGGATGACAAGGCCTCGCACGGAGTCACAAAGTTCAGGAAACAAAGGTACGTCTGCTGCACTACCCGTTAAGAGTCTGGTTCGTGGAGGGACACTCGGTAAAGGTATTGGAGGTCGGGAAGTCTGTACAGAGCTGGCGTCAGTGGCGGTAGTTGAGAGGTAGTCAACCTTCTTCCTGCTGTAGCCATTGGAAGATTTTCTCAGCACCGAAGTGCGCTTCTTTTTCATGAGCTTCAGCGGTGATTTTGGATAACACTGTCTTTGGAATCACTACCTGCCAGGAGGTCCCCTGTTCTTTCGGCAGCTGGACCTTCCGATACAACAGCCCATTTCGCATCTGGAGTTTCTCCCACTGTCGGAGTATTTTCAGCGCTTCAGGAGTAAGAGTGCTTCTTTGTTCTTGTCTGGGCAACTGTTTCTCAGTTACCCATTGGCGGAATACAACGAGAACTTCCTCATCCTCTAGCATCTCATCCTTGCTCTTCCCGGGGGTTGCGTGTCTTGCTCTGGACAAGGCATCGGAGTGGGTGTTTTTGGCCCCTCTCCTGTAGGCAATTTTATACTGAAACTTTGCCTAACCGGGCTATCCAAAATGTTCGAGGTCCCTAACTTTGCGTTCTCCAGGTGCGCTCATGGATTATTATCAGTGCGCACTAACACTTCTGAGCCAGACAGATATTCCGCGAACCGCTCCGTCATAGCCCACACACCAAAGACAGCAACTCCAGCTTGAAGGAACTGTAGTTGTCCGGGTTGCGCTCAGAATCGTGAAGGGACCGACTAGCATAAGCGATCACCCTCACTTTCCCGTTCTGCACCTGTGACTACACAGCCCCCAACCCGTGTAAGCTTCTGTCAGTGTGGAGAATGAACGGCACAGAAAAGTCAGCATAGCACAGCATCGGGGCTTCGGTCAGCGCTTTCTTCAAGTCCAGAAAAGCTTTTCCTGTTTTTCTTCCCAGTGGATGGACCGGCCTCTTTCATTTGGGGGTACCCCTTTTGAAAGCTCTAGCAGGGCTGTACCACACGGGCAAAGTTCTTCACAAAGTGACGGTAGTACCCTATCAATCCCAGGAACGCCCGGACATCTTTCACAGACTCAGGGGTTTGCAAGTCCTGAATCACCCTGATCTTCTCCCGGGGTGGTTCCACTCCGTCCGCTGAGACGACATGACTAGTGATGAGCAAACACGCTCGCCACTACTCGTTACTCGCCCGAGTATCACGGTACTTGTCATACTCGGCGAGCAGCGAGCATTTCCGGGATTATTCTGCGGGAACAGGGTCTCCACCCAGCATTTTTGGCGGAATTTAGAGATCCAATCACGCTGCAGGGAATGTCTGCCAGGCCATGAAACACTGCAGCCATCTTTGTTGTGGTCATGCAGTGATTGGCTTGGCCGTACAGCATCATCACGAGTATAAGGGACTGGACACCGCCCAGCTCGGCGCATTCAGCTCCGGATTCAGACAGTGTAGGGAGAGCTGCTGCCAAGATATGGTCAGATTTGGCGATTTCTTAGTCAGTGGGGGGTCTACCATTCTAAACTACTCAAATCCTGATAACCCAACAGTCCTTCTAAGGGCTAATTCTGGAGTATATAGGTTTCAGTGTTAGGCAGGCAGGGAAGTGAACGTCGCTCTATACACATCAGTGCAAGGCCTGCAGGCACTGTATGTGCATATATAGATCATCGCACACATCAAGAGGGTCCATTCCCTGCCTGACTTCTGTTGCTGCTGTTGCTACCTGTAGGATACATTGGCAGTATATAGGAAGCTCCGAGTGTAATTGGAATATAGGCCACATGTATTTTGGTGTGGTATCTCTGTGCCAGCTCATATCTGTGTGTGCTCAACGTGTGGCCAGTGTACAGAAATATTTTTGCTTTGCCATGGGTGTGATTTTACGTAAAAACACCAGTACTTTTAAAAAAAAAAAAAAAAACTGCACAAATTGCTGTTAGTGGTATCTCTGTTCCAGCTCATATCTGTGCGTGCTCAACGTGTGGCCAGTGTACAGAAATATTTTTGCTGACCTATGGGTGTCCTTTCATGTAAAAACACCAGTACTTTTTTGGTTAAAAAATTGGTGCACAAATTAGTGGTACTCTTATCTCCGTGGCAGCTCAAATCTGTGCGTGTTGAACGTGTGGCCAGTGTACGGCAACATTTTTTTGGAGCCCTGTGTGTCCTTGGACCTAAAAACACCAGTACTTTTTATTAAAAAAATAGCTGCACAAAATAGTGGTACTGTTATTTCCGTGCCATTTCATATCTGTGCGTGGTGAATGTGTGGCCAGTGTACGGGAATATTTTTTTGGAGCCTTGTGTGTCCTTTCACGTAAAAACACCAGTGCTTTTTCTTTAAGAAATAGCTGCACAAATTAGTGGTAGTGTTATTTCCGTGGCAGCTCATATCTGTGCATGGTGTATATGTGGCCGGTGTATGGCAATATCTTTTTTGAGCCCTGTGTGTCCTTGGACGTAAAAATACCAGTACTTGTTCCCTGCCAGATCACTATGTGAAAAAGTTATGCCAACCTTGTATCCAGAAGATGGCGGAAGAAACACCAGATTTTGCCTCCACTGTGAGGGAAATTGTTAGGGCAGAGGTCAGGAGCTCGTTAGGATCCCTGTCCCAATAGAGGCCCCTTTAAAGAAAGAAGGCCTAGGTCCCCAGGGTCAAGATCTGAGTGTCACGCTGTCTAATGATATGAATACAATGTCAGTAAACTATTTATACAGGAACCACACTCTATACAACATATAGTTTAGCAACAACAGAATGTAAGTATAAAATAGATTTACCTGACACAATCTCTGCAGAACTTTAGGGTTAATCTTGAGGACTAGATGTGCAGGAATGATATAGTTGATCTCAGGGTTAATCTTGAGGACTTGATGAGCTGTAACAGGAAAGAGGAGGACCGGGGTCTAACCTGACCCTACACTGGGGTCCTAACTAATCCCTTACCTTGGAGGTACTGATAATGGTTCAGAGGTCCAAGTCTCCAGCCTAACCCTGTCTCCTGTCAGACCCTGAACCCTGTAATCAGTCCTAAGAAGGATCCTGATTACCACCAAAGGGATATGGGCTGATCTCAGCTAAATACACAGATTAGACATATAAGACAGACAGGATAGCACTCACTTGCATACACACTCAAACACCGAAGGAACATAAATGGTCTGGGAAATAAACTCTAAGCAAGTTGAGCTTAAAACAGCTAAGGAGCTCTCAACTTAAGTCTATACAGATTCATTCCTATCTGTGGTCTGCATGAAGGATTTCACTGGCAACTCCCAAAGCAGACAACCAGGAATTTAAAGGAAACCAATCAACAAATAATCAATTGCAGCCGGGAGAAACTGCACCCAGTCCCAGCACCGAGCACAGACAGAATTAACTCCCAAGCTGCCAAACACAAAGAAACAGCAACTCAGCTGTGAGAAGTCAAAATGTGCAACCGCGACGATCTTCGTGGCAATGCACACATGACAGTACCCCCCCCTTCTACGAGGGGCCTCCGGACCCTCAGGGCCAGGCCTGCCCGGGTGAGTTCTGTGGAAGGTCGAACCAAACGATCTGCGTTAACATCAGACGCAGGGACCCACGTCCTCTCCTCCGAACCATACCCCTTCCAATGCACCAAGTACTGAAGGGACCGGCGATTCAGACGAGAGTCAATGATTTTTGATACTTGAAATTCCAAATTACCATTGACCAACACTGGAGGAGGAGGTAGAGATGACGGTATGACTGGTGCCACATACCTTTTAAGTAATGACTTGTGGAACACATTATGAATTTTAAACGTAGAAGGAAGTTCCAGACGAAATGCCACAGGATTAATTATGGAACTGATCCTGTACGGCCGATGAATCTGGGACCCAGTTTCCAGGAGGGCACTTTAAGTTTTATATTCCTGGTAGACAACCATACCAGATCGTTCACATTCAGATCTGGACCAGAAACTCTCCTCCTATCAGCCATACGTTTGTAACGGTTCCCCATCGTACTCAAATTATTAAATACACCTCGCCACACAGAAGCAAGTGACGACGAGAAACGCTCCTCCTCAGGAACCCCAGAAGGACCCCCCCCATTGAAAGTACAAAACTGGGGATGAAAACCATATGCCCCAAAAAACGGGGACTTACCAGTGGACTCGCTCCGCCTGTTGTTAAGAGCGAACTCTGCCAGAGGCAAGAAAGAAGACCAGTCCTCCTGGTTCTCCGATACAAAACACCGGAGATATGTCTCTAAACTCTGATTCAGACGCTCTGTCTGACCATTGGTCTGTGGATGAAAAGCCGAGGAAAACGACAATTGCATCCCCCGACGTAAACAAAATGCCCTCCAAAATTTGGACACAAACTGAGACCCCCTATCTGACACCACATCAGAAGGCAACCCATGAAGTCTCACGATCTCCCTAATGAACACCTGCGCCAGAGTTTTAGCATTAGGGAGTGCAGGAAGAGCAACGAAATGTGCCATCTTACTGAACCTGTCAACAACCACCAGTATGACAGTATTCCCAGACGACGGAGGAAGGTCCGTAATGAAGTCCATAGATAAATGAGTCCATGGACGCTCCGGAAGTTTCAAGGGTAAAAGGGTCCCAGACGGACGGGTATGAGGAGTTTTAGAGCGAGCACAAACCCACAGGACGCGACAAAAGTTATAACATCTTTATTAGCGTTAGGCCACCAAAATCGGCGGGAAAGGAGATCTAAAGTAGCCTTACTCCCTGGATGTCCTGCTAAAGCAGAATTATGATGTGCCTCAATAACCTTTTGTCTCAACTGATTCGGGACAAACAGTCTCCCTGGAGGTCCTGCAGGGGCGTCCCCCTGAGCCTCTAACACCTCCTCCTCAAGCTCAGAACATACAGCCGACATTACCACCCCCTCCTGAAGGATAGGAATCGGGTCGTCCGTTTTCCCGGCCCCTGGGAAACTTCGAGACAAGGCATCAGCCTTTACATTCTTAGACCCCGGACGATAAGTGACGACAAAATTAAACCTGGTAAAAAACAACGACCATCGAGCTTGTCTGGAATTCAGACGCTTAGCGGATTCTAAATACAGCAGGTTCTTGTGATCAGTAATAACGGTGACCGGGTGGACTGCCCCCTCCAAAAAGTGACGCCATTCTTCAAAAGCCAATTTAATGGCCAAAAGTTCCCTATTGCCGATATCATAATTCCTTTCGGCGGACGACAATTTCTTAGAAAAGAAAGCGCACGGATGCCATTTACCAGGGGACGGACCCTGGGACAATATAGCACCCACTCCTACGTCAGACGCGTCCACCTCTACAATGAACGGCTGAGATACATCTGGTTGGATGAGAACGGGTGCCGAAGCAAAACATCTTTTTAAAGAGGAAAAGGCTTGGCAAGCTTTGTCCGACCACTTAGAAAAATCCGTCCCTTTTCTCGTCATGTCAGTGAGAGGTTTGACGACAGACGAGAAATTACAAATAAATTTCGGGTAGTAATTTGCAAACCCCAAAAAACGCTGCAGAGCCTTAAGATCCCCTGGCTGATCCCATTCAAGCACTGCTCTCACCTTTTCAGGGTCCATCCGGAAACCGGAGGCTGACACCAAAAAACCCAAAAACTGAAGTTCCTGTACGGCAAAAACACACTTCTCCAGTTTAGCGTATAGTTTATTGTCTCGCAAGATCTGCAACACCTGTCTCACATGCTCCTGGTGAGACACAAGATCTGGCGAGTAAATTAAAATGTCATCCAAATATACGACCACAAACACCCCCACAAGGTGACAAAAAATGTCATTAACAAAATGTTGGAATACTGCTGGAGCAGTAGTCAGACCAAAAGGCATGACCAGGTTTTCATAATGTCCCTCCGGCGTGTTAAACGCTGTTTTCCACTCATCTCCCTCTTTTATCCTAATCAGATTATACGCCCCCCTGAGATCCAATTTAGAGAACCATTTGGCGCCAACAATTTGATTGAAGAGATCAGGAATAAGAGGTAGTGGATACGGATCTCGAACAGTAATCCGATTAAGTTCGCGGAAATCCAAGCAAGGGCGTAGGCCTCCATCTTTTTTCTTCACAAAGAAGAACCCCGCGGCCACAGGGGAAGATGAAGGTCTAATATGCCCTTTGGCCAGACTTTCAGAAATATAATCTTTCATAGCCTGTCTTTCAGGACCAGAAAGATTATACAACCTAGCTTTAGGCAACTTAGCATCAGGAAGTAGATTAATAGAGCAGTCATACACGCGATGAGGAGGCAACTCCCGACACCCCTCCTCAGAGAAAACATCCCCAAAATCCTCCAAAAAAAGAGGCAATGTACTAGGCACGACCGCACTGATGACTGTGTTCATGCAGTTGCTTTTGCAAAACTCACCCCATTGGCTTATCTCTCTGGACTGCCAATTAATCACAGGGTTATGTTTAACCAGCCAAGGAAGTCCCAACACAATGGGAGTAGGTAGACCCTCCAACACATAACAAGATAATTGTTCCCTATGTATTGCCCCTACCCGAAGGTCAATGTTATGAACCTCATGAACAAAGCTACCTTGGCCGAGAGGCCTGGCGTCGATGGAGAAAATAGGGATCGGTTTGACCAATACATTCAGATGCATACCTTGAGCCTGAGCAAACTGAGCGTCAACCAGATTAGCCCCAGAACCACTATCCAGAAGAACAGACAATCTCTTCACTCTAGCACCAACCACCACCTCCACTGGTACAAGGAACTGAGAAGAACCGGCGGATGAAATACATACTCCCAGGTTGTCGTCCACCACACAACCTGGGATTAGCAGTTTTCCGGCGACTTTTTACTTAACAAGACACGGGATGGACATTCTCCAACAAAATGTCCCTCTTTCCCGCAGAAAAAACACCTTCTAGTCCTGCGGCGTGACGCCAATCCCCTACTACGAAAAGATGTCCCTCCCAACTGCATAGGCTCATCCGAACAGACAAGGGGAACCTCAACATAAGGGACTTTAGTAGTAGGTGGAGAAACAACAGGGAGTGGAGTTACCTCACCCCTCTCCCGAAGCCGTCTATCAGTACGGATAGCTAGGGCCATAGCAGCCTCCAGAGAAGGAGGAGACTCATACTGGGCCAAAACGTCTTTTAATTTGTCAGAAAGCCCATGACAAAACTGGCTCCTAAGAGCTGGGTCATTCCACTGAGTATCCGTGGCCCATCTACGAAACTCAGAAGCAAATTCCTCCGCCGGATGATCTCCCTGCTGTAACTTACGTAATTTGGTCTCAGCAAGAGAGACCCGATCTGGGTCATCATATACCAATCCCAGAGCAGTAAAAAATTGATCTACAGACTGTAGAGCCGGGGAACCCGGAGGAAGGGAAAATGCCCAGGATTGAGGGTCCCCTTGAAGAAGTGAGATAACAATTCCCACTCTCTGCTCATCACTCCCTGATGATCGCGGCCGAAGCCGAAAATACAATTTACATGCCTCCCGGAAGGTAAAAAATTTGTCTCGCCCACCAGTGAACCTATCTGGAAGAGCTACTTTAGGTTCAACTCTGGTTTGCTCCAGGGGAGATAAAACTTTGGACTTAATGTCCGTCAGCTCCATGGATAATCCCTGCAACTGCAGAGCCAGCTGGGCTACTGGATCCATGGTAACTAGAGATAATTTTTTAAGGCCAGTGAAAATGTCACGCTGTCTAATGATATGAATACAATGTCAGTAAACTATTTATACAGGAACCACACTCTATACAACATATAGTTTAGCAACAACAGAATGTAAGTATAAAATAGATTTACCTGACACAATCTCTGCAGAACTTTAGGGTTAATCTTGAGGACTAGATGTGCAGGAACGATATAGTTGATCTCAGGGTTAATCTTGAGGACTTGATGAGCTGTAACAGGAAAGAGGAGGACCGGGGTCTAACCTGACCCTACACTGGGGTCCTAACTAATCCCTTACCTTGGAGGTACTGATAATGGTTCAGAGGTCCAAGTCTCCAGCCTAACCCTGTCTCCTGTCAGACCCTGAACCCTGTAATCAGTCCTAAGAAGGATCCTGATTACCACCAAAGGGATATGGGCTGATCTCAGCTAAATACACAGATTAGACATATAAGACAGACAGGATAGCACTCACTTGCATACACACTCAAACACCAAAGGAACATAAATGGTCTGGGAAATAAACTCTAAGCAAGTTGAGCTTAAAACAGCTAAGGAGCTCTCAACTTAAGTCTATACAGATTCATTCCTATCTGTGGTCTGCATGAAGGATTTCACTGGCAACTCCCAAAGCAGACAACCAGGAATTTAAAGGAAACCAATCAACAAATAATCAATTGCAGCCGGGAGAAACTGCACCCAGTCCCAGCACCGAGCACAGACAGAATTAACTCCCAAGCTGCCAAACACAAAGAAACAGCAACTCAGCTGTGAGAAGTCAAAATGTGCAACCGCGACGATCTTCGTGGCAATGCACACATGACACTGAGAGTGACTCTGGAGAGATTATTTCTGATTCTTTGTCTTTATCCTCCTCATAGTCAGAGACCCGGTCAGGCCATTCCTGCCTTCCACTTGATCAAGTGGACCGGCTAGTAAAAACGGTTAATAACACAATGGGTGTTGTAGAGCCCCGGCCGGAAAAATCCACGCAGGACATAACGATAAGATCAGTGCTCTGATTGTTTGTGAGTGGAGGAAGCCAGAGAGAAAGGGGTCTCTGCCTCCGGCCTTCAAGAGGAGGTATCCCTTTGAGAAGGCAGCCTCGGCTTCATGGGATAAGGCCCCGAAGCTTGACACAGCTATTGCCAGAGCTTCATTGCCGTTTGAGGACTTGGGAAGTCTAAAAGACCCTCTGGACAGAAAGGCAGATGTCTTTCTAAACGGCACCTGGGAAATGTCATCTGGGTCCCTTAGGCTACTTTCACACATCAGGTTTTTGGCGTCAGGTGCGATCCGTCTATTTTTTGAAAAACCAGAACTGGCAAAATCTAACGCCGTTTTTCTCCCATTGACTTGTATTAGCGCCGGATCATGCCGCATGTCCTTGTGGTTGTTTTGTTTTTTTTCTGGCGTCTGGAAAAACGGCTACAGTAATGTTTTTTGTCTGCGGCGAAAAACCAGACAACGCCGGATCCGGTGCTTCCGGCTTTTTGCTACAATGGAAGTCTATGGACACCGCAATGCACTGGATCCGTAAAAAGAAGGATCCGGTTTTTACGTCTGAGCATGCCCAGATTGGCCAGCCTCCCAGGAAACACATATAAACAATGCAAGTGGGGCCCTCAGCCATTACTATGTAGCCAGCCAAACAAAGAGGAGCCAGCCATAGAGGATCAAGGCATCAGCCATCAGCTGCCCTGCAGCCATCAGCCGCCAAGCAGCCATCAACCACCCAGCAGCCGCCCAGCAGCCACCAACAGCTGGCCATCATCCAGCAGCCGGCCAGCAGAGGGCAGCAGAGGCCAGCAGACACCCAGCAGAGGCCAGCATCCGCCCAGCTGAGGCCAGAATCCGCCCAGCAGAGGCCAGCAGCCACCTTGCAGAGGCCAGCAGCTGCCTTGCAGAGGCCAGCATCCACCCAGCAGAGGCCAGCAGCCGCCCAGCAGAGGCCAGCAGCCGCCCAGCAGCTGCCAGCAGCAGCCGTCCAGCAGCTACCAGCAATTTTTTTAATGTATTTAGGTATTTCACAATCCATCTGTGATATGCCATCTCTGAGCACGTCGTCCTAGTGTATCGGCTATTTGGCACAATGGCAGTGCTTCGTTTTGTCTCTACCCATATTTGTGCCCTCTAGATGGTAAAATGGCCCCCTAGAAAATGTTAATGCCCTGTTCAAGTTCCCTAGAAAACAGTGACTAGATTTTACCCCTAGAAAGTAATGATGCCCTGTGTATTATGTTGATGGTCACATAAGTGCTCTTCTATGCCCCCCTGTAAATGTGTGTGTGTGTATATACATATATATGTATATATATACATATATATATAAATATATTAAACCATAATTTTTGTATAACAGGAATCTGAAGCTGAAAAGGTGCTCCCAGAAGAAGAACGAAGGGGTGGAGAGATACCTGTAGTGGGCTCGCAATTCGTAAGTTTCTTGCGTGCATCACAGAAACACATCATCACACTACACACTGTTCTGCCTTCATACACGTTGATATAGTAGAAAAAGGCGTGCACTCTGTAGTAACGAATAGGTACAGGCTGAACCTGGAACTAGGCCAGATAATCATGAAAATGGAAAAACAGCCGCACTCAAACAATCTTTCAATGCAAGTGAAAAAAGTTTTATTTGAAAACACCACAGCATACAGGTTTTTTATGCTGTGGTGTTTTCAAATAAAACTTTTTTCACTTGCATTGAAAGATTGTTTGAGTGCTGCTGTTTTTCCATTTTCATACACGTTGACACGGTGTGCAATCTAGCATACAACCTAAACCACGATTCTATCTTCCAAATAAGCAGACTGTCCTCTGTAGTCTAACTTGTTTATTGGTGAACAGTATAGAACATGCGCGTTAAAACTATAAAAATACAAATGACATAGATAAGTATTGGGCACACAGCTGACACTTTACAATTAACAGGAAAGTATACAGTATGATGCAAACTTTACACAGGATTCTAATAACATCAGTAGTGTAGAAGTTCCATCATTCGTCAAACTCAATCTGACAGGTCGTCACGCCCCTATCATTTTATCCGTCTCCTTGTGATTTGATCTGTCTGGGAAATCAGGACTGTTGAATCTGGGAAGTTCTATAAAAGTGCTTCATGATTTTATTCAGCTCTATTTATATTTTATCCATCTCCTTGTGGATTTGATCGGTCTGTGGTGGAAAGGTGTATCAATTATGAGGCTCAAAACTTTTTGTGGGGATCTTTTAAGTCGAGCAGTAAATGTATGTAAAGGATTATTCTAGCATGGCATTAAATCCCTATGTGAGTGTCTGCATCACTTGCTGGAAAGTTAGTGTACACACTTGCTGGATAGTTAAAGTTATTGTACAGGCTAAAAGGAGTTTATTGTACAGTATTATTCAGTATAAAAGAAGTTTTTCCCCATAGAGAATTTAAGAAAAGATAGGATCCGTATCTTTTTAGCAGGGCTGCACCAGGGATATGTCCGGACATGTCTAGTTCAGTACAATTGATAGGGTAATTCTGTTTCAGTTGATAGAATAGACTATTTACGCATAGTAATTAGCACTGTGAGGGGTGAACTTTTTAGAACAAATGCTTTCTGTTCAGAATAATTTAAAATCAAGAGATGGAGGAATTAACACATAGGTGAAAATTACCACGGACTTTCTGTGAAACCTGTTTCTAGGGGAGAGCTGCCCCAACACGCCTGGGCTATACACAATATATTGTGTATAGCCCGGGCATACTCAGCTTAGCCCGGACATGTCCGGGCATGTATTTTTAAAAAAAGCAATGACGCGGTATTGTAAAACAAGGTTACAAGATTTTATTGTAATAAATAAATACATCTCAAAGACATTTCAAGCATTTAAAAGTACATACAGAATGATATAAAAAGTGTCACATGTACAATTAACAAAAGCATCACACACACGGCAAAATAAATAATTATCAAGTACATAGGCTACATCGTGAGCCACATCAAGCATTGAACTAATTGTGACACCAAAATGGCGATACAGATGTCGATACAGACAGGTTATGGGGATCTCGCTAGACAGGTGCAAGTTTGGTGAACATTCCAACAGATGTAGTGCGGAGTTTTTAAATTTGATTTTCTCTCAGCAATAAAATTTCTCACAATTGTCTCATTACGCGGTTTATCAGCAGAAAAGTTCTCCAATATCTTACTGAACGGCATGTTCTGAGCTAAAAAATGTAAAAAGTACACGCAGTAGTGACCGCAGACAGTGCTATACGTGTCTTGGATTTGGCTGCCTTGATAATAATAAGTCTCACAATTCTTGTTCAGGAAAGTCACAAAAACGATTTTGAACAGAATTCAACAAAAATCGGGTACAAACTTTTTAGCATAGCTGTGTTTCTGACTCTCAGCTGCTATTTTAATAGTTACCATGCCGATATTGTAGCGAATCAAGGTGTATTAAATTGATTACTAACACGATTCCAGCAACTTGATGGCAAATTCAGAGCAAATTCGTTATTCCGGGACGCGTGTACTGGCCTATTTTGGTACATGCCCACTCCTACGAGGCGATTTTGACCACCATTCACAAAAATCGGGTACAAACTTTCTAGCATAGCTGTGTTTCTGACTCTCAGCTGTTATTTTAAACAGTTACCATACCGATATTGTAGCGAATCAAGATGTATTAAATTGAATACTAACACGATTCCAGCAACTTGATGACAAATTCAGAGCAAATTCGTTATTTCGGGACGTGTACCGGCCTATTTTGGCACATTCCCACTCCTACGCAGCGATTTTGACCACTATTCAACAAAATCGTGTACAAACTTTTTAGCATAGCTGTGTTTCTGACTCTCAGCTGATATTTTAAATAGTTACCATACCGATATTGTAGCGAATCAAGGTGTATTAAATTGAATACTAACACGATTCCAGCAACTTGATGACAAATTTACAGCAAATTCGTTATTTCGGGACGGGTCCCGGCCTATTTTTTAACGATGCTAACCCCCTCAGATATGAAAGACAGGCCGCTCTTTTTCAAGAAAACTGTCACTGTGGTGCTTTTTTTCTAGCCTTCATCAGTGTAGCCGCTAGGATACACGGACCCCTCCAGCTCATCCCTATGGTGTAGTTTAATGTAGCGGGCAAACAGATCGTCGCTGGTGTTTGGAAAATACCATATTTCATAGATGGGGGTGATCCGCTGAATCATTTTTAAACATTTCACGCCACTCATGCATCCACAGCACACTTATGGTGTACCCACACCGCTGCAGCTAGCGCTTTTTAGCTAAAAAAGGCTGATATAACTGCCCACAGGTGATGTTTGTGACCTTATTTGCATCATTTTCATTATAGCATGACAGACAGCCGTGGAAAAAACAACCCTGAAATTCAAAAACTATGTGCTGGACATTAACATACGCATAGTCATCTAGAAAATATTGAGCGATTTGCTTCACAAACCCTCTCAAGGCATGCTGAATGTCAATGTTCTCGGTATGGGCTATATACATGACCCACTGTATAGCCTGGGATGAGTAGCGTTTTTGTTGCACAGGCCTATTTTTAAAGATGCTATGCCCTCAGATATAAAAGACAGGCATGTTGGGATGTGTCCCGGCCTATTTTGGCACATGCCCACTCCTATGCAGCGATTTTGAGCACCGTTCAACAAAAATCAGGTGCAAACTTTTTAGCATAGCTATGTTTCTGACTCTCATGCCATGCCAGAAAGGCCTATTTTGGCACAGGCCCACGCCTATGCAACGATTTTGACCAGCATTCAACAAAAAATTGGGTACAAACTTTTTAACATACCTGTGTTTCTGACTCTCATGCCATGCCAGAAGCACCCTGTGCCATGTACTCTAGCCCATAATATTTCACATCGGGTATGGGACCTACATAGCTTTGTTTTCTCAGGTATTAAAAAAGTGTGGAAAACTGAAAATCCCGCGGCCTGAGGTAATTTAGTAAGCTTCATGGGGATAAAATTTAGCGAGTCTATGAACCTTATAGACAAATCGGGTATCGTCACACACAAGACTACGACACCTCGGGCTATCACATTTACCGGTAGTTTTCAAAAACCACTGCCTTAACAATAAAGTAAGAATCGTGTCGACCTACATTGTGGGCTATAAATGTATACCCTGAAAATTTACCATTGGAAAGAACAGTAAAAAGTCGTGCGTACAACTATCACCCTCAAACTCCCAGCGCTATCACAAACACTATTACCTACAGAGGTACCCCCACGAGAATTTCTGTATGTGTGTATCAAGATGCTCCCTGCTTTGACCGATTGTTTGCTCATGAATGCTGCCATCTCCAGGGGCATCATAGTTGTGTAAATGCGCTGGGAGCTCGTGTATCAGCCCCTAGGGTGTAATGCGTGAGCATTTTAATTATTTTTTCAATTCATAACCATACGTTCTCAGGCAGACAGGTTTATTTCACAGAAGTTGACTGTACATTTGCATAATTTTTGTTTAAAATCATACATTTGCATAATTTTGTTTAAAATCGCACAGTTCTGCGATAATGTCGGGTGTTGGACACGCACTTATCAGTCTTTCATACGTGTCGCAGAAAGATTTTAGTCTGTTCTGCGCGAGTTTATTATGCACATACTGTGCAGGCATGTCAAGAAACATTTTGGCGTGTTCAGCAGTCCATACGGGTGTTGGTGTGTAAGGTGCTCGACCACCATCCTTCTGCTTCTTACTTACACGATGGCGCGATACAGCGCGTTTCTTTGGCGTAATGCATCGGTTGAATTGGTAACTGCTTCTGCCGCGTTGCTATTTGCAGATTCTGTAGCTTGACACAGACGTATATTCTTACGCCTACTACTCTCCGCATTCCCGGGGTGTGCGGTTGGCGCGTCCTTTCTTCACGATCTGCGACACACCTGAGTGAAAGAGGTTCCGTTCTCACATCCGCTCTGTTTTCAAATCCATCATTGCGCGGTTGCAAAACTCGCAAAATGACGATCCTCCGTAACTAAAGAAAAGATACGTGGTGTAGTTAACCGCTAAGCGGGCGAGATATAGGAAAAGCTACATGCTCCACTTTACTCTGATTCAACGCAATATTTGTAAAGCTACCACACCGATTATCTGTGAAACCGATGCATGATTGTTTGTATAAGTACACTATAGAACGGCCTAGACATATATACTTACAAGTATGCCCCGGGTGCTGATCTACAGAGAATGCTGAATTAACAGACATCACGCTGCCGGGCGCCGCCGTATGGGGCTGTTTTCTCCCTCAAAATGCAACCTCACGGCGATACTTTAGCAGCTGTAAATAAAATATAACATACACGAATGCGCAAAACACTCACAAAGCTAACTTGACACACGTAAATAAAATATATCTACTAGTTACCGCAGAAATTTTTATCTGCATGTATAAGTACACTACAGAGCGACGTAGACATATATGCTTACAAGTATGAGACGTGTAGTGTACTTCAGAGATTGGTGAATTATGCGGTGTGGAGTTGCTCGGTCGTTGTCGTATGGGCTGTTTTATTTTTCAAGCTCAGCCTCCTGCACGCTAGTTTAACAGCTGTAAATAAAATATAACTATTAGTCGCCTCAGAAATTATATCTACATGGACCACACGCACAAAGCTAAATTCGCAAAGCTACCGTAACGCGCGTAAATAAAATATATCCAGTAGTTATCGGTGGGGACGCAGGGTACAGAGGATACAAGCATGTTTCAAGGACCCGCTACCTTTTCTATTCCAGCGCCGTGTGCTTATCGAATCACCCATCTTTTAGGAGCGTAGGGTATCGCGCGAATTAGAGGATTATAGTCCGGCTCTACGAACTCGACATCTGAATCCTGGGGATCCGCCACGATCTCAACATCGGAATCGCGATGCTCGAGCGGCTCAGCCGCTACAGTGTTTTCAACCGGCCAGTCCGCTTGGAGGGAACTGTATCTGTATGAGAAAATTATTTAATTACCCGGCTAGATACATAGGTTTAAAACATCTGATATAGCTATAGGTTTCTTGCCTGTGACAGACTGGTGAGAGCTTGAGGCTCCTCGCCCGCTAGCAGAGTTGCCATCCTCTAACAGGTTCGGCGTAATGAGCCGGTTTTCATAGGAGTAGCCTGAATGGACTCCCTCTTCTTAAATAAGAAAGAATGAAATATATCATTTATATATACAAAGCGCAGACTCAGACAGCCCGAGACAATACGATGTACACTATATACGGTGTAAAACTTACCCGATTGTTCTGGTGAAAGCAAAGCAGAATATTGACCGCGAGAATATCTGGACTCCATCTTGAATAAAAAGGGTCCGCTATTGAATTAAAGCAAATAAAGATCAAGTATGAAAACACGGCTAACCTGTCATGCAAATAACCCCTTAAACTACACAAACTTAAATATAATTGAAACAAAAGACATAAAAATACTCACTTTAGCTCTAAAGATCAACTATGAAAACACGGGTAACCTATTCATGCAAAAAACCCTTAAACTACACAAACCAATTATTCATGCAAAAATAACAGCACCTATAAAAACTACATCAAACTTAAATAATATGATTGAAGGAAAGACATAAAATACTCCTTAGGCCTGTTCAGATCTGCCGTGGTCCTGTGAGGTGTGAACCCTTACAAGTGAGAGTTGTATTGATTGTGACCGGCTTGTATTTATTAGGGCTAGCAGAGAGAACCCGCCCTCTGTCAATGCCCCCACGCTGGGGCAGAAAAAAACATACCATTCATGTTTTACAGAGGGATCATGGGGTTAAATGCGATGAAACAATATTAGAGAAGCAATATTTCATGACCGAACCCCACAATATTACGCGGTAGCTGTAAATTTATAACGCCTACTATTAATATTAATAATTAATATAGACTGCCGCTAAAATCCATACAGTTAATTTTATTTTAGCTGACAGGGTCTTAGCTAGACATGTTTTAATAATATAAACCTGTAGTTATATACGCTGCGTTGATAAGCTGTAACAGTGCAGGCCATACTTTCTTATTTAAGAAGAGGGAGTCCATTCAGGCTACTCCTATGAGAACCGGCTCATTACGCCGAACCTGTTAGAGGATGGCAACTCTGCTAGCGGGCGAGGAGCTCAAGCTCTCACCAGTCTGTCACAGGCAAGAAACCTATAGCTATATCAGATGTTTTAAACCTATGTATCTAGCCGGGTAATTAAATACATTTTCTCATACGAATACAGTTCGCCTCCAAGCGGACTGGCCGGTTGAAAACACTGTAGCGGCTGAGCCGCTCGAGCATCGCGATTCCGATGTTGAGATCGTGGCGGATCCCCAGGATTCAGATGTCGAGATCGTAGAGCCGGACTATAATCCTCTAACTCGCGCGATACCCTACGCTCCTAAAAGATGGGGTGATTCGATAAGCACACGGCGCTGGAATAGAAAAGGTAGCGGGTCCTTGAAACACGCTTGTATCCTCTGTACCCTGCGACCCCCACCGATAACTACTGGATATATTTTATTTACGCGCGTTACGGTAGCTTTGCGAATTTAGCTTTGTGCGTGTGGTCCGTGTAGATATCATTTCTGAGGCGACTAATAGTTATATTTTATTTACAGCTGTTAAACTAGCTGCAGGAGGCTGCAGCTTGAAAAAGAAAACAGCCCCATACGACAACGACCGAGCAACTCCACACCGTTAATTCACCAATCTCTGAACTACACTACAGTCTCATACTTGTAAGCATATATGTCTACGTCGTCTGTAGTGTACTTATACATGCAGATAAAAATTTCTGCGGTAATTAGTAGATATATTTTATTTACGTGTGTCAAGTTAGCTTTGTGAGTGTTTTGCGCATTCATGTATGTTATATTTTATTTACAGCTGCTAAAGTATCGCCGTGAGGTTGCATTTTGAGGGAGAAAACAGCCCCATACGGCGGCGCCCGTGCAGCGTGATGTCTGTTAATTCAGCATTCTCTGTAGATCAGACCCGGGGCATACTTGTAAGTATATATGTCTAGGCCGTTCTATAGTGTACTTATACAAACAATCATGCAACGGTTTCACAGATAATCAGTGCTGGTAGCCTTTACAAATATTGCGTTGAATCAGAGTAAAGTGGAGCATGTAGCTTTTCCTATATCTCGCCCGCTTAGCGGTTAACTACACCACGTATCTTTTCTTTAGTTACGGAGGATCGTCATTCGCGAGTTTTGCAACCGCGCAATTATGGATTTGAGAACAGAGCGGATGTGAGAACGGAACCTCTTTCACTCAGGTGTGTCGCAGATCGTGAAGAAAGCGACACGCCAACCGCACACCCCGGGAATGCGGAGAGTAGTAGGCGTAAGAAATATACGTCTGTGTCAAGCTACAGAATCTGCAAATAGCAATGCGGAAGCAGCAGCTGCCAATTCAACCGATGCATTAGCGCCAAAGAAACGCGCTGTATCGCGCCGTCGTGTAAGTAAGAAGCAGAAGGATGATGGTCGATCGCCTTACACACCAACACCCGTATGGACTGCTGAACACGCCAAAATGTTTCTTGACATGCCTGCACAGTATGTGCATAATAAACTCGCGCAGAACAGACTAAAATCTTTCTGCGACATGTATGAAAGACTGATAAGTGCTTGTCCAACACCCGACATTATCGCAGAACTGTGCGATTTTAAACAAAATTATGCAAATGTATGATTTTAAACAAAAATTATGCAAATGTACAGTCAACTTCTGTGAAATAAACCTGTCTGCCTGAGAACGTATGGTTATGAATTGAAAAAATAATTAAAATGCTCACGCATTACACCCTAGGGGCTGATACACGAGCTCCCAGCGCATTTACACAACTATGATGCCCCTGGAGATGGCAGCATTCATGAGCAAACAATCGGTCAAAGCAGGGAGCATCTTGATACACACATACAGAAATTCTCGTGGGGGCACCTCTGTAGGTATTAGTGTTTGTGATAGACTGGGAGTTTGAGGGTGATAGTTGTACGCACGACTTTTTACTGTTCTTTACCAATGGTAAATTTTCATTGTATACATTTATAGCCCACAATGCAGGTCGACACGATTCTTACTTTATTGTTAAGGCAGTGGTTTTTGAAAACTACCGGTAAATGTGATAGCCCGAGGTGTCGTGGTCTTGTGTGTGACAATACCCGATTTGTCTATAAGGTTCATAGACTCGCTAAATTTTATCCCCATGAAGCTCACTAAATTACCTCAGGCCGCGGGATTTTCAGTTTTCCACACTTTTTTAATACCTGAGAAAACAAAGCTATGTAGGTCCCATACCCGATGTGAAATATTATGGGCTAGAGTACATGGCACAGGGTGCTTCTGGCATGGCATGAGAGTCAGAAACACAGGTATGTTAAAAAGTTTGTACCCAATTTTTGTTGAATGCTGGTCAAAATCGTTGCATAGGCGTGGGCCTGTGCCAAAATAGGCCTTTCTGGCATGGCATGAGAGTCAGAAACATAGCTATGCTAAAAAGTTTGTACCTGATTTTTGTTGAACGGTGCTCAAAATCGCTGCATAGGAGTGGGCATGTGCCAAAATAGGCCGGGACACGTCCCAACATGCCTGTCTTTTATATCTGAGGGGCATAGCATCTTTAAAAATAGGCCTGTGCAACAAAAACGCTACTCATCCCAGGCTATACAGTGGGTCATGTATGTATCGCATACCGAGAACATTGACATTCAGCATGCCTTGAGAGGGTTTGTGAAGCAACTCGCTCAATATTTTCTAGATGACTATGCGTATGTTAACGTCCAGCACATAGTTTTTCAATTTCAGGGTTGTTTTTTCCACGGTTGTCTGTCGTGCTATAATGAAAATGATGCAAATAAGGTCACAAACATCACCTGCGGGCAGTTATATCATGCCTTTTTTAGCTAAAAAGCGCTAGCTGCAGCGGTGTGGGTACACCATAAGTGTGCTGTGGGTGCATGAGTGGCGTGAAATGTTTAAAAATGATTCAGCGGATCACCCCCATCTATGAAATATGGTATTTTCCAAACACCAGCGACGATCTGTTTGCCCGCTACATTAAACTACACCATAGGGATGAGCTGGAGGGGTCCGTGTATCCTAGCGGCTACACTGATGAAGGCTAGAAAAAAAGCACCACAGTGACAGTTTTCTTGAAAAAGAGCGGCCTGTCTTTCATATCTGAGGGGGTTAGCATCGTTAAAAAATAGGCCGGGACCCGTCCCGAAATAACGAATTTGCTGTGAATTTGTCATCAAGTTGCTGGAATCGTGTTAGTATTCAATTTAATACACCTTGATTCGCTACAATATCGGTATGGTAACTATTTAAAATATCAGCTGAGAGTCAGAAACACAGCTATGCTAAAAAGTTTGTACCCGATTTTGTTGAATAGTGGTCAAAATCGCTGCGTAGGAGTGGGAATGTGCCAAAATAGGCCGGTACACGTCCCGAAATAACGAATTTGCTCTGAATTTGTCATCAAGTTGCTGGAATCGTGTTAGTATTCAATTTAATACATCTTGATTCGCTACAATATCGGTATGGTAACTGTTTAAAATAACAGCTGAGAGTCAGAAACACAGCTATGCTAAAAAGTTTGTACCCGATTTTTGTTGAATGGTGGTCAAAATCGCTGCGTAGGAGTGGGTATGTACCAAAATAGGCCAGTACACGCGTCCCGAAATAACGAATTGGCTCTGAATTTGCCATCAAGTTGCTGGAAACGTGTTAGTATTCAATTTAATACAGCTTGATTCGCTACAATATTCGTATGGTAACTATTAAAATAGCAGCTGAGAGTCAGAAACACAGCTATGCTAAAAAGTTTGTACCCGATTTTTGTTGAATTCTGTTCAAAATCGTTTTTGTGACTTTCCTGAACAAGAATTGTGAGACTTATTATTATCAAGGCAGCCAAATCCAAGACACGTATAGTACTGTCTGCGGTCACTACTGCGTGTACTTTTTACATTTTTTAGCTCGGAACATGCCGTTCAGTAAGATATTGGAGAACTTTTCTGCTGATAAACCGCGTAATGATACAGTTGTGAGAAATTTTATTGCTGAGAGAAAATCAAATTTAAAAACTCCCCACTACATCTGTTGGAATATTCACCAAACTTGCGCCTGTCTAGAGAGAACACCATAACCTGTCTGTATCTCCATTTGTATCGCCATTTTGGTGTCACAATTAGTTCAATGCTTGAAATGTCTTTGAGATGTATTTATTTATTACAATAAAATCTTGTAACCTTGTTTTACAATACCGCGTCATTGCTTTTTTTAAAAATACATGCCCGGACATGTCTGGGCTAAGCTGAGTATGCCCGGGCTATACACAATATATTGTGTATAGCCCAGGCGTGTTGGGGCAGCTCTCCCCTAGAAACAGGTTTCACAGAAAGTCCGTGGTAATTTTCACCTATGTGTTAATTCTCCATCTCTTGATTTTAAATTATTCTGAACAGAAAGCATTTGTTCTAAAAAGTTCACCTCTCACAGTGCTAATTACTATGCGTAAATAGTCTATTCTATCAACTGAAACAGAATTACCCTATCAATTGTACTGAACTAGACATGTCCGGACATATCCCTGGTGCAGCCCTGCTAAAAAGATACAGATCCTATCTTTTCTTAAATTCTCTATGGGGAAAAACTTCTTTTATACTGAATAATACTGTACAATAAACTCCTTTTAGCCTGTACAATAACTTTAACTATCCAGCAAGTGTGTACACTAACTTTCCAGCAAGTGATGCAGACACTCACATAGGGATTTAATGCCATGCTAGAAAAATCCTTTACATACATTTACTGCTCGACTTAAAAGATCCCCCACAAAAAGTTTTGAGCCTTATAATTGATACACCTTTCCACCACAGACCGATCAAATCCACAAGGAGATGGATAAAATATAAACAGAGCCGAATAAAATCATGAAGCACTTTGATAGAACTTCCCAGATTCAACAGTCCTGATTTCCCAGACAGATCAAATCACAAGGAGACGGATAAAATGATAGGGGGCGTGACGACCTGTCAGATTGAGTTTGACGAATGATGGAACTTCTACACTACTAAGCACTCCTATGCACTGGCTGCTTTATAGTTAATAACCTCCTAAATACTGCATTGCTAGAGAAGATATTGATCTTACCAGATATGCTTTACCAGGATAGCAAACTCAAGTTGGAGAGGTTACAGAATAGCACATGAACACGTGTGTTCCCTGAAGTACATGGAAGAAAATGGAGATTCTTCTTCCCAGCATACCTTGCTTCAATCCCACAATGCTTGTTAAAGGCACAGGCTATAAATTCAGCCACCACTGGATGGTGCTATAACAAACCAAACCAGCACACAGTACAAAACATACTGCCCTGTACTCAGATGGGCAGAACACTCCCCACTTGGCATCAACTGATGCCACATACAGGCTCTTTTGGCGAAAGCAGTAAAACTAGTTCTGCAACTGTTCTGAGGAATAGTTTACTCTCCCCAGCCTTCCAAACTTTGACCTCGACCTTGCGCACCTTCCCATCTTTGCTTGGAATACCTTGATGATGAGGCCTAGTGGTCACTCATTTCAGTGTGACTGGCTGTCCTTCATGAGCACAATATCACCTGGTTTGATGTTTGGCTTGTCGCTCTGCCACTTCTTCCTAGGTTGTAATGTAGAGAGATATTGTTTTCTCCATCTGTCCCAGAAAGTATTGGAGAGACTTTGAACTTGTCTCCATTGATGTCTGTAGAGGTCCTTGTTGCTGAATTCTCCCAGTGGAGCTCTGGGAGTGTTGGTTTTCTGAGTGAGTAGCATGGCGGGAGTGAGAATGGTTGGATCTTCAGCGTCACTGGAGAGTGCAGTCAATGGTCTGGCATTTATGATAGCCGAAATTTCTGCCAAGAATGTTGTCAAGCCTTCGTGTGTGAGTCTTGTCCTACCTTCTTGCAAGAAGATAGAGTTTAAGATTCTACGTGTTATTCCTATCATCCTTTCCCAAGCACCTCTCTTGTGAGAAGAGTGTGGTAAATTGAAGGTCCAAGTGCATCCCTGCTCACTCAAGTATCTTTCCACACTGATAATGTCTAGATTGGAAGGAATTTGAAGTTCTTTCACTGCTCCTGCAAAATTTGAGCCTCTATCAGAGCGAATGTGTTTCACGGTGCCTCTGATGGCAATGAAATGTCGGAGTGCATTTACGAAACTTGAAGTGTCCATGGACTTAATTACTTCGATATGGACTGCTCTGATGTACATACAAGTGAACATAACTGCCCAGCATTTTGCGTTGGCTTGGGCTCTTCTAGTGTGCCGTGCAACCACAGTCCACGGCCCGAATACATCCAGTCCGACGTTGGTAAAGGGAGGATCCGTGCTAAGTCTGTCTGATGGGAGATTAGCCATTTTTGGGTTTTGAGTCACGCCACGGAGTTTGCAACAAGTCACACAGTTGAAGATGAGTTTGCTCACACATCTCTTTGCTTCGACTATCCATAGACCAGCAGTTCGTAGATTCCCTTCGGTAAACAATCGGCCTTGATGTTTCACCAAAACATAATGGTGCTGTACGAGCAGAGTAGTGACACGATGATGACCAGGAATTATTACAGGGTGTTTTTCCACAAATTCCACCTTAGCTTCCTGAAGACGACCTCCAATCCTTAACAGCTCGTTTTGGTCAATGATTGGATCAAGCTTTTTCAAGACACTATCTCTAGAAGTGGGTTGTCCCTTGTTGAGGTTGTCTGTTTCTCTGGGGTAGGCTTCTCTTTGCACAACATGAAGTATTGTAACCTTGGCTCTTTCCAAGTTGAGGGCGGTAAAAACATGCTTGCAGTGATGCCAACCTTTACAAGATCTCTGGCTTGCAGGTAATGCTGACTTGTAGGACTGGGCCACATGAAGTAGACAAGCAACGGCTCAAACAAGTGACTTCCAGGCTGAGATTTCCAGGTAATGACTTGAAATCCCTGTATGCAGAGCAGACACTCGACGACGGAGCTCCTCGTCGGCATCTGTATCCACCAGTTCGAACGTTTCAGGCCTGACGATGTGGGGCATCGAACGGTACAAGGAAGCAGGGCCTGTGAACCAGGTAGTGTCCTTAAGATGACTTGAAGCAACGGATCTAGTCGCATGATCCGCAGGATTGAGGTGAGTAGGTACATAGTGCCACTGACTAGGGCAGGTAAATCTTCTTATCCTCAGTATCCGGTTGCTGACTTAGACATAAAAGCGTCGCGTTTCATTGCAGATGTATCCCAGTACCACCTTGCTATCGGTATAGAACTCTGCTTCTTTGGTCTCCAAATTCATCCACCGTCCACCACACAACCTGGGATCAATAGTTTTCCGACGACCCTTTACTCTGCAAAGGACGGGATGGACACCCCCCAATAAAATGTCCCTTTCTCCCGCAGAAGAAACACCTTCCTGTATTGTGGCGCACCGCCGGTCCCCTCCCCCGAAATGATGTCCCTTCTAATTGCATAGGCTCCTCTGGACTGACCAGGGGAACCTCCATATAAGGGACCCTTGAAGAAGGTGGAGTCATCACAGGGGGCGGAGTTACCCCGCACCTCTCCCGAAGCTGTCTGTCAATGCGAATAGCAAGGGCCATAGCGGCTTCCAGTGACGCAGGAGGGTCATACTGTGCCAACACATCCTTTAATTTGCCAGATAAACCTTGACAAAACTGGCTCCTAAGAGCCGGGTCATTCCACTGGGTGTCCGTGGCCCACCTACGGAACTCCGAACAGAATTCCTCCGCCGGACGATCTCCCTGCTGGATCCTACGTAACTTAGATTCAGCAAGGGAGATCCGATCCGGGTCATCATATACGAGACACAGAGCAACAAAAAACCTATCCACTGACTGGAGAGCCGGGGAGCCTGGGGGAAGAGAGAACGCCCATGATTGTGGGTCCCCTTGTAGGAGCGAGATGACAATTCCCACCCTTTGTTCTTCACTCCCCGATGACCGAGGCCGCAACCGAAAGTACAATTTACATGCCTCCCGGAAAACAAAAAACTTGTCCCGCCCCCCAGTGAACCTGTCAGGGAGAGCTACTTTAGGTTCTGGTCCGGCTTGCTCCGGGGAATACAAAACCTTGGACTTAACGTCCGCCAGCTCCATGGACAAACTCTGCAACTGCCGAGCTAGACTGGCTACTGGATCCACGGTAGCTGGAGAGAATCTTTTGTTGGTCGGTGAAAATGTCACGCTGCCTCTGCGTACAGGAGGTCAGGGGCCTAAGCTGACAATAAGCTGGGGACCTGACTAATCCCTCTACCTGGAGGTACTGTTAAAGGTACAGAGGTCCAGGCCGCCAGCGTAACCCCTATCTCCTGAGGATCCCTGAACCTCAGTAATATAGTCCTGAGAAGGACCCCGATCACAACAACAGGGGACAGGATTATATAAGCCAACACACAGTACTAGACGAACGAGACAGTACAAGGGGAAAACCAAAAACCACCTTGCATACAAAAACTCACACCACAACAACAGAGGGAACACCAACGGGTAAGGAGATAAATGATAAAGCGAGGAAGGGAAAAAACCACACCAAGTACACTTCACTCCAAACTCCAAAATACCACGAGCCGCTCTGTTTGTCTGCAAGGAATGCTTTCACCGACAACTTCCCTAACAGACCGGCAGGTATTTGAAAGAGTCCCACTACTGCAGCATTGACTGCAGCTGGGCGAGACTGGGCCTCATCTAGCACAGAGAGAGAGAATTAACTCCCTCACTGCCGAAAAACACAAAGCACCAAAAACTCAGCTGCGAGAAGTCAGACTGTGTAATCGTGACGATCTTCGTGGCGACACACCCGTGACACTGATACTTTGTCATCCAGGACTGCATAATCTGAGGCTTGTCCTTGCGGCTGCAGGTGACTTGGACAAGCAATTTTGACAGTCTCTCCTGTGAGTCCTAATTCGTATGAGGTACCAAGGGTTCTTATCAGGTCTTCTCATCGTGCCGTTGTGACAACTCGGAGGGCAGGGTGCAAGTGTATTGTATTGTGCTGTGCATCTGCATTTACGCTAGCTTCACTTCCTGCGAGGGAATTGTGCACACATTGAAGCAGATGTTGATCTTTGAGGAAACCCTTGCGATCCCAAAGACTCTGCTGAAGGCTCTCTTTTAGTAGAGTATGTGGTTCTGTGTAGGACATGTTGACATCCTGAGCTGTTCTCGCTGGAGGGGTTTACGCTTGTGAGGAGGGCCTGTGGAACAATGTTAGTTTTTGGACTGCCACGGTGTCCTACTGGGTTTGACACCGGGCGTGGAACATGACAGAGTGAAGTCAAAACTAGGGTCATTTCTGATCTTAGCTTGTTGGTGACAAATTCTACGAATACATGTTGAAAGGGAGAGGGAATGGTACATTATGATTTGTTTATTACCGTGAACCATATGTAACCCACTTTTCTTGTAGGTTGTAAGGAAGTTTTTGTATTATCGAATTGACACCCCTAGAGGTGTCTAAGAATGCCAATCCGGGCAAGTCTCCTTCCTCCTGGGCACCTGTAACTCTATCAATAAATCACTCAATTCTCTAAGCTTTTGATAACCTTTAGGTCCTATCTTAGGAAAATCATCAATTCTTTTGTATAAAGCATTCTCTATGACTTCTACTGTCCCATAGCATTCATTAAGTCTTTCCCACACTTTGCGTAGACCTATGTATGGATGCTTTATATTGATGTCTCTTAGTCTTTTGGCATGCTCGACCCACTCACTTCCGAGCCACTTTACTAGGAGGTCTAACTCCTCACTATTAGAAAGGTCCAGACCATGAATGGCATTCTGGAACGAGGCTCCCCATGACCTATAGTTCTCGGGTTTATCAGTGAACTTTACAAGTCCTTTTGTAACCAGTTCTGGGCGGGTAAGGAACTTTGCAAAGTCTATGGTGGCTTGGTCAGTGTTGGCACGAGCTGGTGTATTATAGTCATGTCTAGTGTGTGGTGTATCACCATACCTGTGAGACGCTTCTGACTTTGTATAGTCTGTGCAGTACATTCTCGGTGCAGAAGGTGTCTCTTTAAGGCGGGATAGGAGCTGTACCTTCCGCTCAGTGGAACAGCTGCTGTGGTCGATATCTCTGCGCTGGACGACTCCTTGTTTGTGGTAACGAAGTTTGGGGTTGGATCGCTGGTAGCCGGCGTAGGCTGGTCGATGTGGTGCATCAGGGCTGTCATCTATGCTGGAATGTTGATGGACGTACTCTGCGACACGCTGCGCTGGATCTTGCTGTCCTAGATCTGGTCCGTGAATGTTGCTGCGTCTCTCACAATCAGGATCCTTCATAGCTTCCAAATGCTCTGCTTTAGCAATTGCAGCTGCTGTCTCTTTGTCTGCCGCAAGTCTTTCTAGCTCTGCTTGCAAATGTGCGGTTTTGGCCTCTCTCTCTGCCTGCAGATGTGCGGTTTCGGCCTCTCTCTCTGCCTGCAGACGTGCGCTTTCGGCCTGCAGACGTGCGGTATCTGCATCTTACTCCGCCTGTCTCAGCTTTAGGTGCATCTCTGTTTCGGCGGAGGATCTTGCTTTGGCTGCCTCAGCTTTGGCACGGGCGACAGCAGTGAGCTCTGCTAATGACGACCTGCTGGAGCTTGCTCTTGACCTTGTTTTGAGTGAGGATGTGCTGTTTTGCGACATTAGCTGCGTAGTGCTGAGTATATTAGAGGTAAACAGTCTGCGCAGCGGCTTCCGCGTGGTGGGAATGATGAAGCGCCTGATGGCGGGCTGCACTCTCGGTACTTGTGACTGTATGGCGGCCGCTGCAGTATCCGCAGGCAGTGCGGTGTGGGTACAAGCGGCTCCTTAAGTCGTATTCACTATCGCAGGCATCTAGCATCTGTTTTACTGTTCTGCCTTCATACACGTTGACACGGTGTGCAATCTAGCATACAGCCTAAACCACGATTCTATCTTCCAAATAAGCAGACTGTTCTCTGTAGTCTAACTTGTTTATTGGTGAACAGTATAGAACAGTGATGGCTAACCTTGGCACTCCAGCTGTTGTAAAACTACAACTTCCAGCATGCCCTTGCAACCTGCAGCAGTTGAGGCATGCTGGGAGTTGTAGTTCTCTAACAGCTGGAGTGCCAAGGTTCGCCATCACTGGTATAGAACATGAGCTGGTAAAACTATAAAAATACAAATTACATAGATAAGTATTGGGCACACAGCTGACACTTTACACTTAACAGGAAAGTATACAGTATGATGCAAACTTTACACAGGATTCTAATAACATCTCCTATGCACTGGCTGCTATACAGTTAATAACCTCCTAAACACTGCATTGCTAGAGAAGATATTGATCTTACCAGATATGCTTTACCAGGATAGCAAACTCAAGTTGGAGAGGTTACAGGAGAGCACATGAACATGTGTGTTCCCTGAAGTACATGGGAGAAAATGGAGATTCTTCTTCCCAGCATACCTTGCTTCAATCCCACAATGCTTGTTAAAGGCACAGGCTAATAAATTCAGCCACCACTGGATGGTGCTATAACAAACCAACAAGCACACAGTACAAAACATACTGCCCTGTACTCAGATGGGCAGAACACACACAACACATAGAAAAACAATTTAGTACAGACATCACACTGCAGACAACACATAAAAAGAGATCATTGCATATATCACACTGCACACAACACATGCCTACATCCAAGCACGGAAAATTTTTTTTTGTTTTATTATAGCCTTCTGAATCTGGTGCTCGTCCAAGAGGTCCTCGCAGCGCCTCCCAGGGTCGTCGGTGTCAGCGACAGGGCGGTCTCCATCATTTAAGTACCTTTTTTGTCTTTTAATCTACTTTTTCTTGTTTTTTTTCAGTCTTTTTTTTACATTTTTATTTTTACATTTTTTTTGTAATCTACTTTTTTTTGTTGTTTTGAGTCTAATGTTTTTTTTTTTTTATTTTTTAACAGGCTTCACAGCGTACTCCTGACTCGGACAATGAGGGGGCCGGGCTAGACGTAGACCTTCTCATCCATCTGATATGAGAGCGGAGCCGCTGCGGAACATGGGGGACCGCCACCATGCTGATCTAATTGTGACCCGTCGGCTCTGGGAGGAAATCTGTGCACAACTCGTGGACCAGTGGGAGGACCTCAATGCTCGGGCCCAGATTCAAGCGCGTAGATATACACAGTTCAGCTATGTTGCTGGATGTAAATCAGTATTTCCCAAACTCCAGTCCTCGTGGCCACCACGGGTCATGTTTTCAGGATTTCCTTTGTATTGCGCAGATGGTGGAAGTATCATCAAGGCATCAGGAATTCTATCACCTGTGCAACACTATGGAAATCCTGAAAACATGACCCGTGGGGGCTGTGAGGACTGAAGTTTGGGAAACACTGATGTTGTATACTAACCAATTTGTGCTTTCACTTTTCAGGAGAGAGAATTGTGAAGCGGTGGCGGTCTATCAGGGATCGCTTCAAGAAGGAGTTCAACAAAGATATGTGGGCCCCGAGTGGATCTGGAGGATGCAGGAGCAAGTACAAGTATGTGCACACCCTGTCATTCCTCCGGGCAACAATGGTAACCAGAAGGTAAAAATTACACACCCCATTACAAAAAAAATGTTTACATGTCTAACAATTTTTTGTGTTTCAGCCAGGGCCATGCAATATCAATATATTAATTATATGTTTTTTCTCATTATTCCACAGCACCATCAGCAGCACTCGGGAGCCTGCACAGTTGGACCCTTCTGGGGTGATCCCTCATGAGTCTGCCACCGAGGGACACTTCGACCGCCCCGGCCCACCTTCACCTTCCCAGCCTTCCCTCACATCTGATCCCTCTGTCCCATACACCAGTGCTGGAGCATCGTGGCCGACTGCATTGCATGAATCTGCTGGTGAGGATTTAGCTTTTCCTTTACCCCACCCCTCTGCCGCTGCCACCTCTAGTACATCTGTGGGTACTGGGAGGCAGCGCCAGAGGGGTCAGGAAAATAGCTGTGCACCCGAGTTCTTGCATCTGAATGCATCCTTCCAGAACTGTCTGAAAGTGTTGTCTGAGCAAATGGCCACAGGATTTAATATGCTCAACAACAGTATTCTGGAGATGAAAACACTTCTGCTTAGGATGCATTCAGATGCAAGCAGATCTCCAAACCACAACCTTTTTCCAGTCTGTAGTCGAGCGCATGGATACGCTATCTCCTGACCAGCAGATGCATGTAATGCAAACGTGCCACTCTGCTCTAGCGCAGGTTAGCTCCCAAGCACCTCCACCCACCCCGGTAGTTCCTCCCACACCTACCCCCCCTCCAGCCACTGTCCCTCCTACCCCTCCTATTCAATACCAGCAACCTGCCCCGTACGAGCAACCTGCCCCGTACCAGCAACCTGCCCCGTACCAGCAACCTGCCCCGTACAGCCACCTACCCCGTACCTGCAACCTTCCCCGTACCAACATAATTCCCCGTACCAACATACCACCCGTACCACTTCCAACCACATCATCCGCGCCTCCAGTCCCTGCCCAACCTTCCTCTCCACCACCCTCCACCTCTTCTGCCTCCCACATGTCCACCCGTTCTATTTTTTATCCACCCCTTCACCTGTTTTACCTACTGATCCTTCCCCACCACCATCCCATTCCTCTCCCCACACTCCCAATGTCGAAGTGTCCCAAACTGACAGCCCCTCCAGCATTTTCTCCACCCCACACTATGTTAATTTATGAGAAATAATTTTTTTATTCTAAAAAAAATTTTCACAATAAATAAAAATTATTCATATTCTGAAAATAAAATCACAATTTGTTGGTTAAAAATTTTGTCTTTAATTTATTTATAAGGTTAAATATGTTTAAAACAAGGTAAAATACTGTGGTTAACGAAGGTAAAATTGATTGGGTATACACAACCAGGTACATAACTTTGGGTAAAAGGTAAAATAATTTTACCTTTTAGCCAAAGTTGTGTACCTGGTTCTGTATTACCCAAAGTATTTCACTTTTACCCAAAGTTGTGTACCTGGTTGTGTATTACCTAAAGTATTTAGGTAATACACAACCAGGTACACAACTTTGGCTAAAAGAGGAAATACTTGGGGTAATACATAACTTTGGGTAAAAGGTAAAATACTGTAGGTAATACACAACAAGGTACACAACTTTGGGTATAAAAGGTAAAATACTGTGGGTACAGAAGGTTAATTACTTTTGGTTACAAGTTCCCAGAGCAATTTTTCAAACGCTCTCATCCTGCCAGTCTATTCTTCCTTCAGGTGAAATAAAGTATTCTGCAAATTTGTCCCTCATTCTGGAAACTGCCACAGAACGTCTATATATAATGTTCTGGTAATCATGCAAGGTGGTTTCTTCAGAGTGGTCATCATTGGAAATCTGTTCCTTGCAGATAACAAAATTGTGCAGGACAAGGACAAGCTTTAACCGCCTCATCCACAGTTTCTGTCTTGAGGTTGATAGCGGTCAATAGAACACGCCATTTGGCTGTCTGAATACCAATAGCACACTCCACCATTCTTCGTGCTCGTGTGAGGCGGTAATTAAAAATTATTTTTGTTCCACTGCTGGAATATGGTTTCAGCAGATGTTCTGATAGCTGAAAGGCTTCATCCTCTACACAAACAAATGGCATTGGTGGGCCTGATGTTTCAGAGAGCGGTCTAGGGGGTGGGAATTGTTTCCATAGAGATGATGCCCCATTGCTGACAATTTGAATACTTGGGAATCATTGGAGTCGCCATAGGCCCCAATATCAACAGCTATAAATTTGTATTCGGCGTCAGCGATGGCCATGAGCACAATGGAGAAATATTTTTTATAATTAAAATATTCGGATCCAGATCCAGCAGGTTTGACAATGCGGATATCCCAAGTCTGAACTGGAAATGGAGCGACGAAAGGGATTCTCCAGTTGCAAGGAATCTGTGAATAAAAAAAAGGTGACAAATGAGTTCAAAATCACAGCAATAACATAAGTTATAAGTCAGCTTTAACAGTTGGAGATACTATACAAAAAAATATTACAAACCAACAACAACATTACAGTTACAAGTGTGCTCTAAAACAAGGAGATACAATAAATATGGCTTACCGAAAAGTCACCATCAGATGCTCCGCCGGTGAAATGGAGAAGCGGCAATATGTGTCACTTCTTCTGATGAGGTGTCCAATTCGTTCCACCAATACATCAAAGTTCTCCATTTGCATCCGAATATGCAAGAAAAATTTGTCAGGGTTTCCTCGTAGCTCCATGTATAGTGTAGAATACACACCACGTGTCATTCTCTGGGCTGTGATGGGGTGGATCCACAAACGTTGTCGGCGCTGACGCATGATGCGCTGCTTCTCTCTCTCTCCTTCTCCAGAACAATCGCTTTCAAACGATTCGCCTCAACAGTGAAATCCACATAATTCTTCAGAATGTTTGCTATCACAACGTCCATCTTCGCCAGCCACTTGCTCTTCTCTCCAACCTGCACTTGCTCCTCTACAACTTGTCAAAGATGGGCTGTAGGAACACTGTATATATAGGTTTTCAGTAGCCAATCACATTTGAGAGCCCCCAAGGGGCATTTTTAAAAACCTAGTCCGTCGAAAACGGATAAAAAAACGAACGAAGCGGATGAGACGGATCCGGTTTTTAGCCGTATCAGGTAGACGGATCCGGCAAAAAAACGGATCTGTTTCATCCGTTTTTACACAATTTGAGTTGGATCCGGCGCTCAGGCGCGACGCCGGATCTTGCCTGACACCAAAAACCTGATGTGTGAAAGTAGCCTTAGACCAGCAGTGGCAGGTACCTGTACCGCTAGATCATTAATGGTTTGGTTGGACCGGCTGGAGGAACAGGTTAAACAAAAGGTTTCGTGAGACACTATCATGTCTTTCCTTCCTATGATTCAGGGGGCAGTGGCCTTTTTATCGGATGCATCGGCAGACTCTGTTAGGCTAGCAGCAAGAACTGCGGCCCTCTCTAATGCTGCACGCAGGGCTCTGTGGCTAAAGTGCAGGCCAGGTCTAAATTGTGTAATATCCCTTGTGAGGGAGGACATCTGTTTGGAACAGTGCTGGATGAGCTATTGGAGAGGGTAGGGGACAGCAAGAAAAGGTTCCCTAACCTAGCAGGTCCTTCATCCAGGCGTGACTCTGGGAGAAGGTGGTTCGACCATAGGAGGTCATCTAGGGATAAAGCTAGATGGGAAAGCAAGAAAAAAGGTAGAGCCTATATGTTTGGTTCCTCCTGGGATCGTAAGAAGCCTCGCCAATGACTGCTGGCCCAGGTGGGGGAAGGCTTTCGGCCTTCTACCCAGCCTGGTCTAGCATTTCAAACATTGCTTGGATACAAGGAGTCATTAGCACAGGTCTTAAATTTGAATTCCTAAAAGTGCCACAGGACAGATTTATTTTGACTTCCATTCGTTCTTCACCAACAGAACAACGGGCGTTGGAGTTGGAAGTTCAGGAACTACGAAAGAAAGCAGTCCTAATTAGTGTTCCTGCATCAGAAAGAGGTAAAGGGTTCTATACCCCCCTTTTCCTGATAAAGAAACCTGACGGTACCTTTCGGACCATTATCACCCTAAGGGGTCTAAATAAATTCTTGTTGGTCCGGTCATTTAAAATGGAGTCGGTAAAGTCGGCAATAAAACTACTCTTTAAAGACTGCTTCATGGTGGTATTAGATCTCAAAGACGCCTACTATCACATCCCGATACATGCAGACTTCCAGCAGTATCTTAGAGTGGAAGTATCCCTGGGTGGTGTGATAAATCATTTTCAGTTTAGAGCCCTTCGGCCTGGCAATTGCTCCTCGAGTATTCACTAAGGTGATTGCGGAGGTGATGGCTCATCTCCATGAGCAGGATATACTGCTAGTCTCCTATCTGGACGACTTTCTAATCGTTCGCCGCTCTCTCCAGCATTGTATTTCTCAATTGAACAGAGTGATGGTGGCTCTAGAAAAATTGGGGTGGTTGATTAATTTCAAAACATCACAGTTGCAGCTCCTAAGGGTGCAGGAGTTTCTTGGTCTCATCCTAGATTCAGGAGTGGAGGAGTGTCGGCTACCGGAGTCAAAGATAGTAAATATTCGGCGTCAGGTGCATAGAGCTATAGATAATCCATCTATGTCCCTTAGGGGGGCAATGTCGCTTCTAGGCTCGCTCACGTCCTGTATTCCAGCTGTGTGCTGGGACCAATTCCATACTAGGGCCCTTCAGAGGGATGTATTGCATAATGAGAATCAGCTGGAAGGAGGCTTAGAAAGAAAATAGTTTGTCCCCCTCTACCGTTAGTTCCCTATGTTGGTGGTTACAAGAATCACACCTTTGTAAAGGGGTTCCCTGGGTAAACCATATATTCCGAATTATTAACACGGATGCTAACCCCAAGGGTTGGAGGGCGCAAATGGGGGCGTTATGGGTCCAGGGGGTTTGGTCACATTTAGAACATAGTGCGTCATCTAATCTTAAAGAGCTGTTGGCCGTGACGCCGGCTCTGAAAAAGCTCCTTATATCCCTGCAGGGTCGGCATGTCAGAGTACTCTCAGACAATCAGGTAACTGTGGCCTACATTAACCACCAGGGGGGGAACTCGATCCAGGTCTTTGACTGAGGTATGGATCATATTCTTCAGATGGCAGAAACTCATCAACTATCATTAACTTCCCTGCACATAAGAGGAAAGGAGACGCAGAACTGATTTTTTAAGTCGCTACGAGCTCAGACAGGGAAAATGGGTATTAAACCAGACTATCTTCGATCAGATTGTGCAGATGTGGGGTTCCCCAGACAGAGATCTGTTCGCCAACAGGGAGAACAGGAAGGTGCTGCAGTTTTGTTCCTTGAACCCCAGGGAAGATCCACATGCCATAGATGCCCTCCTGATTCTGTGGGATTTCAGACTGGCATATGCCTTTCCTCCGATAGCCCTGATTCCGCTGGTTCTGAGGAAGATTCGGGAAGACCAGGCAACTGTAATTTTGATAGCTCCATTCTGGCCCAAAAGACATTGGCTCCCTTGGCTAAGAAAATGTTTGTCTCCAATCCATGGGTTCTTCCAGAGCTCCCATATCTCCTCTCTCAAGGACCATTCTTCCATCCACAAGTGTCCAACCTTCATCTGACGGCGTGGAGTTTGAGAGGGCGCTGCTGAGGGAGAAAGGGTTTTCCCAGGGCTTGGTAGTACTTTATTAAAAAGAAGGAAAGGGTCTACAACTAGGATTTATGTCAGAACCTGGAGAAAGTTCTTGTCAGTCTCAGGGGCTGAAATTGGGGAAAAAGTCAAAATAAACCAGGTTTTGGAGTTTCTACAGAGGGCTTGGACATGGGCCTGGCCACAACCATTCTTAAAGTCCAGGTGTCTGCTTTAGCATCCCTATATAATTGTGATTTAGCCGGCAATTATTGGGTGTCCAGATTTATTAGAGCAGCAGCTAGGTCTAGGCCCAACCTTAAGCAGAGCTTGGAACCATGGGACTTAAACCTAGTGCTGTCAGCGTTGACAGAGCCTCCATTCAAACTTATTGAGATAGCCGGCTGGTCAGCTCATGCAGCGGGGGTCCTCTGCCTCGGCCGGTCCGATTTCTGGAAGTGCCACAGTGGGTCCAGGGGGACTGCACGGTATTGAGCGGTAGCAGGCAAGCAGTGTCCAGGTAGGATGACCAGCTTGGTAATGGTCTGACGCTCAGGTGCAGGTAAGTATGCCCAGGGCTGGCGGTGGTGTATGTGCTCTGGGGCCACGGTCCTGGTGCACGGCGGTGGTACCTCCGGCGGCTGGACGGGCCCGGGTGGCGGATACGCCGGGCTGCCATGGCTGAGTCCGGGGGGGACATGATTCCTGGGGCTGTGGGCAGGCACGTCCGGGGCAGTGAGGGGGGGTGCCAGTGGGGTCATGTGGATCCGGAGCATCAAACCAGTGGAGGGGTGTCACTGGCGGTGGGAGTGCCAGGAGGGTTCGGGGGCACGGCTGGCAGACCCCAGGGGAGGAAGCACCTGGCAGGCCACGTGGAGGACCTACTGACCCTGTAGTCCGGGGTACCTGATTGGGGGAGTGGCCTAGGATATTTAAGGCAGGTCAGGATGAAACAAGGTGCTTCCAGACCCATAATCCGGCAAGGAATCATGGGGTCACCAGAGAGGGTACCATAGGAACAAGTCCCACAGAGAACAGGGGAAGTGGAAGGATAAGAAACCAAGGAGTGGAGGTTTCATTTTTGGAGGCCCTTCTTCTGAGGCTAGGAAGCCTTCCAAGTGATGGGCTTTCACAGGTAGGAGGAAGGCTGTCCCACTTCCCGCCTGCCTGGGAGAGAATTTCATCCAATCCCTGGATTCTAAACATAATTAGGTCACAGCTAAAATTAGAGTTCAGGTCCACTCCCGTCAAACATTCAGTACATCCTCCCCTAGAAGTCCTGGGGAGAAATTAGCCCTGGAGACAGATGTACTAGGCTTAATACACAAGCAGGTGTTGATAGAGGTGTCAGTACATCAGCGGGGGGAAGGATTTTATTCTCCCCTATTTCTAATAAGAAAGCCAGATGGCAGCTTCAGGACTATAATCAACCTGAAGGGTCTGAACAAATTTCTGATATCCAGGTCCTTCAAGATGGAGTCCATAAAATCGACCATCAAGATGCTGTTCCCAGGTTGTTACAAGAGCATCCTGGACTTAAAGGATGCTTACTACCACGTCCCAATCCAAGAAGAAGATCAGCAGTACCTGAGAGTAGCCGAGTATATAGACCAACAGATCAGGCACTTTTAGTATAGGACATTATCCTTCGGGCTTTCCATGGCTCCAAGGGTATTTACTATGGTCATTTTAGAGGTTACAGCACATACCGTATATACTCGTGTATAAGCCGAGATTTTCAGCACCTTTTTTCGTGCTGAAAATGCCCCCTCGGCTTATACACGAGTCATAGGGCAGAAACCAGCGGGGGAGGGGGTGCTGCGGCAGGAGCCGGTGGCTGGGATCATACTCACCCCTCCCCGTGCCATCGCTGAGCGTCCCTGCAATCCTGCAGCTCTCCCCGTCTTCCTGCAGCTCTTCAGCACTGAGCGGTGACGTAATACCCGCTCATTAAGGTCATGTAATATGGACGCGACGCCACTCCCATGGGCGTGGCCTCCATATTCATGCCCTTAATGAGCGGTATTACATCACCGCTCAGTGCTGAAGAGAGCTGCAGGAAGACGGGGAGAACGCAGGATTGCAGGGACGCTCAGCGATGGCACGGGGAGGGGTGAGTATGATGGAGGAGAGGACAAGGAGCACGGAACAGGACAGGGGGGAGAACGGTGGACGGGGGAAGCATAGAGGAGGACGGGGGAAGCTGGAGCAGGACGGGGGAAGCATGGAGGAGGACAGGGGGAAACGGAGGACGGGGAAGCATGGAACAGGACGGGGGGGGAGATCGGTGGACGGGGAATGCATAGAGGAGGACGGGGGAGAACGGAGGACGGGGGAAGCATGGAGCAGGACTGGGGGGGAGATCGGTGGACGGGGGAAGCGTGGAGGAGGACGGGGGAAGCATGGAGCAGGACAGGGGAGGATGGAGGGCACAGCGGAGGACGGAGCAGGAGGGGGGAGTACAGAGGAGAATGGGGGAGCACAGAGCTGGATGGGGGAGCAGGACGGGGGCAGCACAGAGCAGGAGGGCAGTTTATACACCCGGCTTATACATGAGTCAATAATTTTTCCCAGTTTTTTGTGGCAAAATTAGGGGGGTCGGCTTATACACGGGTCGGCTTATACACGAGTATATACGGTATTCGACGGAACATCCTAATTATTCCATACTTTGACGATTTTCTGGTGGTAGGCAGATCAAGAGAAGACTGCAATCATCAGTTTCTGCAAGTCAAAACCAGTCTCACTCAGCTCGGATGGATGCTGAATCTGGAGAATTCAAATCTACGCCCACAAAAAATTCAGTCCTTCTTGGGGCTTATTTTCCACTTAGGGAAACATGCAGGAGAAAACCAAAGTTGAACCATGGTTCACGTGGATGAGAAGGATGTCTGTGTCGGATACCTGGGTCTCTAGTGTCAGCAGCAGTGACCAGGAGGGAAGGCAATGTCTCTGCTGGGGACAATGAACATCATGTATTCCAGCAGTTCAGTGGGCCCAGTTACATTCCAGATGCCTGCAGCAGGATGTCTTAAAAGGCAAAAAAAAGCTCAACAGCCAATTAGTTGGGAAGATCACACTTTCCCGAGTGACTGTCGGCTCCATGGCTTGGTGGCTGGATTTGGAGAATCTATCACAGGGATCTCCGGGGTCCTATCAAATCATGGACGTAATTACAACAGATGCAAGCTTGGAAGGTTGGGGAGCACATCTTTGAGATTGCATAGTTTAGGGAGTTTGGTCGGAGGCAGAAAGACATTATTCGTCGAACATGAAAGAACTGCTAATGGTTAAGAATGCAGTGATAGCGCTCCTTCATCAGCTGAAGGGACGTCATGTTCGGATTATGTCAATTGGAAAAGGTTTGCTTACATCAACTATCAAGGGGGCACAAGATCCCGCTCCTTGATATTGGAGTCAGAAGGTATCCTCCAGTTCGCAAAATATCATCAGTTAGCACCAGCAGCACTACACATAAGAGGGGAAGAAAATGACAAAGCAGACTTCTTCACTCAAAATACACTAAAACAGGGGGAATGGGAGCTGAATCCAGGAATATTACAGAAAATTGTGGATCAATGGGGACAGCCAGAGATATATTTGTTCGACAACAAGCGAAACAAAAAACAAAAATCTGCTCTCTAGATCCAAGGGAAAGTCCCTATGCGGTAGACTCACTACACATTCCTTCGAATTTCAACCTAGTCTCCGCCTTCCCCCCCGTTAGTGTTGATTCCCGCGGTGTTGAGGAAAATATGGGAAGAGGGAGCAAAAGTTATTTTAATTGCTCCCCTTTGGCCCAAGAGGCCATGGTTCACGTGGATGAGAAGGATGTCTGTGTCGGATCCATGGGTCCTTCCAGATATTCTGGATCTCATAAGGCAGGGCTCAGTCTATCACCCTCAGAGGTCAGGTGTGCATATAACAACATGGATTTTGAGAGGTCATTGTTAAACCAGAAAGGCTTCTTCCAGGCCTTAGTCTCTACTCTGTTTCAGAGCAAGAAGAAAGTAACAACCAAAATATATGGTAGGACTAGGGCAACATTTTTGACTAGTTTGGGACAATCCTGGGAAGGGGACGTTCTGATTAAAGACATACTAGAGTTCCTTCAAAAAGGAATGGAAATGGGCCTAGCCACTAGCTCTATTAGGCCAGGATCACACATGCGAGGAAATCGTCCGACACTCGCATGTGAAATCCCAGCTCTTGCACCGGCACTCGGGAGTGGAGCGAGCGGCTGCATATAAATACATGCAGCCGCGCACTCCACTCCCGAGTGCCGGCGCCAGAGCTTGGATTTCACATGCGAGTGTCGGACGATTTCCTTGCATGTGTGATCCCGGCCTTAAGGTGCAAGTGTCGGCTCTAGGTGCCTTATATAATTATAACCTAGCTGCAGATAAGTGGATAATTTTATTTATTAAGGCACTAGAAATAGGCCCGATGCTATTGCATCAGGAGTGCGGTGAAATGAACATCTGTGTATTCATAGTGGTGCTAACACCGCCGGGAGATCGGCAATACCGCTAACAGCTGATAGATCGGCAACCCGGCGGCGGGCGACCAATCACACCAGCTGCTAGTGGTATTCAAATCTGGCACCAATACCGCTAGCAGCTGATTAGTTGCTAGCCTTGGCGGGAGATTCAAATCTCACGCGGCCCCACTCATTGGCTGAGCTGCTGGCGGCTGAGCCAATGAGCGGCGTGGGATTCAAATCCCCCGCCAAAGCCACTCGGCACCGCTCATTGGTGGCTTAGCCAATGAGTGACGCGGGATTCAAATTTCCCGCCCCGCCAGCTAAGCCAATGAGCGGTGCCGCGTGGGATTTGAATCCCCCGCCAAAGCCGTGCAGCCAGGGGCGGCTCAGCGAATGATCGGTGTCGCGTGGCTTTGGCGGGGGATTTGAGGGTATGTGCACGCATTGCATATTTGACTGCTGAATTCTCTGCACAGAATCTGCCCCTTTTGGCAGAAAACGCAGGTGCTTTTTTGATGCGTTTTTGATGCGTTATTCATGCGGATTTGTATGCGTTTTTGTAAGCTAATTTAAGATATGTTATTTAACAAAAAAAAAAGGTTTGTGATGTCATTTCTTGTCCAACCTCCTCTTTTACATTTGTAAATCCAACCCATGCTCCATTACACACACAGATAGACAGATAGATGATAGATAGATTATAGATAGATAGATAGATAGATAGATAATAGATAGGTAAATAGATATATAATAGACAGATAGAATGGTACACAAATAGTTAAAGACACACACACACACAAAATCTTCACGCAATTGCGTTATTTAAAAAAAAAATGGGAAAAAAATGGCGTGGGCTCCCGTGCAATTTTCTGCACCAGAGGGGGGAAAGCCGACAGCTCGGACCAATATTTCTTGCCTGGGAAGGGGTTAATACCCATGGAGCTTCCCAAGCTATGAATATCAGCCCACAGCTAGCCTTTACTGGCTATTAAAATAGGGGGACCCCCCAAAAAAATGACGTAGGGTCCCCCAATAATTTATAGCCAGAGAGGCTATGCAGACAGCTGCAGGCTGATATTCATAGCCTAGGAAGGTGCCATGGATATTGGCACACTCCCCTGGCTGAAAATTCAAGCACTCAGCTGCCCCAGAATTGTCGCATCTGTACAATGCGCCAGTTCCGGCAATTAGCCCCTTTCTTCCCACTCCCCTGTAGCGGTGGGATATGGGGTAATAAGGGGTTAATGTCACCTTGCTATTGTAAAGTGACATTAAGCCCGGTTAATAATGCAGGGTGTCAATAAGACACCTTTCCATTATTAATCTTATAGTAATAAAAGGTTAAAAAAAGCACACACATAAGAATAAAGTATTTTAGTGAAATAAAACACAACACGGTGTTCATATCTTTATTACATGCTCCGATCCAAGCGATGCCCTCGATCTCCTGTAATAAAAAGTAAAAGAATAAAACAACCATATACTCCCTGTCCGACGCAGTCCAATTAATAACGAATGTCCCATGATGATTTCCCCTATAGAACAATGACATCAGGTGATGTCACTGCTCTGTTGGGCCTCCTAGTGATGCACTGACAATGGCTCCTGCAGTGCATCACTGAGGTTACCGGAGTTCATTCTCTCACTTTATGGCAATGCTGCATGGGAATTTTCTCACCCAGCATTGCCAGTGAGAGAATGAATGGAAGTGACCTCATTCTCTGCTGGCGGCGGAGGGACACACACAGCGGAGGATTACCTCCACTGTCAGTGTATCGCGGTGGCAGTGTAGAGCGCTGACATCACCTGATGTCAGTGTTCTACACCGGAGATCATCGTTGGACACTCGTTAATAACTACGGTGGAAAGGTAATGTATACTCTATGTTATGAGTTGTATGTCATGTGTATGTTCTGTATGTTATGTATGTAATGTATGTTCTGTATGTTATATGTTGTATGTTCTGTATATGTAATGTATGTGTTTGTTTTTTTTTTACATTCAACACATTAGCCAAATGATGGGACTACTACTGTCCCATCATTGGCTAATGTGTCACTCACTGTCAGTGTAACAGGCAAAGCCGGATGGGATTTGTAGTCTCATCGGACGATGCCTGCATACACATACAGACACACACACAGGCCCGCAGACCCCTGCACATACACACATACACGCACACAGTCACCGCCCACACACTTCCCTCCTCCCAACCTGCAGCCGGCATGGCGGGGGATTTGAATCCTGCGCCGCTCATTGGCTCAGCCAGCGGGGGATTTGAATTTCAAATCCCCTGCCCCGCTGGCTGAGCCGATGAGCGGTGCCGCACAGGATTCAAATCCCCCGCCAAGGCCGCGTGACACCACTCAGCCAATGAGCGTGCCAATGAGCGTGCCGCAGCTATGGCGGGGGATTTGAATCCAGCGCCGCTCAAAGCCGCGCGGCACCACTCATTGGCTGAGCTGCCGCCGGCTCAGCCAATGAGCGGCGCTTGATTCAAATCCCTCGCCAAGGTGCCGCGCGCCTTCGCAGGGATTTGAAACCTGCGCCGCTCATTGGCTCAGCCGGACACACATATGTAGTAAACTGGGTCTAGATGTTCGCCTCAAGTAGGTGTATGTGCCTGAAAAATGATGAGCATCATTGATGCACGTCGACTCTGTCCGCAAAATCATAATTTATGGCCCCGTTAGCACATTCGCCCGAATCCCATTTTGTGAGAAGTTCTGGACATAAGCCTCGACTGGACCAACGAACATGGACAAAAACAGAACATGAAAGGGCCCTAACATACAACTTTGATTCTATGTTCTGGAATCATCTTCACAGATACATTTTTATAGCGTTGGGCATTTACGAATGTAGCAATAATACAGGGGTATTGTTAAGCTCTTAAATTGCTTTAATTCTCATAAAATTAAACAATATACTTTCCAGCTGCCATCTTCTGTTCTCCGTGCTGCTCTGGTCACCTGCTGCAGATTGTGATCTGCTGGATCGCTCCAGTGTTTGTTGGGCGAGCCAGAAGTCCCTACTCAGACTTACATTAAGTGCCAGGTCATAGACTTACACTGAGCTTGTGACCATCGCTTCTTTCTTCAGGTCAGTCAGAAGTTGCAGTCACAAGATAGCAGACTGGGACTGGAACAACGTCACGAACAGCTGAAGACAGAGACTGCTAAGTGTATTACTTGTATTAGTGGCACCACTCCAGCGCTGAAATAATGAAAAAATGCCGGAGTGCTGCTTTAGATAAATAGCATGAAAGCAAGTTTGCAATTGACTTGTTCTTTCTGCTGTCATTGTCCTGCAATGAGATATTCTATATTTCTTAGTGTACAGTTGATTTCCATGGAGCTCAGCCACCAGCACGTGCCCAGAACCTGGCAGACAGTAGTTACATTCCAGGAAAGCAATTAACGTTTAACATCCCTGTCACCTCTTAAGTCCACTAATTTCCACACATTAATCAACTACTCGGCTTTCTTCTACTCAGCTCCTGACAAGCTGCTGATATAAGTCTTGCAAAATAGCTAGTCCTCATCAACTTCTCCCAGATCAGATCTCATAATAGCTTTCGCAGCCTGTAGCTGTGTGCTTGTCAAAATGCCCTGTTATCTCTGTATCCTCAATGTCTTAAGGGTATGCCACACTAAGCGACATCGCTAACGAGATCGCTACTGCGTCACCATTTATGACGCAGTAGCGATCTCGTTAACGACTTAGCTGTTAGATTCCAAACACAACTCATCAGCGATCTGTGATTCCAAACACAACTCATCAGCGATCTGTATAACGACCTCTGCGGTCGTTGGGAAAACCTAGTCCCACCTGCGATGCTGGTGAAGTCGTTCATAAAGGGTGTCACACTCAGTGATTCAGGCTCACCAGCGGGACACCAACGACTAGTGTTGAGCGATACGATACCGCAAGTATCGGGTATCGGCCGATATTAGCTCTATCGGCCTTTCGATACTTAATTCCGATATTTTCGTCTTATCGGATACCGGAATCGGGATTGTCACTGTCACTGTCAGTGTCTGTCGGTCGGGTCTGTCAGGAGTCAGCGGCACTTACCTGGCAGAAGATCTCCGGCGGTCACGGGCTGGACTGCTTCATGGCCGCCATCATCTTTCCCCGGCGGTCACATGCAGTTTCTCGCGATAACTGCAGTGACTGCTGGGTAATCCCGGCCGTAAAGCAGTCAGTCCGATGACGTCACCGCCGGGGAAGCAGGTAATCAGCTGTGCTGCGTCGAGATGACCATTGTGATGTAGCAGAGCTGGATCGTCGTGGGACCCTCGTTACTATGGACTGCGTCGGACAGGTGGTATACTGTTGGTTTGTTTTTTTTCTTTTTTTACAGGAGATCGATGGCGTCGCAGGAATGAGAGTATAATAAAAGAAATGAAAACTGTGTTGTCTTTTTTATTTCAGTAAAATACTTTTTTCTTGCTGTGTCTTTTTTTTTATACATTTAAAAACTTTGGGATTAATAATGGATCGGTGTCTTATTGACACCTCTCCATTATTAACCGGGCTTATTCTCACCGTGCAATCAACGGTGACATTAACCCCTTATTACCCCGCTTGCCACCGCTACAGGGCAGTGGGAAGAGCCGGGTAAAGTGCCACAATTGGCACATCTTTTGATGCGCCAAATGTGGGGCTGCTGTAGCCTGGTATTATCAGGCTGTTGAGGGCCAAAATCCATGGGCCTTGATAGTCTTTTAATACCAGGCCGCAGCAGTCTGCATTTTACTTGGCTGGTTAACAAAAATAGGGGGACCCCAACGCCGTTTTTTTTTCGAGGGGATCCCCTATTTTTGTTAACCAGCCAAGATATGCAGACTGCTGTGGCCTGGTATTATCAGGCTGGCAAGGTCCATGGATATTGGATCCTTACCAGCCTGAAAAACCAGGCCTCAGCAGTCTGCTTCATCTGGCTGGTTAACAAAAATAGGGGGGACCCCACGCCAAATTTTTTTCGAGGGGATCCCCTATTTTTGTTAACCAGCCAAGATATGCAGACTGCTGTGGCCTGGTATTATCAGGCTGGCAAGCAGGGTCGGACTGAGGCACCGGGACACCGGAGAAACCTACGGTGGGCCCCAGCTCCTGCGTGGTGGGCCCTGATTTGAAAGGATAGGTCGCGGGGCAGAGGGGGTGGTGGCCCCGGGGCCCGCGCTCTGAGGGGGCCCACCCGGAGCTACGATACAGTTACATTCTGCGGCAGAGCAGGGAGAATCGCTCTCCCTGCTCTGCCGCCCGGAAGCTATGGGGCCTGAACAGGCGTTGGGGGGGCCCGGTGCCAGCAGTGGGCCCCCACCCGTCATCGGAGGGTCAGCTGTATCGGCATCCAGCCGATAAAGCTGACCGCATGGAGAGAGAAGGAGCGAGTGCTCCTACTCTCCCATAATCCCCCTCTCAGCGTATGACAGCGGGCGCAATAACATCACCTGCCGGCGCCCGCTGTCAGACGCTGAGAGGGAGAACAGTGAGCAGCACAGGAGCCGGGAGGTGAGGTTTTTTTAATTTTTTTTTTAATGGGGGTGCAGTCGAGTCCTGGCTGGAGAAGTCGTCATGTCGGTGTGGGCCAGATGGAAAAGACATGAAAAGTGAACAATTCCATTAGAAAGAACATCAGCGGTAAGTCATTATCTGTACCTGTGCTGTAATCTATTATATGTTCTGTAGGACTGGTATTATTTAACACAGACCATATGGCGGTAATATCAATATTGGTCTTTTTATATAGAGATTATTTTGGCCAACAGCGCGGTCATTTGCTGAGGTTCTCTGATGATGGGCCCACTCAGAAGTTTTGCCCCCACTAAACCAAAACCCTAGCTACGCCTATGGCTCTCTCTCTAGTCTTTCTTTCTCGCTCTCTGTTCTTTCCTTCTCGCTCTCTGTTCTTTTTTCTCTCTGTTCTTTCTTTCTCTCTTTTCTTTCTTTCCTCTCTTTCTTTCTCTGTTTGTTCTTTCTCTCTCGCTGCTCTTTCTTTCTTTTCCTCAGTACCAGCCACTGTGCCCTCATTACCAGTCAGTGTGATCAGCAGTGCTAAATGGTTACGCTTGGGGCGAGGATATGGGTGTGATTAGCTGTGAAATGGGTGTTGTCGGGGCGTGGCCTAAAATTTTCAGCGGCGCGCAACACGCGCCGCAGCCTTTAATCATCTTTCCTGTCTTCCAAATTTGGGAGGTATGCTATATGACCTCCCTACAACTTCTGGCCATGCTCCTGATGGTCTCGTGAGGGATCTCCTCCCACACCTGGACTAAAGCATCCACCAACTCCTGGACAGTCTGTGGTGCAACGTGGCATGGCCTAAAATTTTCTGCAGCATGCACAGCGTGCCACAGCCTTTGTCCCTCTTTCCCTTATTCAAAGGTTGGGAAGTATGATGTTGGGCCGCAAGAATATATTTTCTCTGGTGGGCCCAAGGTACTCCAGTCCGACGCTGCTGGCAAGGTCCATGTATGTTGGCTCCTTAACAGCCTTAAATACCATGCCTCAGCAGCAGGGGCGTACATATAAATCATGGGGCCCCATAGCAAAAGTCTGAATGTTCCCCACCCCCCCAAAAAAAAAACCCAGAGGCATTGTAAATGTAAAGTGCCAGCACAGTGAGGGAAGTTGAGTCGCACAGAGACAGGGGTTTTGGGGGTACTCGGCACCGATCACGTCGACTTCTATGGGGGATGTCACGAGTAGCACAGCTCGGTCCGTGACCTGGGCGATCACTGGAATGTGGGATATTTCCAGGGGATGATAGAATGTTCGTGTAGTTTGTCGTGACGCCACCTGTAGTACATGGTCAGGGTGTCCAGCGCTGCTGTGCAGGTCCTCTGGAAGGGATGGTGTAGTGCAGCTAGGTGAAAAGTCTTCTACAGGTAACACGCTATCCTTCCAGGGCAGATAGATGTGAGATAGAGCAATGGTGCAAAGTGATGTAGCAGAGTGGACTATGCGACGTAGTAAGAAAGCAGGAAACACTTCAAGTTAAACGTTGCATAATAAAATTTTTAATAATAACAATACAAAAGTGCAAATGGCTTATATTATGTGACATGTTTTGTTACTGTTCATACCCTTGATATGTGTTATACATGTGTGTTAATAAATACATATTCAACAAAAGTGCAAATAGCATTAGTGCCGAAGTTCGTGGAGACTTCTTAGGACTACAACCCCACCGGGTAACTTCACAGTGTCCTTTACTTGTGCTTGTGGAGGACCCGCTCCAAACCTCCAACTGTGGTCTTGGGTGGGCTGCAAGACTTTCCTTGAGCAGACCTCACTTTCGGCCACACCAAACGGGTTTTTAGTTTCTGAGGTAGTTGAAAATAGTGCACAGTAAAGTTTTTTGTAAAACCAAGATGGAGCACCGAAGTGGCAACTATTTACAGAAAAATTTGTGAGCCAGTACAGTTCATGGCTTCAAAGTTCAACATTTTCATTACAGTGAAACACCATTACCCAACCTGGGTATATTAAGGCAACAATAAACTTGTTCTTCTGAACATTCACCCGTCCGGGTACATCAAACCATTACCCAACCTGGGTATATTAAGGCAATAAACTTCTTTTTATGAACATTCACCCGTCCGGGTACATCAATAATTTAACTATTTACATACAGAGACCCTGTCCGGGTTATTTAGACTTCTTTGGCTGGCCTCTTCCAGGTACCACCTGGTACTCTTCTGGAGCTTGCCAAACATCCGTGACAGGAGGGTCCACCCAGACCTGATGACGTCGTGTGGCCTGTACAGTGACGTCGTGACCCGCTATCTGGGTCTGTGTGGCCACCTCTTTCATCTCCCTCCGGGTCTGGACCCCTATGTCCCGGACAGAACGAACCCCAGGGGGCCTAACAGGCGCCGGGTACGGGCCAGCTATCATTATCATGTCCATAGCTGGGGCTGCTGAGGAGACCACTGAGGGAGGCTGGGGAGATTTACGGAGTGGGGTGGGCACTTGTGCAGAGGCCTGGTTGGGGGAGGCTGAAGGCTCGTAGGGTCTGTCAGTTTCCTGACACTCTGGGGAGTAGGGGTCGCACCTGGTAACATTTAGGGCGTACCATCCATTGTAACCCCAGTGTCGGGTGTAAGTCACCAAGTCTCCTGGCAACAGGTCCCTCCCCGGGTGTCCTTCTGGGAGGTGAGCCTCCACGTCCCGCCGGGTTACAAAAACTTCTAAATAAAGTCCAGGCTCCTGGATGAAGCCCCAACCACCTTTTAACTTAAAGTTCCGTACTGCACCCTTACGCCGCGGCTCCCTCACCGTACTTTTATCCTTTCTCATACGTGCCTTCTCTGCCAGGTCCTTCTCCAGGTGACGTTGCCGAAGCTTTTGGGATTCTCGCTGCTCCCTTTGTCGCTCTGCTTCCCGCTCCCGACGTCTCCATTCTTCCTCCTGACGCCGGTTGTAATTCTCCTCCACCAGCATCTCCATGTCTCCACCACCAAACGCCAGCTTACGATGTACAGTTTGCGGCAGCTCTCCTGGCGCCCGCCAGTCCTGGCGGCGCTCACCTGCGGCTGAAGCAGCCGGCTCTGGAACAGATGACGGTCGGGGCTCCGGTACAGGCAGGTAGAGCTCTGGTGCCTGCGCGGCCTCCTCCATGAGGACGGGTGTCGCTTCTTCTGCCTCAGCGACGGGGGCAGACAGCGGGATCTGGAGTGCTGGTGCGGCGTTTTCTGCAGGAACGGGTGCCTCCACTGTGATACTGGCAACCGGTTCAGATTGCAAGGGCTGGGATGCCCGCACGGCCTCCTGTACTGGAACGGGTGCCTCCACTGAGATACTGGCAACCGGTTCAGATTGCAAGGGCTGGGATGCCCGCACGGCCTCCTGTACTGGAACGGGTGCCTCACCTTCCGGTACAGACACTTCAGGGGGTAAGAGGGATTGGCGCCGCTCCAATTGTAGTTTTAGGGCCCGCCAGCTCGCTTCCATCCTGGCGACCTCCTCCCGGTGCCGGGCCAGGTCTCTCAGGGTATCCTCCGCTTCTTCCAGCGTAGGAGGGTTTCCAGGCCGGGTGCCAAACGGTGGCTCCGTGGCGATCGGGTCGCTTCCGTGGGGGGAGAGCTCTGACTCCTCCATCCCTTCCCACTTCTGCTCACGTCCATTCGCCATCTCAGCAAAGTCACATGTGTCATTAGCATCAGGAGAGGCGACATCTTTTGTAGGGAGGCGGGACCTTCGCGTTCGTTTACGCCCACTGAGGAGGATGAGGAGGCGGAACTCCAGAGCTGTGGGGCACGATCTTACATTGCAGTAACATTTAGAGTGTGCGGACATCGTTTTCGCGCCACGGTGTGAGTGTACGCCCACGAGAGCACCCCCTTATTCTTCACCTGTGCCTCGTGGCGCAGATATGACGGAAAAATGGCAAATACAGTCTATGATGATTTTTGCAATTCTCAAGCAAAAAAACAGTTCAATTAAGGCACACAGGACTCGCTTATAGCGAGCTTCTGAATCCTGTTCGCTGGGTGCGATGCAACATCTCTGTGGCGACTGGACCCTCGGGTGCTTCTGTCTTTTCACAAATGCCGGCTTTACCCGGCAATTGAATCAGAGGCTATTTTACTATGTAGAAGTGAATAAACTATAAATATATGTATATATATATGTCACAATGACATGTATATATATATATATATATATATATATATATATATATGTATTCTAAGTGTGTATATTTTGTGTTTACAAGGAAAGAAAGTGTTTTTTTAGTTGCGATATTTTGTTCCCATAGACTTACATGGGACTTCCGGTATCGGAATCGAATATCGCCGATAGTTAGTGATATCGGCGATACCATTCCGATCCAATTTTTAGATATCGAGCAGTATCGCTCAACACTACCAACGACCAAAAAACGGCTCAGAACGTTCATGAGCGATCAGCGACATCTCAGCAGGGGCCACATCGCTGCTACATGTCACACACAGTTAAGTCGTTAACGAGATCGCTACTGCGTCATAATGGTGACGCAGTAGCGATCTCGTTAGCGATCTCGCTTGCGATCTCGCTTAGTGTGGCATACCCTTTAAGCTTGTTATCTCTGCTGCTTTAATGCAGCCGGCCAGAGATAAGCAGGGCAGAGATGGGACACCACAATTCGAGGGCCACTGCCTTGTGATTGCCTTCCAGGCTGAAAAGTGCCAGCCAGCCCCTGCTGGGTGGAGAACATTCAAAAACCCTTGGTGAGGCGCACACCCAGCTATATCCAGGTCACCACAGATATTCTTTGCACAAATTGTCAGCGCTGGGCTCACTTCTGTAGGACACGATACTAGCCACCATGGATGTAGAGTCTCTCTATTCCGACATTCCTCATGAGGATAAAATTGCAGCATGCAAAAATTTCCTTCAAAAGAACAATCTAGCCACAGAACCAACACTGAAATTTATTAGGTTTGTGCTCCATCACAACTATTTTTCTTTTGGGAACAATTTATACCAACAGTGTATGGGCAGCGCCATGGGAAGCAAAATGTCCCCACAATATGCTAACTTATTTATGGCGAAACTAGAGGAGTTTTTGTTATCTTGCGCTAATAAACCTCTTGTATACTTCCGCTACATTGATGATCTGCTAATAATCTGGACAGGCTCAAAAGATGAACTGCTCACCTTTCAGAATAACTTCAACAAGTACCACTCAACCATCAAGCTCACCCTCAACTTTTCAAAGTCCCAAATACATTTTCTGGACATGACCATATACATCAAGGACAATGCCATACAAACATCAATTTACAATAAGCCCACAGGATGTCTGGCATATCTTAGATGGAACAGCTTTCATCCAAGACACACAAAAAATCCATCATCTACAGTCAAGCACTGAGGTATATTCAAATCTGTTCAGAAAGTAAAGACAGGGAACTACAGCTGCTATCTCTGAGGAATACATTCCTACAACAAGGATACCATCCACTGCTAATAGATGAACAGATCCACAGGGCTATAAGAATCCCAAGAAGCAGCCTCCTGGATTACAAACTGAGAGAGGACAACAACAGGGTACCTCTAGTGGTCACATACAATCCCCACATGAGCATCCTAAGGAAAATTGGTGCTTATCTCCGAGACTCCGACCCATATTACACAGAGACCACAAATTGAAAGACATATTCCCAGAACTACCACTTCTCTCCTACAAACGGCCCCCTAACTTAAGGAATCTCCTTGTCAGCAGTGTCCTCTCATGACCATCAGTGACTGGCACATTCCCATGTAACAATAAAAAATGCAAAACTTGTACCCACGTATTATCAACAAATATAGTCCGCTTTAGGCCTCTTTCACACATCAGTCTTTTACAATCAGGCACAATTCGTCCAATTTCTAAAAAGACGGATCCAGCGCAGATTGCAAAAAACTCATGTGCCGGATCCGGTTTCTAGCTGGATCCGTCGTGAACTTTTGAACCCAGAAAATGTATTGTACGCATGTCTGAGAGAGAGAGACCTTGGTTTTCGGCTTCCAGGCATGCGTAGAAGAAGAAAACGTAGTCTGGTGGCCGGATCAGTGCTATGCCTGATCCAGCACCCATACACTTTTAGGCTAAGTGCACACATTCAGGAATATTTGCGTTTTTTTCGCGTTTTTTCCACGATTTTCCGCGGTAAAAACGCAAGCATTAAGCATCCTATACATGTTAATTGATTCCGCATGTTTTGGCCACATGTTGCGTTTTTTTCCGTGAAAAAAACGATTTGCGGAAAAAATAGCAACATGTTCATTAATTTTGCGGAATGTAAGCGGTTCATGTGCGATGGTACCCAGGGTCTGGAGGAGAGGAGACTCTCCTCCAGGCCCTGGGTACCATATCCCTGGTAAAACAATAATTAAAATAAAAAATAATGATATTCTCACCTTCCGGCGGCCCCCGCAGCCTTCCCGCCTTCAGCGACGCTCCCGGTCCCAGGAGTCCTTTGCGAGAATCACTCAGATGGCGTAGCGGCCTCGCGTGATTCTACGTCATCGGGGTGATTTGTCGCAAAGGACTCCTGGGAACGGGAGTTGCCGGGAGCGTCGCTGAAGGCGGGAAAGCTGCGGGGGCCGCCGGAAGGTGAGAATATCATTATTTATTAATTTTTTTATTATTTTTACATTAGATCTTTTTACTATTGATGCGGCATAGGCGGCATCAATAGTAATAAGTTGGTCACACGTGTCAAACGCTATGTTTGACTCGTGTGACCAACCTGTCAATCAGTTTTCCAAGCGATGCTACAGATCGCGAGGAAAACGCTAGCATTCTGCAAGCTAATTACGCTTGCAAAACGCTAGTTTCTGGCGGGAATACGCATACAAAAAAAATGCGTATTTCCCGCAGGAGAAGTGCGGGATTGCCACGGAAATTTCCTTGTCCTCAGGCGTTTTCCTGATGTCCCAAACAATCGAAAAGGGGATTCATCAGAGAAAATAACTTTACCCCAGTCCTCAGCAGTCCACTGCCTGTACCTTTTGCAAAATATCAGTCTGTCCATGATGTTTTTTCTGGAGAGAAGTGGCTTCTTTGCTGCCCTCCTTGAGACCAGGCCTTGCTCCAAGAGTCTCCGCCTCACAGTGCGTGCAGATGCACTCACACCTGCCTGCTGCCATTCCTGAGCAAGCTCTGCACTGCTGGTAGCCCGATCCCGCAGCTGAAACACTTTTAAGAGATGGTCCTGGCGCTTGCTGGTCTTTCTTGGGCGCCCTGGAGCCTTTTTGGCAACAATGGAACCTCTCTCCTTGAAGTTCTTGATGATGCGATAGATTGTTGACTGAGGTGCAATCTTTCTAGCTGCGATACTCTTCCCTGTTAGGCCATTTTTGTGCATTGCAATGATGACTGCACGTGTTTCTTTAGAGATAGATATTCAGTGGAAGCAAACAGCTGAATAGAATCCCCACCTCTGCTATCTGTGTTGAATGCTGCACTATATATTAATGGTATGAACTGCATTCAGTGGAAGCAAACAGCTGAATAGAATCCCCACCTCTGCTATCTGTGTTGAATGCTGCACTATATATTAATGGTATGAACTGCATTCAGTGGAAGCAAACAGCTGAATAGAATCCCCACCTCTGCTATCTGTGTTGAATGCTGCACTATATATTAATGGTATGAACTGCATTCAGTGGAAGCAAACAGCTGAATAGAATCCCCACCTCTGCTATCTGTGTTGAATGCTGCACTATATATTAATGGTATGAACTGCATTCAGTGGAAGCAAACAGCTGAATAGAATCCCCACCTCTGCTATCTGTGTTGAATGCTGCACTATATATTAATGGTGTGCACTCCATACCTCTACTTGCTGCCAAGCACTGCTTTACCATCTTGCAACATAGTTTAATGTGCCTGTTAATAAGGCTTTGGAATAATTCATTTTTGCACTGTGTTTAAAATACTTACTGCTTTATATCCCGGTGACTGGGGCCTCTCTAGATGCTATCAGGTGGAAGGTGCTAAAGCATATAGATGTTGCCAGGTAGCCTTTGATGATCTAACCACCCCCTGGTGTGCTGGCCCCAGCTGGCAAATTATCCCAAAACAGCCCCCACAATCCCACTTTCCTGACCCTGTAGTGTGGACTATATATTTAGGAGTAGTCTAAGGGGCGCACGCAGTAAGGGGGGCGCACGCATCACAGAAAGCAAAGCATCACGAAAGACAAGCATCGAGTAAAAGGCAGTTATCCATGGCAGTTAATCAGGCAGGAATAGTAACCCACACTTTACTTTCTTTTAATTATGTTCTCTATCTCTATCCTCTGTGTTCCCTTGCCACCACATTCACTGCCCATCCCCTCCTCACGACTCATATACATCAGCCTCCATACTTCCTCTCCATGTACAGTTTCATGCACTCCTCACCTCCTAAGAAAACTCAGCCATCTTGCCAAACATATCTCAGAAAACTATTTATAAATCCAACAACTACCTGCTCTTTATCTTCCTACTCCTACTGATTTCAGGGGACATCTCCCCAACCCTGGTCCATCCCCCAACCTCAATCCCTACCCTACCTCATTTCGAAACCATAATAATCTTGTTAATATTACTTGCACTCCCTCATCTCCTTCTTTCAACTGTGCCCTCTGGAATCCAAGGTCTGCATGCAATAAACTATCTTTCCTGCACAACTACTTTCTGAACAACTCTCTTCATCTGTTGGCCCTCACTGAAACCTGGATTCAGGATTCTGACACGGTCTCCCCTGCTGCCATTTCCTATGGTGGCTTACAGTTCTCCCATTCCCCGAGACCCACAAACAGACATGGTGGTGGAGTTGGCATACTCCTGTCCCCACAATGCACTTTCCAGGTCATCCCCCCAATTCCATCACTCTCATTCCCTTCTTTTGAGGTCCACACTAGAGTTGAGCGATACTTTCCGATATCCAAAAGTATCGGAATCGGAATGGTATCGCCGATACACAAAAAATATCGGCGATACCCGATACCGATACCGGAAATACAATGTAAGTCTATGGGAACAAAATATCGGAATTAAAAAAAAACCATTCTTGCCTTGTTGGTTAATTGTACATGAAGGAAAACAACAAAGAGTAATGTAGAATTTATTGGGGGAGGTTGAGGAGACATTAAAGGCATAGATGTTTAACACAATGCAATGGAATAGCATTAATATTTCTTTTTTTGAAATACGTTTGGATTGACGAAGAAATTGACAATGTTGTTAACCTTTTTTCTATTTTGTCAAATATGTCTGTTTCACAACTTCCATGCTCTTCACCTTTTTAACTTTTCACACACTTTCTCCTTCATAATCTTCAGCAGCATCATCTTTCTCATCAAATTATTCTTCATCTTCACCTTCTTAATCTTCTAAAACTTCTTGCTATTCATATTTTTTAACATTACTTATATTGTTCTTATTAAACAGTTATTTTCTTCATATTCTACTTCTTCATTTCTTCTATTCATCCTTTTCATCATATTCTTATTTGTGACAGACATTCCTGTACTTGTAATCTGTAAAACTCTGAATTTTCATCCTTCCGTTCTTGCTGTCACGAAAGATTTTAATTACAACAGTATTTGTCCGCGTTCAGTTTAGCCTGCAGCAGCATCAGGCATTTTCCAGGGGCACCACGAGGAGGAACGGACTCACCCCCATACACTGCTTAGTCTTCTTCTGCTTAGAATTTAGAGCATATATTTTGCTCTTCATTTTGGTCTTATACTTAATGTTCTTCTGCTTTTTGATCTTCTGCTTATTGTTCTTCTGTCTCTTGTTCTGTATCTTGTAGTTTGTCTTAACCTTCTTTGTCCTGTTGGTGATGGTACAAAAGCCAATGGAAGTAACGAGGACCAGCTGACTGTGCTGGAACCCGGGGGGTCAGCAGAAGGAAAAGAGCCAATGGCACAACCGAGGACCAGCTGACGTTACTGGGACACGGTTACTAAGCAGGAGGTACCTGTGCTCCAAAGCACTACCAAGGACCAGCAGACGTTGCTGGAACTCGGATACCGACATGGAGGCACCTAGGCCAAAGGCACTGCGGAGAACCAGCTGACGGTACTGGAACCCGGATGGGTAGCAGAAGGTACAAGAGCCAATGAAAGTAACGAGGACCAGCTGACTGTGCTGGAACCCGGAGGGTCAGCAGAAGGAAAAGAGCCAATGGCACAACCGAGGACCAGCTGACGTTACTGGGACACGGTTACTAAGCAGGAGGTACCTGTGCTCCAAAGCACTACCAAGGACCAGCAGACGTTGCTGGAACTCGGATACCGACATGGAGGCACCTAGGCCAAAGGCACTGCGGAGAACCAGCTGACGGTACTGGAACCCGGATGGGTAGCAGAAGGTACCCATGGAAATTAAAGTTGAGGCAGCAGGACTGTTTGCCGTTCACACAGCAGGGGAACAGCTGACATTACTGAACCCCAGTAACACGGGAGCAAGTGTAGACTGTGCTAACAGCACTTCCGAGAAACAACTGGCGGTGTTGTAGCCCAGGGATGAGAAGAGAACATGGTGGAGGCAGCAGGACTGTTTTCCGTTCACACAGCAGGGGAACAGCTGACATTACTGAACCCCAGTAACACAGGAGCAAGTGTAGACTGTGCTAACAGCACTTCCGAGAAACAACTGGCGGTGTTGTAACCCAGGGATGAGAAGAGAACAGGGTGGAGGCAGCAGGACTTTTTGCCGTTCACACAGCAGGGAACAGCTGACATTACTGAACCCCAGTAACACAGGAGCAAGTGTAGACTGTGCTAACAGCACTTCCGAGAAACAACTGGCGGTGTTGTAACCCAGGGATGAGAAGAGAACAGGGTGGAGGCAGCAGGACTTTTTGCCGTTCACACAGCAGGGGAACAGCTGACATTACTGAACCCCAGTAACACAGGAGCAAGTGTAGACTGTGCTAACAGCACTTCCGAGAAACAACTGGCGGTGTTGTAACCCAGGGATGAGAAGAGAACAGGGTGGAGGCAGCAGGACTTTTTGCCGTTCACACAGCAGGGGAACAGCTGACATTACTGAACCCCAGTAACATGGGAGCAAGTGTTAACTGTGCTAACAGCACTTCCGAGAAACAACTGGCGGTGTTGTAGCCCAGGGATGAGAAGAGAACAGGGTGGAGGCAGCAGGACTTTTTGCCGTTCACACAGCAGGGGAACAGCTGACATTACTGAACCCCAGTAACACAGGAGCAAGTGTAGACTGTGCTAACAGCACTTCCGAGAAAACAACTGGAGGTGTTGTAACCCAGGGATGAGAAGAGAACAGGGTGGAGGCAGCAGGACTTTTTGCCGTTCACACAGCAGGGGAACAGCTGACATTACTGAACCCCAGTAACACAGGAGCAAGTGTAGACTGTGCTAACAGCACTTCCGAGAAACAACTGGCGGTGTTGTAACCCAGGGATGAGAAGAGAACAGGGTGGAGGCAGCAGGACTTTTTGCCGTTCACACAGCAGGGGAACAGCTGACATTACTGAACCCCAGTAACACAGGAGCAAGTGTAGACTGTGCTAACAGCACTTCCGAGAAACAACTGGAGGTGTTGTAACCCAGGGATGAGAAGAGAACAGGGTGGAGGCAGCAGGACTTTTTGCCGTTCACACAGCAGGGGAACAGCTGACATTACTGAACCCCAGTAACACAGGAGCAAGTGTAGACTGTGCTAACAGCACTTCCGAGAAACAACTGGCGGTGTTGTAACCCAGGAATGAGAAGAGAACAGGGTGGAGGCAGCAGGACTTTTTGCCGTTCACACAGCAGGGGAACAGCTGACATTACTGAACCCCAGTAACACAGGAGCAAGTGTAGACTGTGCTAACAGCACTTCCGAGAAACAACTGGAGGTGTTGTAACCCAGGGATGAGAAGAAACAGGATGGAGGCAGCAGGACTTTTTGCCGTTCACACAGCAGGGGAACAGCTGACATTACTGAACCCCAGTAACACAGGAGCAAGTGTAGACTGTGCTAACAGCACTTCCGAGAAACAACTGGCGGTGTTGTAACCCAGGGATGAGAAGAGAACAGGGTGGAGGCAGCAGGACTTTTTGCCGTTCACACAGCAGGGGAACAGCTGACATTACTGAACCCCAGTAACACAGGAGCAAGTGTAGACTGTGCTAACAGCACTTCCGAGCAACAACTGGCGGTGTTGGAGCCCAGGGTCAAGGAGGATGTTTAAATACTAGATCAAGTATTTTCCTTGTTACGTGTCAATTAAAATGTCTATACTCCAAACAAGAGATATATAACCTTTAGTACCATAAGATGATGATTTTACTTTAAAAAATATATGTAAATTAATAATTGACAAACATAAACGCATACATTAACATGTTGAAAAGCAATGCAAACCACAATAAAAATCGGTTAAATAATCTGCTATACGGTTTTAAATAAAAGCATACAAGTACATATCAGAATCCATTAATGATGGATAAGTAACAGTATGTACACCATTTTCATTTGCTGAATAATATCACTAAAAAGTTTTTAAAAATATCTAAAATTTCCATCATGTAATACTGATAATATGTGCCAATCATTTATATTAACAAAAAAAACCTTTAAAAAGTGCATAGTGAAAACAGCTATTTATGCCTGACTGTGGACTTGCAAGCATGACAATGGATAGATAAGGTATATATAGATGAGACTGCATAGCCACAGATGGTGAATGGCGATGTAATACTGTACCTCAATAAAGTGTGCGTTACTACTACATCCTTTTTTTATATAGCTTTATAAAAGGGTACGTGCATGTATGCTTGCGCCTTTGTTTGGACGCACAGACTGGCTTCCTGCTGTGACGCGTTGGGTATTGGAGCGTCTGTGCGTCTTATGACGCAGACTAACATTCACGGTGCGCATCGTTCATCATCGCAAGCGTACCGACAACACAAAGGCGTTGTCATGACTGCTTTACTCAGTAAACATGCACCTATGATGAAACATACACGCATGTGCCCTATTACATAACAAGCTACAAGAAAAATGCGTGTGAGGTGTGACACAGCTGTTTTGTTAAGGTACAGTATTATATCGACATTGTACAGGTGTCGCTATTCAGTCTGATAAATAGATATCATTCACCTATTCTATCAGTTGTCGTTCTTTCAGCACCACTTACAGGTATATATTTTGCTATTGTGACTATGCACTATTGACTTTACCAAGGTAATGCATGATTTTTGTTAGCGATTATCATGTTTACATGAAGGACCTTTATGATATGGGCTGTTAACTTTCTAATCAAATATGTATTTTTTAAAATGACACAAATATAAGTAATGTTGAAGAGGACTATTCCTACATGCATTGTTTGCACAATATTACAGGTGTACATCACGTCCCTTAATCAACATTGGATATTATATTTACTTGTATGCTTTTATTTCAAAGGCAAGAACACTGAAGTATAACCTTCGCACTGCAGCAGTTGTCAAAGTTCAACCCACATTATGCACTTCCAACATTGCAGTATTTGAGTCATCATGATGTGAGTTGGATTTGTCTAAGCTATGGAGTGACAAGGTTGACCATCAGTATCCTATAGCATAAGTAGGCTTTTGTGTTTGCATTTGTTTTCGACATGTGCATATCTGTAATAATATGTCACAATTATTTTGTTACAGATTTGTGACAAAGACAAATCATTTTATGGTTTGAAAGTTGACGTTTCAAATGTTTACAGCTTAGAAATCATGGTGTAGCCTCATATCTATGTGTAGCACTAGACACTTTGAGATGTCATGTTTTTTTCACCATGATTAGGTAGCTAGCAGTAATTTTTGCCGGACACACAGCAGGGGAACAGCAGGCGTTACTGAACCCCACAAACACATCAGCGATTGTTTTCATCTGTGCATCTAACACTTCTGAGCAGCAACTGGCGCTGTTGAAGCCCAGGGTCAAGGAGGGTGTAGGCAGAGGCCTAGTATGAGACGTTTGAAGTTGAAGTTGTAGTTAGCAGCAGTAATTTTTGCCAGACACACAGCAGGGGAACAGCAGGCGTTACTGAACCCCACAAACACATCAGCGATTGTTTTCATCTGTGCATCTAACACTTCTGAGCAGCAACTGGCGCTGTTGAAGCCCAGGGTCAAGGAGGGTGTAGGCAGAGGCCTAGTATGAGACGTTTGAAGTTGAAGTTGTAGTTAGCAGCAGTAATTTTTGCCAGACACACAGCAGGGGAACAGCAGGCGTTACTGAACCCCACAAACACATCAGCGATTGTTTTCATCTGTGCATCTAACACTTCTGAGCAGCAACTGGCGCTGTTGAAGCCCAGGGTCAAGGAGGGTGTAGGCAGAGGCCTAGTATGAGACGTTTGAAGTTGAAGTTGTAGTTAGCAGCAGTAATTTTTGCCAGACACACAGCAGGGGAACAGCAGGCGTTACTGAACCCCACAAACACATCAGCGATTGTTTTCATCTGTGCATCTAACACTTCTGAGCAGCAACTGGCGCTGTTGAAGCCCAGGGTCAAGGAGGGTGTAGGCACAAAATATTGAGTTATTGCCTTGTTACGTGGCCATTGCAAATGTATGTACTTCAAACAAGAATAAATGAACTTTTACTACAACAATAAAATGATAAATTTCAATTACAAGAATAGAAAAATATTTATACTTGACAGTCCTCTGTGGTTGATAACGTTTAATGGCTAACTGAAAATATGGTAACAAATTCAAAGCTTTCGAGACTACTCAGGTGTCTTCATCAGGCTAAGAGTAAAGCCAAAAATGAAGAATCACATATTTCTACACACAACAGGACACAGGAATAGCTAAGACAAGTGAGGGAGGGACAAGTGAGGGGAGAACGGCAACAAAAAGGAGAACAAGGATGAATTATCAGCGCCACACAATCACAGATAAATTAATGAATTTACCTGTGGCAAAAGACTTTTGTATGCCCGGTCATAGCATCATGGATATGGAATTACTGGTATTAAAATATAACTTCAAATATGAGAAACGTACAAAGGTTTCAGAATATAAGCTCATCATGACCTTTGACACTGTTAGTGATGGAATGAATAGATCACATGGATTTATGTCATTCTATATCAATTAAGGAATCTGCGTCTATGCCCTTCCAGGGTCATGAAAACCCAAAAAAATACGCCAATGAGAGGGCAATCAAACTTTCTATCCTTATCTAGGAACTGTTCCAATATTTATGTTCATCCCTGTGAGATAATGACAGTTCTGATACACGTCACTTACTTGTCTTACCTATTGCACTATTCCTGTGTCCTGTTGTGTATAGAAATATGTGATGCTTAATTTTTTTAGTTAGTCTTTCCCTGATGAAGAGACGTGAGTAGCCTTGAAAGCTTGCAATTTGTTTCCATCTTTTCAGTTATCCATTAAAAGGTATCAACCACTGCTGACTCTGAAGTCTAAATATTTTTCTATCTACTGGCTAACACGGTACAAAGATACACATGTTTTCTAATTTCAAGAAGGAAAAATAAAGAAAATACAAATATAAACGCATATATGCACATGCCAAAAATAAATGGAACAACACAACACCCAAAAAATTGGTAACAAAATATAGTGTTGTAAATTTAAGAATAAAAGTCCATTTTTTTTTTTATGAATAATGCTTAAGGAACGCTATGTTAAACCATAACATAGTGAAGACAATGGATTTTGTAATAGTCACTCATCATCATCATCGCAAATTTTATGTGACAGTCACAGACATTTCAATTATTTAAGTTCATAAAATCGTAACTTTCTATAGCATGTATGACATGTCCAGCATGGACTCATCAATGTGATTGATGACACAATAATGTACAATAAAAAATAACCATTTAAAAAAACATTAGGCATTGTTTGTCACAATTTAAGTGTGTGCCTGCAAGTGTAGGTGAAACAAAGGCTACGGATAGCAAAGGTATATTCTATGTCTGTATCAGACAGTGGACAGCCTCTGATGGGTAATGCCGATGTTATACTGTACGTCAATAAAGTCTGCGGCTGAAATCATGCATTTTTTGCTTGTAGAGTGTTGAAGAGGGTAAAAGAATGTCTGGTTGCGCAAAGCTTTATCCGTCAACACTACCTTCCTACTGTCACGCGTAGGGTAGGGTAGCGTGTGGCAATTAGCTGACTATCAAATGTGAGGTTAGGCTGCGTTATTGCGCACTAGGGACGCAAAAAAAAATACAGCAGTAATAATTTAATGTGTAATACTCCACCTTTGACAAACAAAAAAATTACGTTCCCTCTTTAACAATGTACAAGACTAACAAGCCTAATGGTTGACGCTGACTTAATTGAGATACAGTATTACATCAACATTGTCCATGAGTAACTATGCACTGTGATACCTATATACCAGTATTAATTTATATCTCTTGTGGTTGTTTCAACAGCACTTGCAGGTATAACTACCTATTGTCAGTATGCATGATGCACTTTCTAGATGTAATAATTTATTATTGGACATTATTACCATGTTTACATGCTGGCCATTTCATATATGGTGTTTGAAGTTACAGTTGGCATCAGTATGTGTATTTTATAATGTCTGTCATAAATAAAACTCGTGATGATGATGATGAGGATTTAATGATTCGTACATCCATTGACTGCATTATCTTACAGGTACAGATAAAGTTCCTTAAAAAAGCATTAATTCATAAGTCTGAAATGTACTTTTATGCATTAATTTCAAAATGTAAAGAGTAGACTATGTTTTATTTTTTGTTACCATTTCTAATAGACATGTGCAGATATGCGCTGTGATGACAAATTATTATTTGTCCATATTTGTCATAAAAATTTATCATTCTAGGCCTGCAAAACTTCACAATTTCATGTTTTCAGCATAACAAGCAGGGTGACGGCTCTTCCCTTTGGAGCATGTTGGTCATGTGTTTTTCTGTCCATGTGTCGCGAACAGGAGACTTCTTGCGTTCACACAGCAGGGGAACAGCTGGCGTTACTGAACCCCACTAACAGTAGAGCTTGTGTTTTGTTTCTGTGGACACGACACTTCTGAGCAGCAACTGGCAGTGTTGGAGCCCAGGGAGTAGAGTTCAGGTGGTAGAAAGATGAACATAACAGGAGACATGGATAACGTTGCGAACCAGTTATTTAGTCTGAAAACGGACAGACAAATTCTGGCGAGATCTATGCCTTGTTCATTTTCAGAAAAGTAAGCCGGTCTACATTATCGGAGGATAGTCGCATGCGACGGTCTGTTAGTACACCACCTGCAGCACTAAAGACGCGCTCCGATAATACACTGGCAGCAGGGCAAGCCAGCACCTCCAATGCATACTGGCTAAGCTCTGGCCATGTATCCAGCTTAGAGACCCAAAACTTGAATGGGGAAGAGCCATCTGGGAGTACACTGAGAGGCAAAGCCAAGTAGTCTGTCACCATCTGACGGATACGTTGCCTCCCGCTGACTGGAGCCCTCTCGGATGGTGTAGACATTTGTGGCGCTGCCACAAAACTTTGCCACATTTTTAACATACTGGTCTTTCCTGTGCAGAGGCACTGCGTGTGCTCCCTCTTGTTGCAGAGCTCTCTACACTGCCCGACGCACAGAGCTGCTTTGTAAAGCAGTAGCAGCAGCAGTGCTCTCGGCAGTAAGGTAGAACATTAGGGATTGCACCAGTGTGTCTTGGTACTCCCGCATTTTACGCTCCCGGTTCAACGGTGTGATGAGGCTTTTGACGTTGTCCCGGTAGCGAGGGTCTAGGAGGGTGTACACCCAATAATCAGACGTCGTGAGAATGTGGGCGATGCGGCGGTCGTTTCTTAGGCACTGCAGCATGAAATCAACCATGTGCTGCAGACTCCCAACTGGCAAAGAAACGCAAGAGGCGTTATCTCTGCCTGCTCTGCATCACCCCACCCTCGCTCTACATACTGACTAGAGCGTTGTGTACCTCCCTCTGGAGCGATGTCTTCCTCCTCCATTGACTCCTCCTCCTCATCCTCCTCACAAAGTGAGCCCTGCCCAGCCCTTTGTGAGGAACCACGTTGCGCTGACTTTCCAGAAGGTGATGGAATTTGTGACTCCTCATCCTCCACCTCTTCCAAAACCTCATCCCTTATTGCTTGCAGTGTTTTTTGAAGCAGGCAGATAAGGGGGACAGTCAGGCTGACTAGTGCATCATCTGCACTCGCCATCCGCGTTGACTCATCAAACGCACGCAAAAACGTGGCACATGTCCTTCATAGTGGCCCACTCATTAATGGTGAAGTGTGGACGGCGCAAATTGCGTGTTGATTGCGCCTGATGCAGCTGATACTCCATAACTGCTGGCTGCTGCTCACACAACCGCTCCAACATATGTAACGTTGAATTCCACCTGGTGGATACGTCACATATGATGCGATGTTCAGGAAGGCGCAATCTGCGTTGCAGAGCTGCAATGCGCGATCTGGCCATGCTGGAACGTCGCAAGTGAGCGCACTCTAGGCGGACCTTGTGCAGCAGTGCATCAAGATCCGGATAGTCCCTCAAAAAACTCTGCACGACCAAGTTGAGCACATGTGCCAGACATGGTATGTGAGTGAGTTTGCCAAGGCCCAGAGCTGCCACAGATTTCGGCCATTGTCACACACTACCAAGCCTGGCTGGAGATTCGCTGGCAAAAACCACACGTCGCTCTCCTGCTTGATGGCATTCCAGACCTCCTGCGCTGTGTGGCTTTGATTCCCCATGGGAATTAATTTCAGAACGGCCTTTTGCCGTTTGGCCACGGCTGTGCTCATATCGGTCGCATCAGGTAAGCGTCCACGGGTCCATGTGGAGGTAGACCGTGACGGCTCCTGCAGCGATGATTCTGAGGAACTGGAGTAGGAGGAGGAGTCAATGTGGACAGACTTTATTCCGGCAATCCTTGGAGTTGGCAGAACACGTACAGCGCCACTCGCAAGATGTGTACCCGGCTCCACAACATTCACCCAATGGGCAGTGAGTGAAAGGTATCGTCCCTGGCCATGGGTACTGGTCCACGCATCGGTGGTCAGGTGGACCTTGCTACTGACGGCGTTTAGTAGCGCATGTTTAATTTTTGCCTCAACATGCTTTTGCAGACCAGGGACGGCTTGCCTGCTGAAATAAAATCGGCTGGGCACATTGTATTGTGGGACTGCCAATGCCATTAATTCACGGAAACTGTCAGTCTCCACC
>JARQOD010000002.1:328547648-328598314 GCA_033576555.1 Oophaga sylvatica
CATTCTGTTCCAACTGGACTTCTTACTATACGCGCCGCTCTACTGAGGAGGATTTTTCAAACAGGCAGATATTAAAAAATGCCTATTAGAACGAGGATATAAAAAACGGATAAAAAAGGCGTTAAATGAGCAAAACATGTCTAGACAAACCTTCTCTAAAACTAGAAAAAAAAAGATGGAGGGATAGTGAGATTTTATTACTAATTTCCCTTTCTAAATTTCCCCCCAAAATGAGAAAATTTTTAGAAAGGTCGGGGGATATTCAAAAAAGTACCCGTTCTATCGAGTTTCCCGTTTGAGTAGCCTTTTACCCCCGGGAGGTACGCAATCTGCGCGACTTTTTAGTACATAGTCACTATGTTGGCCTTCCACATAAGACTTTTTTAGTGATTTTGTAAAAACAAAGGGTTGGCCCCCATTTGGTCTTGGTGGCTTGCCGCAATACCCAACGTTGATTCTTTTTAAATCCTCGAGATCACGCCCCTTTTAAAAATTTGACAAAAAATTTTCCTGCACTACCCAAAACGTCATCATTTTGTACCTGTCCAGTGAAAGATTTTTGTGGGGTACTTCGCGTCAATTAAAGGGGTGAAAGGGAAATGTTTAGGAATTTTTGGTCAGCCAAAAAAAAGAAGAGGTTCATCTTTTAAAAAAACCATCCCACGAAATTTCAGGACCCACCTGGGTGTGATGGTGGCAGATTTTTTAAAATGAGAGGTATAAATGATGACGTAAAATTCGGGGTGGCGGGTTTCTAAGAAATTGGCACAGCTTTAATCAAAGGTATGGCTGCTCGATCGGTGCAACCTCTGGGACTCAATGAACATTTAAGCTATGCCCCATTCTTATGATCACCTGTCTGTGTTGATGGTCGTTGCCAGACACACATATTGTTTTTATATTATTGTTTTTACATTGTTTTTATTATTCCACTAACTTTGCCTCCCTGTGCTCCAGTAGTTCCATCTCGAATCATTCTCTATATATGAAGATTAAGAACATTATATGATTGAAATCCAGGAACAGGATAATGTCTTACCATTTTGGACCCGTTATAAGAATTCCTATCATTGAATACCAGAAGCCTCTCTACCAGCAATGATTTCGGCAGAAGTTAATTCAAGATTTTCTGCTTTCTATCTATTGATTATATATCTGTTATTATTATGTCAATCTTAGCGCTTCATGAAAAATGTTTGATATGGTTATAGGTCGGTGAGGCCCCTGCTGGTACGCGCACACTGTCATGTTTTTACATGCCGCTCTCTGGCTTTCGGCGTCTTTCAGGCGATGGCAGATCATTCTGCCTATTGCTGTGACGCCGACGCCAGGGGGCGTCATGTTTGATATGACGATGTGCGCGTCACTGGAAGCAGGTGACATCACTTCCGGTCACATGACCGGAGATCTGTGACGCGGTCTGGAGGGACGAGTTCCTCTATCATAAGGTATTTAAGGAGCGCGGATAGGGAGGTGTGTGTGCCCCCTGAAGAAGGATTGGACCGAAACGTGCGTTGGGGTGCGCACACACACCCCCCTTCACCCTCCACACTTGTGCATTGCTTCTCTGTGCTGCCAGGTAATATGTCAGTTTCTGTGTTACAGTTTTTCTGGCTTGATCCGGACCTTCATTGTTGATAAGGTGCATTACACAGAAATAGATTGTCTTTTATGTCACAGCTCGTTATCAATCTTATTAGAATATTTATTAGCTTTTGACAAATGACACACTAGCATATCGCTCGACTGTAGCCCATTCTGCAATATCGCACCCATAGCCTTTTCTGCAGTTCATTAAAAGGGCAGCATTTTTGACCTCTTCTGTTTAATATAGACCACCAGTACATACATGTGTTGTAGGTTTTATCTATTGTGATAATTATGCTGTTCTATACTATGCTTCTAATTGCAGGTATAGGTGAGCTTGTGGGCTATTTAGGGCAGTAATTTCTGCCTTATTGTCTTTAAAATTAGTTCTAGGTGTTGAGTGATTTATGTTAATTATATATGTTATTTTGCTTTAATTGTTTGTCATAGCACAATTCTGAGGGTATTGGGGGTGTTGTGCCCCTTGTCGTATTTTTAACTTATATGTGTGCAGTGCTTACATCCATTTTGGATGTGGGTTGCCCCTTTCTGTACTACTTGTGTCGGTTGTCTAATTAATTAATAAAGATTTCTATTTTACATATGGACTAGTACATCTCTTTTCCACCCAGGTGGTTTGTGTTCTTTAAGTAATTGATGTGTCCACACATTTCCATATCCACTCCTAGCTCCCCAGGATAGGGCCTTTTTGATTGTTGCATTAGGATGTGGTGGTTCTGGTCATATGTGTATTATCTAACTTTTGCTGTGTTTTGCACAGACCTTTCACCAGACATGGACTTCAAGGCCAAGGATAAAGTTTGGCTGTCTCAAATCGACCAGGTTTTTTGCAGTGGGGGTGACACACCCACACAGACGGATGATCAGGGATGGGATGAACAAGCTACGGAATATCGGAATATGGTCATCAAAAGAACCAAAATTTGGTGGACTAGAGCATTTCTTTATAAATATCTGGATAAAAAATTGATTCCCAGGGGTTTGCGCATACGCACTATACCCACATTTCCTGTGGAAGATAGTGATATTAGATCTAAATGGGAAGAGGCATGCAATGATTGCTCCAATAAATTAATGAGATTGCTTTGCGAATTGAATTCTAAAATTATTTCGGATTTGGAGGATAAAATAAGTAAAATTAACGATGTATTGAAAACCAATGATATGCCGGAGAAATTTCAAAATCTCAACAATCAGTTGGAAAAAGATGTAGATGGTATTGTTAAAAAAATTCATAACACACAAGCTACTAAATTAAATCGAGATTTAAAGGACTACCAGAATGAGACTATTTATGGATGGAGAAAACCTAATATCAAAGGTCAAACATTAATACGATCCAAATTAGGCTCATCAGTATCTTCCATCAGTGATCAATCTGAGAATTCTGATGTACATATGGTCACGAGATCAGGAGCCAGGTCTAAAAGACCAAGAAACGGCAATTTCCATCCATATAGACGGCAAGATTTTAGATCATTTGATCATCATAAACCTGATAACAAGGTAATTAACCTAAGTACACATCAATTCTCCAATGCTGACTTAACCCTCCTTAATAAAGGACTGTCTTTCTCTCCTGCGGCATCTTTTGATGTCTTTTCCGCCACTAAGGATCTTCATTTGTTTGCTCGATCATTGTGGTTTAAGAAATATTTTTTTAATTCTGATCTTCATGAAATGTTTCCCACAGAGGAAGAACAATTAGCCATAAGAACACTTGAAGATTTATCCAACGAACATAATGAAACTGAAGGAGGTAAGATTCCTCCCTCCATACAGATTCGTTCTAAGAAATTTCCTCCATTCTCCTCTTGCCCTAATTTAGATCTATTTGTACAGATCGTGGCCAAAGAATTTCGTAATATTCCTAGAAATATTGGCCACGATAATCTGACAGTAGAGGAAAGGAGGAGGTTACGCACCCTTGTTGATTTACCGGATGTTGTGTTTAAAACAGGCGGACAAGGGGGGTAACATTGTGATATGGCCCAAAATGGGATATGAAAAAGAGGCCTATCGTCAATTAAACGATAGTGTTTGTTACAAGAAACTTACTTTCAACCCCTTGTCTGCCTATTCATCACAACTTAAAAACATTGTACATAGGGCGAGAGATGGAGGGGTCATTACCAAGCAGTTGGCCGAGGCCCTCTTGGTGGATGAGCCGACTGTGGCAACCCTCTACCTCTTGCCCAAGGTACACAAGGATGCACGCTCCCCTCCTGGACGCCCTATCATTTCAGGGCGAGGCAACTATTTAGAAAATGTCAATTGTTGGATAGATTCTAAATTACAACCTTTGGTTGAAACCTTACCATCCTTTTTGAAAGATACAAGTGAATTCCTTAGAAGGGTGGATGGTCTCCATTTGGACAATGATATGATACTGGCCACAGCTGATGTGGAATCACTTTACACCAGTATTAGGCACATTGATGGCCTTAAAGCCACTAAGTTCTTCTTGTCCACATCCACCCTTCCAATAGAAATTAGACAATTGATCATGGAGTTATTGGAATTCGCACTATCACACAATTTTTTTATCTTCAAGGGGTCCTTCTACCTACAGCTCCAGGGGACAGCAATGGGGGCGTCTTATGCGCCCGCCTATGCTAATCTCTTCATGGGGCTGTGGGAGAGGGACCTACTCCTGTCAGATCGGATGTCATCAATGGACCGGGTCCTCTCTTGGACTCGCTACATTGATGACATTTTCTTGATCTGGCAGGGGTCTGTGGGAGACCTTGAGGAATTCATAGGATCTTTAAATGACAATGATCGTAATATCCGCTTGACCTTTGTGGCGGATTCAAATGAAATTGAGTTTCTTGATGTCAAAATTAAAAGAGATTGCCGCAGTGAGATTCAGACTAATATTTTTCGTAAGGCTACGGCCTCCAATATGTTATTGCATGCTTCCTCATCCCATCCTAGACATGTCATCCAGTCTGTTCCAACTGGACAATTCTTACGTATACGCAGACTCTGCTCTACTGAGGAGGATTTTCTCAAACAGGCAGATGAGTTAAAAAATCGCCTATTAGAACGAGGATATAGCAAACAGATGATAAAAAAGGCGTTCAATAGAGCTAAACACTCGTCTAGACAAGACCTTCTCTATAAAACTCAGAAAAAAGAAGATGGAGGGATAGTGAGATTTATTACTAATTTCCATTCTCAATTCCCCCAAATGAGAAAAGTTTTAGAAAGGTCGTGGCATATTCTTAAAGCTGACCCAGTTCTATCGAGATTCCTCCCGGATAGAGTAGCCATCACACCACGGAGGTCACGCAATCTGCGCGACTTATTAGTACATAGTCACTATGTTGGCCTTCCACATAAGACTTTTTTAGATGACATTGTGAAAACAAAGGGTTGTGCCCCATGTGGTCATTGTGTGGCTTGCCGCAATATCCAACAGTCTGATTCTTTTTTCAATTCCTCGAGATCACGCACCTTTAAAATTGACAAACGAATTACCTGCACTAGCACTAACGTCATCTATTTTGCTACCTGTCCATGTGACAAGATTTATGTGGGGATGACTACGCGTCAATTAAAGGTGCGTGTAAGGGAACATGTTCTAGGAATTTTTGCGGCAGCCACACAAGAAGAGGTTCATCTTTTAAAAACCATCCCACGTCATTTCAGGACCCACCATGGGTGTGATGGTGGCAGATTTAAAGTGAGAGGTATAGACATGATTGACGTAAACATTCGGGGTGGTCGGATTTCTAAGAAATTGGCACAGCTTGAATCTAAATGGATATGGCTGCTCGATACGGTGCAACCTCTGGGACTCAATGAACATTTAAGCTATGCCCCATTCTTATGATCACCTGTCTGTGTTGATGGTTGTTGCCAGACACACATATTGTTTTTATATTATTGTTTTTTACATTGTTTTTATTATTCCACTAACTTTGCCTCCCTGTGCTCCAGTAGTTCCATCTCGAATCATTCTCTATATATGAAGATTAAGAACATTATATGATTGAAATCCAGGAACAGGATAATGTCTTACCATTTTGGACCCGTTATAAGAATTCCTATCATTGAATACCAGAAGCCTCTCTACCAGCAATGATTTCGGCAGAAGTTAATTCAAGATTTTCTGCTTTCTATCTATTGATATATATCTGTTATTATTATGTCAATCTTAGCGCTTCATGAAAAATGTTTGATATGGTTATAGGTCGGTGAGGCCCCTGCTGGCACGCGCACGCTGTCATGTTTTTACATGCCGCTCTCTGGCTTTCGGCGTCTTTCAGGCGATGGCAGATCATTCTGCCTATTGCTGTGACGCCGACGCCAGGGGGCGTCATGTTTGATATGACGATGTGCGCGTCACTGGAAGCAGGTGACATCACTTCCGGTCACATGACCGGAGATCTGTGACGCGGTCTGGAGGGACGAGTTCCTCTATCATAAGGTATTTAAGGAGCGCGGATAGGGAGGTGTGTGTGCCCCCTGAAGAAGGATTGGACCGAAACGTGCGTTGGGGTGCGCACACACACCCCCCTTCACCCTCCACACTTGTGCATTGCTTCTCTGTGCTGCCAGGTAATATGTCAGTTTCTGTGTTACAGTTTTTCCGGCTTGATCCGGACCTTCATTGTTGATAAGGTGCATTACACAGAAATAGATTGTCTTTTATGTCACAGCTCGTTATCAATCTTATTAGAATATTTATTAGCTTTTGACAAATGACACACTAGCATATCGCTCGACTGTAGCCCATTCTGCAATATCGCACCCATAGCCTTTTCTGCAGTTCATTAAAAGGGCAGCATTTTTGACCTCTTCTGTTTAATATAGACCACCAGTACATACATGTGTTGTAGGTTTTATCTATTGTGATAATTATGCTGTTCTATACTATGCTTCTAATTGCAGGTATAGGTGAGCTTGTGGGCTATTTAGGGCAGTAATTTCTGCCTTATTGTCTTTAAAATTAGTTCTAGGTGTTGAGTGATTTATGTTAATTATATATGTTATTTTGCTTTAATTGTTTGTCATAGCACAATTCTGAGGGTATTGGGGGTGTTGTGCCCCTTGTCGTATTTTTAACTTATATGTGTGCAGTGCTTACATCCATTTTGGATGTGGATTGCCCCTTTCTGTACTACTTGTGTCGGTTGTCTAATTAATTAATAAAGATTTCTATTTTACATATGGACTAGTACATCTCTTTTCCACCCAGGTGGTTTGTGTTCTTTAAGTAATTGATGTGTCCACACATTTCCATATCCACTCCTAGCTCCCCAGGATAGGGCCTTTTTGATTGTTGCATTAGGATGTGGTGGTTCTGGTCATATGTGTATTAAATAGTTAAAAGCTGCCAGCCAATTGGAGGCTGGCAGCTGACAACAGCGCGCATGTCGCCGGTGTATGATGTCATTGTTATTTGCCGGCGAGTCCGTGCTTGACATGAATAGAGGGGACATAGCCGCTGGACCGCGGCAAGCTAAGGTGAAAGGTTTTTTAACATTTTTATTAAAGGAGGCAAGCTGCAATATATTTGCACTGCATGATGGAGACACATGGTGCAGGATCATGGGGCAGGATTGAGACAGATAGGGAAAGAACATGGTGCAGCATGGAGACAGATGGGTCAGGATGGAGACAGATGAGGCAGGATGGAGACAGATGGGGAGGGATGAAGACAGATGGGGCAGGGTGGAGACAGATGGGGAGGTATGGAGACAGATGGGGAAGGAATATGGGACAGGATGGAGACAGTTTGGACAGGATGGAGACACATGGTGCAGGATCATGGTGCAGGATGGAGACACATGATGCAGGATGTAGGCAGATGTGTCAGGATCATGGGGCAGGATGGAGAAAACAGATGGGGCAGGATGGATACAGATCAGGAAGGATTGAAACACATGGTGCAGAATCATGGGGCAAGATGGAGACAGATGGGACAGAAACATGGGGCAGGATGGAGACAGATGGGGCAGGATGGAGACAGATGGGCAGGAACATTTGGCAGGATGGAGACAGATGGGGCAGGATGGCGACAAATGGGCAATATGGAGACAGATGGGGCAAGAACATGGGCTGGGGCATGAGGAGACAGATGGGGCAGGATGGAGACAGATGGGGCAGGATGGAGATACATGGTGCAGAATCATGGGGCAGGATGAAGATAAATGGGCAAGATGATGACACATGGGGCAGGGGCATGGGACAGGATGGAGACAGATGGGGTAGGATGCAGACACATGGTGCGTGACCATGGGACATGATGGAGACACATAGTACGAGATCATGGTGCAGGATGGAGACAGATGGAGCAGGATGGAAACAGATGAGGCAGGAACATGAGGCAGGATGGAGACAGATGGGGCAGGATGGAGACAGATGGAGAAGACGGAGACACATGGTGCAGGATGGAGACAGATGGTTCAGGATGGAGATGGGGCAGAAACATGGGGCAGGATGGAGACAGATGGGGCAGGATCATGGGGCAGGATGGAGACACATAATGCAGGAAAATAAGGCAGGATGAATATGATGGAGACTCATTGGATAGATGGGGCAAGATCATGGAACAGATGGGGAAGGATCATGGAGCAGATGAGGCAGAATCATGGGACAGATGAGGCAAGATCATGGGACAGATGGGGCAGGATGTGGAAATCATATGGGGCAGGATGGGACATCACATGGGGCAGAATGGATACTCATGAGGTCAGGATGGGAGAACATATGGGGCCATGATGGGAGAACATATGGGGCCAGGATGGGAGAACATATGGCTGGAAACCAGAATCAAACACAAGTGGGCCAGGATGGGGGATACTATTAGTGTAGGGGTTAATTAAGTGATAGTATTACTGCAGTGAAATATTTTATTTTTTGAGGACACAGTTTTCAGTGGTGGGGGGTCCTGTTACTGTGCAGAGTGACACTATGTCACCTTTTTTTATTCATCTGGTGTAGTGTAGAATTTGGGAAAAAAATAAGTAAAGTGCTCTGCAAGCGGTACTCTATGTAACTCTGTTATGTCCTACAGAGACGAGTCCTGGCTGGAAGAAGTGATGGTGGTCTGTGCTAGATGAAGATGAAAAGTGAAGATGAAAATGTATGTATATTGTTTAACAATTTATTCTTTTTTTTTCCCCTTCACAGTGAAGAGTATAAAAGTCCTTTGGCGTTCAATGAAAGATCGCTTCAACAAGGACTTGAGAGAAGAGATTCGGGTTAAAAGTGGTGCTGCTCAAAGGCTGAGAAAATACAAATATTACCGACAGCTTGCGTTTCTGAGGCCTGTACTTACTCAGCGAACGTGAGTATCTTTTGTGTTTTCTTATACAAACTGTCTAAATTTTCTTACTAATGTTTTTCATTTATTTTCCAAACAGAACCTGGAGCAGCACTGCAGAACCTGGACCATCCTCTTTTGCAGTGGACCTTCATCGACCAGCCAACAAACTGGTCCAATCCCAGTCATCCACCAGCGATGGAGCAACCAAGCAGGCTTCTCAGGCTGGGGATCAGGCAGCCTGTCCAGCAGGTTTTCCCCTCTCCCAGCCCACTGCCACTGCTTTATTTGGGTCTGCTTGTCAGTGGCAGAGTTCCTGGGAGAGGCAAGTCTTGCCTGAGTTTGAGTACTTAGGGTCGATCTTCCGGGATGGGAACAAGGCGGTTGTAGACAGAATGGATAGTGGGTTCCCTCTGTTGCACACAGTATTACAGAACTTCAAAAAAAGCCTTGACCACCAGGAAGCCAACCAAGAGAGACTGGCACATTTCCTTTCCTCTATGGAACGGTGCGTGGCTGAAAACCTACCACCTGATCTCCAGCTGAATGTGATGCAGGCCTGCCAAGTTGCTGACAACCAGGCATTACAAAGCCTGTCCCGATATCAGCAGCAGGTACCACCTTCCTTCCATACAGGTCAACAAGGGCCAGCACAGCAGCAGTGGCAGAATCCTCCAGCACCTTTCAACACCTCGCAGGGACTAGGATACCCGTCGGCTCAACCAGCGCAAGTGACGTTTCCACCACAACCACCGCTGGACATTAGGACAGTACCCAGCTTCACCACACAGCCGAGTTCAAGTGCCACCATGCAGCGGTGTGAAGACATGCCATCTACATCTCAGCCAAGTGCAGCACCCCAGGATCGGAGCCAAGCAAAATGGCTAGGAACCAGCAAAGCCTCACGGAAAAATACTTTGAAGAAATACAACCCACCACGTCAACCCTCACCTGTCCTCCCGCCTCAACCCTCACCTGTCCTCCCACCTCAACACTTACCTTTCCTACCACCTCAAACCTCAACTGTCCCTGATTCTCCGTTTCCAAGTGTGTCAATGTGTCTGACCCACTCCTCCAAGTATCTGCCACTTTCCCTGTAACCACTTCCACAACCACTCCTAGCCAATCATCCCAGCCCAAAAACCCCCATGTCCAAAATGTCACACCATTGGGCAGAACAAGAAGCAGACATTGCAGACATTAATTTTTTTTCAAAAATGTATTAATGTTGATATAAACTTTGTTTTTAGTTTTGTTAATAAAACCCTTTTTTTGTTCACAATCACTGTCTCTGTCTTTTATTTATGTCTTTATTTAAACGTGTGTAGTAACGGGTGTTACCCTCAAGGGGTTTTATAAAAGGTGTTAAGTAAGCAAACATAACAGGTACAAACATAACAGATACATTTCACTTACACCATTTCATCTTGCCATGTCACACATACAATATCAGACACAAAGTAGGCAGAAAATTTATCTCTTGTTTGGGCAACTGACACTATAGTCCTCATAGGGTGATCATGGTAATTCTGCAATGTGATAGTAGCAGGTTCCTCTAGGTCGATGTTTAGCCAGGATATAGTTGTGAAGAACCACACATGCCTTTACAACCTGATCAATAGTGTCAATTTTAAGATTAATGGATGTACCCAAAATACACCATTTTGACACCAGTAATCCAAACACGCAATCAACAGTTCTTCGTGCCCTTGTTAATCTGTAGTTAAAAATCCTTTTTGTGTGGTTCAAGTCCCAACTTGAGTATAGTTTGATAAGGTTGGCAGTGACACACATTTGGAATGCCTCATCCCCAACAACAACAAAAGGCATTGGCGGTCCGTCAGTGTTGGGAAGAGGTCGTGGCTGCGGAAAATTAAAATTATTCCCATACAGATGTTTGCCCATGTCAGAGTTTTTGAACGTCTGCGAGTCATTTCCTTGTCCAAACAAGCCAATGTCCATAGCAACAAATCTACACTCAGCATCTGCAATAGCCATTAAGACTATAGAAAAGTATTTTTTATAATTGTAATACTCTGATCCACTGCCAGCAGGTTTCACAATCCTAATATGTTTGCCATCCACAGCCCCCAAACAGTTGGGAAAATTACAAATTTCCATTAATTTGGCAGCATTTTCCATCCATAGTTCAGTTTTGGGTAGGGGGAGGAATTCTGGTGCAGGACCTCACATAAAGCACGGCATGTTTCACCAACAATCCCCGAAAGCGTGAAAACTCCAATCCTGAATTGGAAATGTAACGAACATAATGTCTCTCCAGTAGCCAGGAATCTGTGGAAAAGAAAAGGAGAAACAAAAATCAGTACACTGCTTAGGGTTAGGGATAGGGTTAGGGTAGGGTTAGGATTATTTGTGACAGAAGTTTCTTTTTCAACACTACGTACCTCATGGTGACCAAGGGACGTTCCTCAGCAGGAAATGCTCGACGGAGCTGTGTGTCCTGCCTGCTGATGGATCCTCTGATACGTTGCAGCAAGTCATGGAAGCTGTGTTGTGACATTCTTGTGTAATCAAAAAATTTCTCTGGGTTTTCACACAGCTCAGTGTACAATGAGTGGTAGGCTCCACGGCTCCCTCGGACTTCGACAATGGGGTGCTGCCAATACCGAAGGCGACGTCTTCTCCGTCATTCTTTTCTTCTTTGTTCTTGACAAGCCATAGCAAAGGCATGAGCCGATTTCAAAGACAAATCAAGATTAAACATGAAGCTCTCTTTGCTAATAAGATCCATCTTTCAGCTAGAAATAGCATCAAAAGACTAGGATTTCATCAGTGAGGTGTGTGTATATATAGAAATCCCACGATACACACCCATAGGATGTCTGGTGTCAAGGCAATTGTACTGGCAAAGCATTGGGAATATCGAACACATACACAAAAAAAACGCAAACGCATGCACACTTTTTTTTTGGCGTCTTGCGCAAGATGATGAGGATAAAAAACACTGCGTTTGCATGCATTTTTGCATGCGTTTGCGCATACAGATGATACGCTGCGCACACAAACGCAAATGTGAACTTAGCCTTAGTAATTGACAGGAAGTGAGTGGCAACTGCATCTCTGACTTCCTGTTAATTACTTGATGGTTAATTGCATCTTTTCCTGGCTGTTTTAAAATGTCCATCTTTCAAGCAGAAGATGCCTCAAGAATCATACCTTCTCTCTAGAGTTTTGTAAATATGAGCATATTTTATTTTTTTTTTTAACTTTTTTGGGGATTTCCTGATTTAAATTTTTGTTTTCTGCCAGTGTTTTTGGAGCATTTTTTCAGCATTTTTCGGCTTCCTTGTACTGGTGTTTTCTGGGCGTTTTTTAAAATTCATTAAACAATGAAAAAATGGAGAGCAATTTCTGAAGCAAGTGCTCAAAAAGATGCCCTACCCCTATCCTCCTAGAGTAAAATTGCCATAAGAATGTATCTTGCTCATTTTTAAAGCCTGGTGTCTTTGAAAAAAAGAATGCGTTTAAAAGATGTTCAAAAGCCGGGTCATCTGACGCAAGACGTTTTCCCATACAAATTAAAAGAGACTATTTTTTACAGTTTTGTTAACTTTTTCTGCCATTATTTTCGCTGACCAGCTAAAAAAAAATGAAAAGACACAGTGGCATAAAATGGAGTCAAATCAAACATGGCAAATTCTGCCTGCATCTGGTAAACCAATGCACGTGCTGTAGAAACCCTAATAAAGGCAATCTGTCAGCAGGTGTTTGCAATGTAATCTGAGAGCACCATAATATATGAGCAGTGACCCTACTTACAGGGATTTGTCACTTACTGGACTGTGCTTTGCTGTGTTAGTACAATCAGTGTTTTATCAGCAGGAGATAATTACTACAGGACAACTGCCCAGCCATGCCTCCAGCATTGATTAGCAGCTTTCTGTCTCTATACAATGTACACAAAAAGCTGCTAGTGTGGGCTCAGTCATAAACAGCTCAGCAGCAAAGAAAACTGTGATTCTATCATAACTGTTGCACCAAATAGTTGATATATACCTGAAATCAGGGTCTCTGTTCCTTCCTACTGCAGATGTTAGATTACAAAGCAAAAACCTGCTGACAGATTTTCTTTAACATTTATGGAAAAAAAATGAATAAATATTTCTAATCGTTTCAACTGTATTGTAATGAATAGTTTTAAAACATAACACTCGATTATATCCTTTTGGATTAGTTTATTACAATTCATTATTGCATAAAAGGAGTGAATTAGCTCTATATAATGAAATGGCCCCAATACATTATAGTGTCAGTGTCCTATGGCCTTAAGTGTAGATTACAATGTTTACATGACTAAACTCTCTATTGAGCAGAAGCTATTTTCAATGCCAACACACAATGAAAACTTTAAATATGATTTGTGAATATAACACATTCTGGGAACAGTTGAGTACATGAGCTGAGAAATAATGGGAGTTTCCTGTAAGACCTATTTGTTCTAACCACATGATATTCCTTGGTGTGATTTCCTCACTATAGCCTGCTAAACAAGCAAGGCGCTGTTTAACTGTGAGAAATCCGATGAGAATGATATGAATGGTGGTATGTGTTGAGGACAGTTTTGAAGAGCCCAAAAGGCAGAGCAAAGATTTCTAGTATGAAAGGGTAAGTGCGCTGTGTAAAACATTTCCTGTTATAAAACTGTGGCAGACTCCTTTACCCCCTTCACCCCAAAACCTGTTTTCACCTTCCTGACCATGCCAAATTTTACCAGTGTCACATTATGAGGTTATAAATCTGGAACGCGTCAAAGGATCCAACTGATTTTTGGACTGTTTTTTTGTGACATATTGTACTTTATGATAGTGGAAAAATTTCTTACATAAAACTTGAGTCTATTTGTGAAAAAATGGAAATTTGAGAAAATTTTAAACATTTTGCAATTTTCAAACTTTCAATTTTTATGCACTTAAATCACAGAGAAATATTATACAATATAGTTAACAAACAACATTTCCCACATGTCTACTTTACATTTGCACAATTTTTGAAGCATAATTTTTCTTGTTAGAAAGTTAGAAGAGTTAAAAATTGACCAATAATTTCTCATTTTTATACCAAAATTTACAAAAACATTTTTTTAGGGACCACATCATATTGGAAGTGACTTTTCTAATAACTGCACCCCTCAAGGAGCTCAAAACCACTTTCAAGAAGTTTATTAACCCTTCAGGTACTTCACAGGAACTGAAGCAATGTAGAAGGAAAAATGAACATTTAACTTTTTTTTCTCAAAAATTTTACATTTGACCCAAAATTGTTTATTTTCACAAAGGTAACAGAAGAAAATGAACCCAAAACTTTGTTGCATATCTGGGGAAAAACTACTGTTTGGGCTGATGGCAGGGCTCAGAAAGGAAGGAATGACATTTTAAAGCACAGATTTTGACTGAATAAATTGCAAGTGTCATGTCGCATTTGGAGAGCCCCTGATGTGCCTAAACAGTGGAAACCCCCCACAAGACATGTGTTGAGCATTTTGAACCCACAGGTGCTTCACAAAATTTTACAATGTTGAACCGTAAAAATTCAAAAAAAATTTCCAACAAAAATATTTTAGCCCCAAATGTTTTCATTTACATAAGGACAGCAGGAGAAAATGGACACCAAAATTTGTTGTGCAATTTGTCCTGAGTACACTAATAACCCATATGTGGTCGTAAACTACTTTGAGGCACAGTGCAAATCTCAGAAGGGAAAAAGCGCCATATTAGAGTTCAGATTTTGCTGGACTGGCTTGAGGGTGCCATATCACATTGGAACAGCCCCTGATGTGCCAGAATATTAAGCACCCCATAAGTGACCCCATTTTACAAACTACAACTCTCAATGAATTCATCTTGCATTTGTATCAGCAAAATTTGGTTTTAGCCCCAGATTTTACATTTTCACACTGGGAAATGGGTAAAATTGGCACCACAATTTGTCCCACAATTTCTGCTGAAAGTAGAAATACCCCATATGTGGCTGTACAGTACTACTTAGCCACACGGCGAGACTAGGGAGGGACAGAGTGCTATTTGACTCCAGGAGTGTAGGTTTTCCTAGAATAGCTTGAGGACTCTATATACAGAGAGTCTAAATGCTAGAAGAGCAGAATATCCCCTCAAGTTACCCCATTTTGGAAATTATACCCCTTTGGGAATTCATTTACAGGTGTAGTTACTATTTTGACTCCATGGTTGTTTTCCAGAAAGAAGCAGCAGTGGATATTGCTGAGTGAAAATTACAAACTGTCATTGTAGTGACCAGTACATGATAGTGCTCAGTAAATTGTAGTGACCAGCTCATGCTTCTGGAGACACACATCCATAAATTAGGTGGGCTCTCATTGCTACAGAAATGCCAAACATTTGAATCCTAAATGTGGCTCAGAATGGAAGGGGGGCATTTGGATTTAGGATTGCAGAATTTTCTGAATTTCTTTAGGAGGCTAGGAACCATAGCCCTTTCCCAGAGCCTTATATATTTCCGTTAACAGATGATGAACCTGAGTGGAGACTTGCTTTTTTGTGGATTGAGTTGAATCTTTAATTGGGAACATTTTACATAACATTTAGAATCACATTTATCCGGCGCTTTACGCTGAGCACTTGCATTGGTGTTTCCCTCTAAATCACAGAGTGAGGTGATTCAGATGAAACCCCCGAGGTATCTGCTCACTATGATAAGGCAGTGTAAAAGGGCCAGGAGTGATGTTCGTTGGATGCAGTGAATGGATGGCAGCTTTCTTATAGAGCTGAAACTCGCATTTGATGTTAGCAGCTATCAGAGTAAGTACAGTATATGTATATGTACAGTGGTTTGCGGTAAGTCATCTCGGGTTGGTTATAGGTCATAATTGTCACGGGTGTGTCAGAGGCTGCAGACAGTCGCACTGCATCTGGTTGCAGAAGGTCGCAGTGGTTGGCCTTGCAGACTATCATAAAAACAAACCACTGCTATTGATCCACTTCTTCCTGTGCCCCTAGTGTGTTATATGCGTTTACTGTGTCCCCATCCTTTCCGCTTCTGTGTCCACTTGTATTTTATCAATTTTTGATATTCAATGAAAATTTATATATTTTATTTAGACTAGATGTTTGTCTTGGTTTTCTCCCTCTTGTGATTAGCAGTTGACGACTGGTCTGTTATACTTCCATTATTTGGCAGAACTACAATAGTTTATAGTAAGTTTACAGTATACTGGTAAACTATGCCCAATGTTTCCATCACGTGCTGTTACTATTCACTTTTTGCTGTGTTATGCACATTTATTACTCTTGGAACTATGGACTATAAAGCCAAACAAATATCCTGGCTTGACCAAGTGGACCAGATCTTTGGGGAGGATGAGGTTGGTCCACAGCAGGCCAGAAATCACAGATGGGAGGATATGTTCTTGGGGGTCCAAAGCATGCTTATCAGACGTACTAAACTTTGGCGGAACCGGGCTTTCCTTGAGAAATATATTACACATAAGCTGATACTGAGGGGCTTACGAGTTCGTGTCATACCTACATTTCCTGTGGAAGACAAAATATTTAAATCCAAATGGGAGGAGTCTTGTAACAGTTGCTCTAATACCCTGATGCAGCTCCTGATCGATTTTAACACCAAACTCATAGACGCTGCACAAGCCAAACTGCGTTCGGTGTGTCCTGCTGAAAAGATCCAATCCTTTGATAGTTCATTGGAAAAGACTCTGGACACGACAGTGAAAAAATTCATGAAGTCCAAGCCTCAAAGCTCAGCAGAGACCTTGCAGACTTTCAGTCTAAGGCCGGGATCACACATGCGAGGAAATCGTCCGACACTCGCATGTGAAATCCCAACTCTGGCGCCGACACTCGGGAGTGGAGCAAGCGACTGCATATAAATACATGCAGCCACGCACTCCACTCCCGAGTGCCGGCGCCAGAGCTGGGATTTCACATGCGAGTGTCAGACGATTTCCTCGCATGTGTGATCCCGGCCTAAAGTTGTCTATCAGTGGAGAAAGCCTACTATACAATCATCTCGGCTGCCACATACTACATCTAATATTTCTGTTTCATCAATGAGGACCAGTCGGATGTCTCTTCCATTACTATGGTTACTCGGTCTGGGGCTATCAGTAAAAGATCGCGTGACAACAATTATCATCCAAACAGACGATATGAGAATACATCTCCTGAAAAGAAAAGGAAAGATAATAGGTAATCAACTTAAGTCAACAATACATGTATTGTCCTCTGCTGATCTCTCCTTACTTAATCATGTTTTGTCTTTTTCACCAGCATCAAGTTTTGATGCTTCACAGCTATTAAAGATCTTCATTTATTTGCGAGGTCACTGTTGTTCAAATGTCATTTTTACGATGGTAATATATCTAAATTGTTTTCTACAGAGGAAGATAAATTTGCATTAAGGACTTTGGAAGGGTTGGCAGCTGAACACAACATTGGGGAAGGGGGTAACATACCTTCCTCTATTGCTCCACGCTCCAAGAAATTCCCCCCTCTCTCTACTTGTGCTAATATAGATCTTTTTGTGCAGGTTATTACGGGTGATTTTCTACAGATTCCCCGTTATATCCGTAATGACAACCTCTCTAAGTCTGAACGTGATTGATTGCTTTATTTGAGGAATTTGTCTGATGTTGTGCAGAAGCCCTCGGACAAGGGGGGTGACATTGCCATTTGTCCGAAAAATATGTATGAAAAAGAGGCATATAGCCAATGGAGCAACAATACTCTTTATAAAAAGTTGACTTATAACCCCTTGTCCGCCTTTTCTGCACAGCTCAGATCAATCCTCAATATAGCGACCAGTGCAGGTACTATTACTAAGAAATTATGTTCAGCATTGGTAGTGAATGAACCAACTATCCCTACAATGAATCTCCTTACAAAAATCCATAAAGATATTCATACACCACCTGGTCGCCCTATCATTTCAGGATGGGGGAATTACTTGGAGCATGTGTATAGGTGGATTGACTCCAAATTACAACCTCTGGTATGTTATGATTCGGTAACCGAGGAGGATAATAGAAAAATAGGGTAGGCAACCAAACACCCAGAGAGGTTGGTAACTTAGCGGATTGCAGACCCCTAAACTGACAACACAACTAGAATTAGACTCGGGACGTACCTACAATTCCCTAGACGCCTCGACTCAGCCAAAGAGTTAACTAAGCCTAAAGAGAGAAAGGGGAAAGCTAACTGCCCCGGAGTAGAGCCCCAAAGGAATAGGTAGTCCCCAAATATATATTGACGGTGAGACAGATGAAGTACAAAACACAGGCAGAAAATAGAATAAGCAAATGCTGGGGCCCAAACTGTCTGGATAGAACAGGAAAGAATACTGTCTGCAAACCCGCAAAAACCCTAAGCAAAATTCCAACACGTCTGATATGCAAAAATACTGAGGCCACACGACCTCTCCCCCACTAAATCAGAACTCTGGTGTCAACTGGATGCAAAACAACAGACACTCAAATACCAGGAGACCAGAAATACAGAAAGACTGACATGAGCTGTGGCAAAGGAAAACAGAGTCCAACACAGGTTCCCGCAGGGACCCCGGCTGAACTCACACCAGCGAGGCAGGGAACAAATGCAACAGATTTAAACAGGCAGATAACTTATCTGAAAGATGCAGGACAAAGCAGGGAGCAAGCTGACTTCCAAAAGGCTCAGGAAGAAGACCAAATCACCGGCAACAACCAAGCGAAGGCTGCTCACTTAAATCTCCCCTGTCTGTAACACCTGATCTCCAATCATCCCCTTCAGGTGATTGACTTCTGTCTGCCAGACCAGCTCCATTACCAGCAGCAACCACCAGAGGAAGCCCAAACTCAGAAGCCAGATCAAAGGTGTTCACAACACTGTTAGTCAATATTCCTTCATATATTAAAGTCACGGGTGAACTTCTACGTAAGGTGGATTGTCTCTTTCTTGACACCGACACAAAGCTAGTGACAGCAGAAGTTGAATTCCTTTACACGAACATTCAACACAGTGATGGTCTCAGAGCAACTAAAGTATTTTTGAACATGTCTAATCTTACCCCAATGTTGTGTCAGCTGATACTAGAATTACTAGAATTTACCTTGACTCATCATTTTTTTGTCTTTAAGCAGTCCTTCTAACTAAAGCTTTAGGGCACTGCTATGGGGGGCTGCTTTTGCACCTTCGTATGCTAACTTGTTCATGGGGCGGTGGGAAAGGGACCTCTTCCTGTCAGATCAACAGGCATCGGTGGACCACATCCTCTTTTGAACTAGGTACATTGATGACATCCTCTTGATCTGGCAGGGTGACTCTTCCTCCCTTTGTGAATTTATGACCATGTTGAACAACAGTGACCTCAATATATACCTTACCTATACATGTGATACAGACAAAATTGATTTTCTGGATGTGACATTAAAGAGAGATCAACATAACATAATCCAAGTGGATCTGTTCAGTAAACCCACGTCTACTAATATGCTTTTACATGCTTCGACAGCCCACCCACAGCATATTATAAGATCGGTCCCTATAGGTCAGTTCCTCCGATTACGGAGGATATGTTCCACGGACCATGATTTCGAAAAACAAGCAGAAGAATTGAAAAACAGGTTCAAGTAAAGTGGTTATAGTAATAGGGTGATCAAGAAAGCCTATAACAGTGCCAAACATTCGGATTGTAAAAACTTACTTTATGCTAATAATAATATAATAATAATAATCTTTATTTATATAGCGCCAACATATTCCGCAGCGCTTTACAGTTTAACAGTTTCAAAACACAAGTCATAAGTAACAATGTTAACAATACAATAATTAAAGCAAAATAAGCTGCCCCTGCTCGTGAGAGCTTACAATCTACAATGAGGTGGGGGAGATACAAAGTACAGGTGTGTATATACAATAGTGCATTTACAATGATGGTCCAGCCATCTTGAGGGAGTGAGGGATGCTAATAAAAAGGCTCGCAATAATATGCATGTGAGATTTGTAACGAACTACCATTCACAATTTGATTTAATGCGTGCTGCTTTGAAAAGATCTTGGCCCATTTTAAAAATTGACAATTTGTCTAAATTGCTACCAGTAGTGTTGAGCATTCCGATACCGCAAGTATCGGGTATCGGCCGATATTCGCTGTATCGGAATTCCGATACTTAGTTCCGATATTTTCCATATATCGTATACCGGAATCGGAAGTTCCCATAATTCTTTGAGAGGCAATGTGATTTTAGTCAGCCAATGAGGAATCCTAAGAAGTGTGGGCACATCCTGTACTGCTGCGGTCATGTTAACTAATGGCATGGCTGTGATTGGATGCTGAAATGATGTCAGAATGCACTATAAAAGGCGCCGTCGCCATTTTAGCGTCACTGTGCTGTGAACTCAGTTAGGGAAAGAACGCTGCTCTGCTGACTCTGAGGGACAGTTAGAGATTGCGATTTAGTGTACTGTGCTTTAGGCAGGCTAGTTTACCACCGGCTGTGTAAAGCTTCCTTTTGCCTGCAGTGTTGTTTTAACAGCTCTGCAAGGTGTGTGTGAGTGCAGGTGACGCTGCAGTTTGCTCTGTATGCAACGCTGACTGTAGGCATCTGCACGTGTCACTGACAGACTCTTTTTTTTTTCTTCAGTGTAATTCTTGCTGCTCCATGCAATTGAAATAATAGTGTGACGTGCTTCCATCCGTATACAATACCTTGTTTGCAAACACTATAGAAGTCCACAAAGGAGCCTTTCACAGCAAGTGAACAGTTGTGTTTCAGTGTTCACTGCAGTCTGTGATTTTTTTTATTTTTTTGAGTGCAGATCACGCTCCAGTTACTTCAACTAATGCTGCGTGTACTCTGCTGAGCGTCTGTCACTGGCTCATCCTTGTAATTTTTCAAAAATTGCTGCTGCTTTCTTCTATTTTAAATTTACAAAAATCTATTAGTGTGACGCTCTTCCATCAAAATACAATACATTGCTTGCAAACATAATAGAAGTCCACAAAAAGGCCTTTCACAGCAAGTGAACAGTTGTGTTTCAGTGTTCACTGTAGTCTGAGGTTTAATTTTTTTGTAGGAGTGTAGATCCCGCTCCACTTCAACCACCGCAGCGTGTACTCTGCTGAGTGTCTGTCACTGGCTCATCCTTGTAATTTTTCAAAAATTGCTGCTGCTTTCTTCTATTTTAAATTTACAAAAATCTATTAGTGTGACGCTCTTCCATCAAAATACAATACATTGCTTGCAAACTTAATAGAAGTCCACAAAAAGGCCTTTCACAGCAAGTGAACAGTTGTGTTTCAGTGTTCACTGTAGTCTGAGGTTTAATTTTTTTGTAGGAGTGTAGATCCCGCTCCACTTCAACCACCGCAGCGTGTACTCTGCTGAGTGTCTGTCACTGGCTCATCCTTATAATTTTTCAAAAATTGCTGCTGCTTTATTCTATTTTAAACTTACAAAAATCTTTTAGTGTGACGCTCTTCCATCAAAATACAATACATTGCTTGCAAACTTAATAGAAGTCCACAAAAAGGCCTTTCACAGCAAGTGAACAGTTGTGTTTCAGTGTTCACTGTAGTCTGAGGTTTAATTTTTTTGTAGGAGTGTAGATCCCGCTCCACTTCAACCACCGCAGCGTGTACTCTGCTGAGTGTCTGTCACTGGCTCATCCTTGTAATTTTTCAAAAATTGCTGCTGCTTTCTTCTATTTTAAATTTACAAAAATCTATTAGTGTGACGCTCTTCCATCAAAATACAATACATTGCTTGCAAACTTAATAGAAGTCCACAAAAAGGCCTTTCACAGCAAGTGAACAGTTGTGTTTCAGTGTTCACTGTAGTCTGAGGTTTAATTTTTTTGTAGGAGTGTAGATCCCGCTCCACTTCAACCACCGCAGCGTGTACTCTGCTGAGTGTCTGTCACTGGCTCATCCTTGTAATTTTTCAAAAATTGCTGCTGCTTTCTTCTATTTTAAATTTACAAAAATCTATTAGTGTGACGCTCTTCCATCAAAATATAATACATTGCTTGCAAACTTAATAGAAGTCCACAAAAAGGCCTTTCACAGCAAGTGAACAGTTGTGTTTCAGTGTTCACTGTAGTCTGAGGTTTAATTTTTTTGTAGGAGTGTAGATCCCGCTCCACTTCAACCACCGCAGCGTGTACTCTGCTGAGTGTCTGTCACTGGCTCATCCTTGTAATTTTTCAAAAATTGCTGCTGCTTTATTCTATTTTAAATTTACAAAAATCTATTAGTGTGACGCTCTTCCAGAGGACAGCGTTTGTTGGCCAGTTGTGAGTCTGCAGCACATGGTTGATTTCATGCTGCACTGCCTGAGAAACGACCGCTGCATCGGCCACATTCTCACCTCGTCAGATTATTGTGTGTACACCCTCCTAGACCCTCGCTACCGGACAACTTACAAAGCCTCATCACACCGTTGAACCGGGACCGTAAAATGCTGGAGGACCAAGACACACTGTTGAAATCCATAATGTTCTCCATTCCAGCCGAGAGCGCTGCTGCTGCTACTGCTTTACAAAGCAGCTCTGTGCGTCGAGGCATTGTAGACACCTCTGCAACAAGAGGGAGCACAAGCAGCGCCTCTGCACAGGGCAAGAGCTGTATGTTACAAATGTGGCGAAGTTTTGTGACAGCGCCACCAAGGTGTACACCATAGTGATGGGAAATCTAGTTAATTTTGGTGATTAGTTCACCATGAACTAGTTCACTGAAAGGATTAGTTCAAAAGATTAGTTCATTTAGTTCAGTTTTTCTCCACCCTATCCTGTGAGGAGCTGATAGGAAATGCATCATGTGACCTCTGAACTAAATGAACTAGATGAACTGCTGAACAAAATGTTCTATTGAGAATGACTCAGGACAGCCTAGTTCAATCTGATGCCTCTGACTGAGCCCAGCAGTGCCACATAATGATTGTGTATGAGGGGGCTGAGAAGCAGTTCAGCATCCACCATTTTAAGAACAGAACAGGGGTCAGTGTTAAAGATTTTAGCAAGACTGATCTTCTAGGCTAGAGGCATGAACTACACACAGAAACACTCTCTCATACACACATATGAGCTGTGTCTGTGTACTGTGTGTGCAATTTCATTTTTTTTTAATAATATTATTATTACTGTTATATTTGTATTTGATGTGTGGTATGCCTTGGAGGTGCTGGCTTGCCCTGCTGCCAGTGTATTATCTGAGCGCGTCTTTAGTGCTGCAGGTGGTGTACTAACAGACCGTCGCATGCGACTATCCTCAGACAATGTAGACCAGCTTATTTTTCTGAAAATGAACAAGGCATGGATCTCACCTGAATTTGCCTGTCCGTTTTCAGATTAAATAACTGTTTTCCAACGTTTTCCAAGTCTCCTGTTATGTTCATCTTTCTACCACCTGAACTCTACTCCATTACCAACCTCCGATATGACTGCGGTAGCAGCAATTGCTAAAAAATTTCAACATGTATTTTATAAACCTGATACAGCAAATCTTGGTTCAGCTCTAATTGTTTAAATACTGTAGCTGCCCCGGGGTGTTGGGGTTCCCCATTGACAACCAGTAAATTTTCACAGGCTAGACTCAACGTAGGGGCCGCGGAGTTGCGCCTTAACAAATTTGTCACCTGTCACATTTAAGTATTACAATTCAGGTCCCGGTGTCAAATCTTCCATCTCCCCAACTAACACTTCGATAGGAGAGGGGTTTTCCTACTCCACCGAAGGCAAAGGTAATACTGCCCACTGCACACATGTGTTATGCATAGTGAGACTGATAGTAGCCAACAAAGTAGCTAACAAAGGCCACTTGTGATCGCCCTATCAGCGTAGGAACAATGCTACTCAAAAGATCTGCCATGATCCTGGACAAAATCTTGATATAATGGTCAATGAGTGAGAATGTACGATAGGATCCAGGCAGATGTGAAGGTTTGTTTGGTTTTAGTAGCAACTTCATGTGTGACATGTTTGAATGGCTGGGCAACCCTCCTGTCTCCAATATATGATTGAAGGTGCGTACCAATGTGGACGGGATATCCTCACTCAATAATTTTAATAATTTGGCTGTAAACCCGTCAGGTCCTGGAGCTTTCCCGTATTTAAAGTAACTTATCGCCGCTGTCACTTCCGTCACCTCAATTTGTTTTTTTAAAAGGAGAAGCTGATAGTTTGTGATGGATGGTAACCGTATTCCATCTACAAAGGTGTTACCCTCCGCACTATCCATATGTTCCACCTTATATAAGTCTGAGTAGTATTCTTGTAGAATGGTGTTTATGGTTCGAGGGTCTGTGTTCATGATCCCATGTTTATTCGTTAACGCTGTAATATGTTGATGACGAATGTGATTTCCTTTCGCTAGTCGTGCTAATAGTCTCCCTCATTTGCTACCATAACGATATACATCGGCTCTATAATTGTTATTACTGCTTCTCTCTCGTCGATATACCCATACGTGTAAGTCAGCCTTAGCCTGCTTACATCTATTTTTAACCTGTGTTGATGAACTTGTCTTGTTTGCCGTGTACCTATCACGTAATATCCTGCTAGCCTGCGAGTAGTTTGTCGCGATCTTCTTTTTTACCGTTGTCTGATAACCTATTAGTTTCCCGCGCATTACTCCCTTCCCTGCTGCCCATAAAAGTTCCGGCCTATCCCTAGTATCTCCATTATCCCTTACATATTAAAAACACCATTGCTTCACGTGATGTCGAAACTTCTCATCCATTAACAAATAGGTCGGGAAGCGCCAAGTTTGGTTTGGCCCCATCTGCACCATATCTGGCAGGGTCACTGATACGGGCGCGTGGTCATATATAGCTGCGTTGTGCACATCTGCCTCTTCCACTCCCCTTAATAGCTCCTGTGCTAGCAATATATAATCTATTCTGGACCAAGAGTCATGTGGCGCCGAATAGAATGAATATTCACTGCCATCTGGATTAAGGTGTGTCCAAATGTCTACAAAGTTACTCGTGTCTAGCAAGGGTTATTATAAACGTGTGTCATGTGATCGCACATTCATTCGGATCGACCTACAGTTCTTCACTGGTTCGATTCACCATATTTAAGTCACCACCGTGGGTGGTTTTAATGCTCTCCTATCGGCCTGATATGCTTGGATACCTGGCATAAATTCAGGAACGTCTCCAAACTCCCTACTCACATGTCAGCGCAGGAACCGTAAGAGGGAACGTGCTTGTTTTGTTGCGCATAGGTGGAGTTTTATACAGTAAATGATTACTGCTGTCTTATTTTTTGCGTCCCAAGGGCAGAATAAGTCTGCGTAACGTTACATTTTACAGACAGTCATATAATAGACACACGCTACCCTAACCGTGACACAAGGAAGGTATTGTTGCCGGATAAAGCCGCCATTTTAGCGTCACAGTGCTATTAATTCAGTTTGGGACAGAACGCTGCTCTGCTGACTCTGAGGGACAGTTAGAGATTGCGATTTTGTGTACTGTGCTTTAGGCAGGCTACTTTACCAACCGCTGTGTACATCTTCCTTTTGCCTTGCAGTGTTTTTTTCACAGCTCTGCAAGGTGTGTGTGTGAGTGCAGGTGACGCGCTGCAGTTTGCTCGGCATACAACGCTGTATGTAGGCATCTGCACATGTCACTCTCACACTCTTTTTTTTTTTTTTTCTTTAGTGTAATTCTTGCTGCTCCATTCAATTGAAATTATAGTGTGACGTGCTTCCATCCGTATCCAATACATTGGTTGAAAACACTGTAGAAGGACACAAAAAGCCCTTTCACAGCTAAGAGTTGTGTTCACTGTAGTCTGAGATTTTAATTTATTCAATTTTGATCACGCTCAAGTTACTTCTTCAAGCAATGCTGCTTGTACTCTGCTGAGCGTGTCTTACTGCCTCATCCTTGTCATTTTTCTCGAATTGGTGTACATGTACATCAAAGTAGTCTTCATTTTGATTGTAATCCAAGCAGGTACCCGGACACTCTATGGCTGCTTTTATACGGTGGACTGGCTCCAACATTCAATAAGACTTAAGATGCAATCGGGCACCTTGTCAAGGCCCAATCCTCTTCTCCCCTCTGATATAATAATAATAATCTTTATTTATATAGCGCCAACATATTCCGCAGCGCTTTACACTTTAACAGTTTCAAAACACAAGTCATAGGTAACAACGTTAACAATACAATAATTAAAGCAAAATAAGCCGACCCTGCTCGTGAGAGCTTACAATCTACAATGAGTGGGGGAGATACAAAGTACAGGTGTGTATATATAATGGTGCATTTACAATGATGGTCCAGCCATCTTGAGGGAGTGAGGCATGGATGGAGGTAGTGAATGGGCTCCACATACACACTTAAACATAGAACGACTTTGGTTATTGAATGTGATAGGCCACTCTGAACAAATGTGTTTTAAGGGAGCGCCTGAAAGCAGGCAAATTGTGGATGTCCTAATTTCTTGTGGTAGAGCATTCCAGAGGATTTGCGCAGCGCGGGAGAAGTCTTGGAGTCAGGAGTGGGAGGTACGGATTACTGCAGAGGTTAGTCGAAAGTCATTTGCAGAGCGCAGCAGTCGGTTAGGCCGATAGATAGAAATGAGGGAAGAGATGTAGGGGGGTGCTGCACTGTGGAGAGCTTTGTGGGTGAGAACCAGTACTTTGAATTGGATCCTATAATGAATGGGCAGCCAGTGTAAGGACTGGCGAAGAGCGGACGCGTCCGAGTACCGATTAGCCAGATGGATGACCCTGGCTGTTGCATTAAGGATGGACTGGAGAGGGGATAGTCGAGTAATGGGGAGGCCAAGTAATAGAGCATTGCAGTAGTCCAGGCGGGAGTGGATCAATGCTACAGTGAGGGTTTTTGTTGTTTCCATGGTGAGAAAAGGGCGGATTCTAGAGATGTTCTTTAGGTGTAGACGGCAAATATCTAACAAACAGGTCATGCTGGAGAGACTTGCACCTACTGCCACTCAGGGTCTTCAGCTCCTTTGTGAGAAACTAATGTTTGGCCAGCCAGTATATCAAATAAAGTTCATGAGAAATGGGAACTGTGGTTGGCTTCACTTTTGGTACTGGGTGCTAATACCAAACCATGGTGTGCCATTCAATGGATATTCCTGGCTGGTTGGAGACAAGCTCATTCCCACAGAAAAGTACCAGAAAGCTAAGGAGATGGTGGCCTCTCTCAACATGAAGGAGTTTGCTCGTTGTCTAGGAGACCGACCACCCCTGCTGTGTACCTTGTCAACGTTGTGTTGAAGCTTGCAAGGATTAAGAGGTTACAGTGGTAAGTCTTGTTTTTACTAAAGATCCTGCTGTGTATTATAGTTTTTATGTTTTAAAAAAAATTTTATCTTAGGAATGTTAAATAAATTTTTTTTTTTTTTTAAATACAATGTATCTTATGAATGTTAAATATATATATTTTTTTTTTTGATAAAATAAAATGTATCTTATGAATGTTAAATAACTTTTTTTTTTTTTTTCAGGTATTTGATCTACCGTAGCTAGTTGCTGATCGTTGACTCTACACCCTTCTCCCCAGAATGTTACTCGGGTTATGGGGAGAAAATCACCGCTATTCCAGACTGATTTCATGTTAATGTGTCTGGCTCTTACACAGCACTTGATGTTAGTTTATCTTTTTCCTAAATTATTTGTTACACTGCCCTTCTCACATTTTATTTGCACTTTTTTTTTAAGCACAAGTTTTTTTACACTTCCTTGTTCTGTAAGTAGGCTTAATGGTTAAATGTTTTATACTAGATGTAAATATGTAACATGTAAATTTTATATTAAGATTTTGCAAATTATTAGGTGCACACCATCAGGCTCTTTCGTCCCCTCTCCCTTAGAGTAGCGGTAATATATCGGACCCCAGGCTCGCCCACACAGTTCCTTGACCACTTCTCTGCCTGGCTGCCACACTTTCATGTCCTCAGAAGTACCAACCCTTATCCTTGGAGACTTCAACATCCCCATTAACAGCCCTACTTCCACACTCAAAACACATTTGTTCAGAGCGGCCTATCACATTCACTAATCAAAGTCATTCTATGTGTAACTGTGTGTGTGTGTAGCCCATTCACTATCTCCATCCATCCCTCACTCCCTGAAAATGGCTGGACCATCATTGTAAATACACCATTGTATATAAACAACTGTACTTTGTAGCTCCCCTCCTCATTGTAGATTGTAAGGTCTCACGAGCAGGGGCGGCTTATATTGCTTTAATTATTGTATTGTTAACGTTGTCACTTATGACTTGTGTTATGAAACTGTTAAACTGTACAGCGCTGCGGAATCTGTTGGCGCTATATAAATAAAGATTATTATTATAGAGGCCCACTCAGTAGTGGTGAAGTGAACGGCGCAAATTGCGAGTTGATTGCGACTGATGCAGCTGATACTCCATTACTGCTGGCTGCTGCTCACACAACCGCTCCAACATATGTAACGTGGAATTCCACCTGGTGGGTACGTCACATATGATGCGATGTTCAGGAAGGCAAAATCTGCGTTGCAGAGCTACAATGCGCGATCTGGCCATGGTGGAACGTCGCAAGTTAGCGCACTGTAGGCGGACCTTGTGCAGCAGTGCATCAAGATCCGGATAGTCCCTCAAAAAACTCTGGACGACCAAGTTTAGCACATGTGCCAGACATGGTATGTGAGTGACGTTGCCTAGGCCCAGACCTGCCACCAGATTTCGGCCATTGTCACACACTACCAAGCCTGGCTGGAGATTCGCTGGCAAAATACACATGTCGCTCTCTTGCTTTATGGCATTCCAGAGCTCCAGCGCTGTGTGGCTTTGATTCCCCATGGAAATTAATTTCAGGACGGCCTGTTGACGTTTGGCCACGTCTGTGCTCATATCGGTCAACAGGCTCGCTGTCTGGGTGTTATGTTTGACACCAATCTCTCCTTCACCTCCCATATACAATCTGTTGCCCGCTATTGCCGCCTACACCTAAAGAACATCTCTCCCGAATCCAAGACTTCTCCCGCGCGCTGCGCCAATACTGTGGCATGCTGTACCCAAGAAATTAGAACTATCCACAATTTGCATGTTTTCGGGCGCTCACTCAAAACACATTTCTTCATAGCGGCCTATCACATTCACTAATCAAAGTCATTCTATGTGTAAGTGTGTGTGTGTAGCCCATTCACTATCTCCATCCATCCCTCACTCCCTCAAAATGGCTGGGCCATCATTCTAAATACACCATTGTATATAAACACCTGTACTTTGTATCTCCCCCACATATTTGTAAATTGTAAGCTCTCACGAGCATGTGCGGATTATATTGCTTTCATTATTGTATTGGTAACGTTGTTACTTATGACTTGTGTTCTGAAACTGTTAAACTGTAAAGCGCTGCGTAATCTGTTGGCGCTATATAACTAAAGATTCTTATTAAGCGTTCACGGGTCCATGTGGAGGTAGACCGTGACGGCTCCTGCAACAATGTTTCTGAGGAACTGGAGAAGGAGGAGTCAATGTGTACAGACTTGATTCCCGCAATCCTTGTAGTTGCCTGAACACGTACAGCGCCACTCGCAAGATCTGTACCCGGCTCCACAACATTGACCCAATGGGCAGTAAGGGAAAGGTATCGTCCCTGGCCATGGGTACTGGTCCACGCAGCGGTGGTCAGGTGGACATTGCTACTGACGGAGTTTAGTAGTGCATGTTTAATTTTAACCTCAACAACATGCTTTTGCAGACCAGGGACGGCTTGCCTGCTGAAATAAAATCAGCTTGGCACATTGTATTGTGGGACTGCCAATGCCATTAAGTTCCGTAAACTGTCAGTCTCCACCAGCCTGAATGACAGCATTTCAAGGGACAGGAGTTTTGCAATGCCAGCATTCAGAGCCTGTGCTCGTGGATGGTTTGCCGAGATTGGGCCTACACCCGATACGCCACAACCTGACACCCACAGATAAACAAGCCATAAAATCTCTGAAAGATAACCCCAACATTATTATTAAACCAGCAGATAAGGGGGGTGCTATCGTTATTATGAATAAGACCCAATCTATTGCCGAAATTCATAGACAACTGTCAGTTAACCTAACCTGCAGACAACTCAATTGTGACCCTACATTTTACATCTGTCAAAAAATTGATCATATCCTGACAAAACATCTTTAATTGATCACCATAGACTGTAAGACTATGACATTCCTTAATATTCAATACCCCATCACCCCTGTTTTATACACACTCCCAAAAATCAACAAAAAACTACATTATCCACCCGCATACCCTAGAGGGATAATTCTCCGTGTTCTACAGTATCACCCAAATGTTTAACATGTTGCCTAATTCCTATGTATATATATTCTTCACCCTATGTATATATTGTATATATTGTATATATTATACATTGTCATTGACTGTAAATTTTTCTATCTCTTCCAGCGACTATTTGATAAAGGCCACTGCGTTGCCCAAAACGTCAGTCAGTAGTATCATAGCTATTTTCTTTTTTCACATCAAGTGTGCAATAAAATTTTCAAATTTAACCATGACATATGCAGTTAAACTTGTGCAGTGATTCTCTATAGACTGTACATCTTCAGTGTGTCTTTGTAACTCAACTACGTGTTTTCTCCGCACATGTTTACACATATTTGTGGTATTGAGGTTACTGACACTTTACCTCTTTTTACTTTTTGATTACACAGCTTGCATTTGACATAGCAAATATCATCTGCAAGTGTGTGAAAAAAGGAACACGCAGTGCAAGTCCTGGGAGCGTCCGTTTAGACTTTTGGAAGAGAAATCCGAACAGGTGCCAAAATGGAGGCTACAGGCAACAGAGTATGCAGCCTAACTCTCCCTCCTGTTTGTACCGTTGGGGCAATCGCTTCCTCAGAGCTGCTACCACCACCTTCCTGTTCCTCACGCCATGTTGGGTCTTGGACCTCATCATCTCCACTAACCTCTTCCAACACCTGCTGCTGTTGGGTGGTCTGGCCACCACCATGCTCAACAGAAACTGGCACCTGAGTCTCATCACCATCAGATGCGTTCTGCGGTGTGCTGACCATCGGCACTGTCTCACCCGCCTCTTCAGATTCAGAGAGACACAGCTGTTGCGCATCACTGCATACTCCCTCTTCTTCACATTCCAGAATGCTGCTTGGCTGTGCCCCTGTTTGCAAACCAACAGATTCTGAGAACAGAAGCAGAGACTCAGCTGGCTCCTGTACAGAACTCTCTGACTGACTGGGCAATTTGGCAGGCGGTGAAGAGACAGATGATTGATCAACAGTGCTGTGTTCCTGAGAGGAGTTGGAAGCAATTGAAGTCGATGCATTGGACCCTGGGCTCCAACACCGCCAGTTGTTGCCTGTAAGTGCTGTTAGCACAGTCAACACTTGCTCCTGTGTTACTGGGGTTGAGTAATGGCAGCTGTTCCCCTGCTGTGTGTACGACAAAAAGTCATGCTGCCTCCACCCTGTCCTCCTCTCATCCCTGGGCTCCAACACTGCCAGTTGTTGCTCGAAGTAATTGGCACGGGTACTGACTCATGCCCACCCTGGTTACAGCACCACAGCTGTTTCCTGGCAGTGTCAACGTAAATTAGCCTCCAATAAGTTGTCCTGTCATGTTGCATTCCGGTTATCCGACTCTATGGTGCCTGCAGTTTAGGTGATTCCTATGTGTGCTGTGGGATATGTAAATAAAGGCTCTTTCCGTTGTGAAAATAGGACAAGCACCCACTGTAGGACTGTGTGATTGGTAACTGCAGACGGCTTGCGGCCTGTCAACTTACATTTTCATGGGTGCCTTATGGTACCCGTCCGAGTTCCAGTACCGTCAGCTGGTTCTCCATAGTGCCTTTGGCCTAGGTGCCTCCATCTTGGTATCAGAGTTCCTGCAATGTCTGCTTGTCCTTGGTAGTGCTTTGGAGCACAGGTACCTCCTGCTTAGTAACCGTGTCCCAGTAACGTCAGCTGGTCCTCGGTTGTGCCATTGGCTCTTTTCCTTCTGCTGCCCCTCCGGGTTCCAGCACAGTCAGCTGGTCCTCGTTACTTGCATTGGCTCTTGTACCTTCTGCTACCCGTCCGGGTTCCAGTACCGTCAACTTGCTTCTCCGCAGTGCCTTTGGCCTAGGTGCCTCCATCTCGGTATCCGAGTTCCAGCTACGTCTGCTGGTCCTTGGTAGTGCTTTGGAGCACAGGTACCTCCTGCTTAGTAACCGTGTCTGTTGTGAATGGTTTGAGATGAGTTCTGAGCAGAGGCTCCCTCTGGTGGTTACAAGCGGTGCTAGTGAAGATTGTGAGGACTGGGAATCAGGTGTTACTGACTGGTCTTATATAAGGGAGTCATTTTCCCATCAGGGTTGCCGGTGATCAATTGTTCTGGTCTGAATCCTTCATTCCAGTTTCCCTTGTAGCCTGCTGTGTCGTGTCTGCATCTCCTGCTTACAGATAAGACTTTTGCTTCTTTTGTGTTTGTGCTATATTTTTGCATTTTGTACTGCACTTCTTTGGGGGCCTTCAGGGTCCCCTCCGGGGGCTTCTGCCCTCTCAGTTTAGTTCAGCCACTGAGTTTTGTTCTTTTGCTTTTTCCAGTTTTTTCAGTGGCTGCTGTTTTGATTTTGTTACACCAGAGAACTAATTTAGGTGGTAGAGGTCGTGTGATCTCAGGTGATTTTGAAATTAGTAGAGTTGGTGCTTTTCAGGGTTTTCTGGGATTGCAGTAAGTACCCTTCCTATCCTTTTCTATTTAGATAGTTTGGGCCCCAGCGTTTGCTCATACTATTTTCTTTCTGTGTCAGTATTTCCTCTTGTCTAACCGCCATTACATATTTGGGGGCTTTCTATTATCTTTGGGGTTCTGCTCCGGGGCAGATAGCTTTCCTGTTTCTGTCTTTAGGTGTAGTTAGTTTCTCAGGCTGTGACGAGGCGTCTAGGACCAACGTAGGAACGCTCCATGGCTGCCTCTAGTTGTGGTGGTTAGTCAGGGTACTGCAATCTCATAGATTCCAACTGCTCTGGTGTATTGCCTTTTTGCCTGCTCTCCTCAGCTACCGAAACATAACAGTATCACCGGCCTAAAAAACTGAAAATTGTATGGTACTCACAGAAGGGAAAAATATTGTGAAAGAAAAAAGGTTGTCAGAGTTGTCAGAGATATTTTTCTGTTTGTTGCATTTTTTTTTTTTTTCCCTCTGTATCTCTGGGTGCTGGGGAGGATCTTTTCTCCCAATGGAGTTTGCACGGTTGTCTGGCCGTGTGGATCAGCTTGCCACTGAGGTTCAGAGTATTGCTGCATATCTTGCTAGGTTGCCTGTTGTGGAACCTAGGATTCCCATGCCAGATTTGTTTTTGGGGGATCGAGCTAAGTTTCAGAATTTCAAAAATAATTGTAAATTGTTTTTTGCCTTAAAATCTAAGTCCTCAGGAAACGCAGCGCAGCAGGTTCAAATTATCATCTCTCTCCTGCGCGGCGATCCTCAGGATTGGGCTTTTTCCCTGATACCTGGGGATCCTGTTTTGAGTGATGTTGATGCGTTTTTTCAGGCTTTGGGGTTATTGTACGATGAGCCTAATGTCACTGATCAAGCTGAAAAAACCTTGTTGGCATTAAATCAGGGGCTTGATGACGCTGAGTTATACTGTCAGAGATTCCGTAGGTGGGCAGTCCTGACCAAATGGAATGACGACGCTTTGGCGGCCCTTTTCCAGAAGGGTCTGTCAGATAATGTAAAGGATGTTATGGTGGGATTCCCTGTCCCCTCTGGTCTCAATGATTCTATGTCATTAGCGATTCAAATTGACAGACGTTTGCGTGAGCGGAGAAGTATGCGTGGAATGGTGTTGCTTGTGAACCAGCTTCTGAACCCATGCAGTGTGATAGAGTGGTGTCTGGGGCACAGCGTCATGAGTTTCGAAAGCGCAATGGGTTATGTTTCTACTGTGGTGATGCCTCTCATGCTATTTCAGTCTGCCCTAAGCGGGGAAGACGTTTTGCACGCTCAGTTGTCTTGGGTAGTGTTCAGACTAAGTTTTTATTAACTGTCACTCTGATATGCTCTCTGTCCTCATTTTCTGCTCAGGCTTTCGTTGATTCTGGAGCAGCTATTAACCTGATGGATTATGATTTTGCTAAACGTTGTGGGTTTCCCTTGATACCCCTACAGAAGTCTATTCCCCTACTGGGGATCGATTCTACCCTTTGGCTGAGAATAAACCCCAGTTTTCTACTCAGGTGATAATGAGGGTTGAACCTGATCACCAGGAGTGCTGCAAATTTTTGGTTCTATATAATCTGCATGACATTATCGTGCTGGGTTTCCCTTGGTTACAGTCTCATAATCCTGTTTTGGATTGGAAATCTGTGTCTGTAACCAGTTGGGGCTGCCAATGTGTTAATACCAACACTCCTGTTTTTTCTGCCTCCCCCAGGCTCAGGATGTTCCTGACTTTTTGTTTGATTTCTCTGATGTGTTTAGCGAAAGTAAATCTGCATCCTTGCCTCCCATAGGAGCTATGACTGCGCTATTGAATTAGTGTCGGGTAGTAAATTCCCTAAAGGTCGCCTTTTTAACTTGTCTGTACCTGAACATGACGCTATGCGGTCTTATATCAAGGAATCATTGGAGAAGGGTCATATCAGACCATCCTCTTCACCCTTAGGTGCCGGTTTTTTCTTTGTGGCCAAAAAAGATGGTTCATTAAGGCCGTGTATTGATTATCGTCTCTTGAACAATATTACTGTGAAATATCAATACCCGTTACCCTTGATTTCTGACCTGTTTTCCAGGGTGAAAAACGCTACTTGGTTTACCAAGCTTGACCTCAGGGGGGCGTATAACCTTATTCGCATTAAGCACGGGGATGAATGGAAGACGGCATTCAATACCCCTGAAGGGCATTTTGAGTACCTAGTGATGCCCTTTGGGCTCACTAATGCTCCTTCCGTCTTCCAGTCCTTCATGAATGACATTTTCAGGGATTTTGTGGATAAATTTCTGATTGTTTATTTGGATGATATCTTGATTTTTTCTAATGACTGGGACTCTCATGTGAAACATGTTCGAACTGTATTCCAGATTTTGAGAGAGAATGCTCTGTATGTGAAGGGATCAAAGTGTCTTTTTGGCGTACAGAGGATCTCATTTCTGGGATTCATTTTGTCCCCATCTGTTATTGAAATGGACCCGGTCAAGGTTCAGGCCATCTGTGATTGGGTCCAACCTACTTCATTAAAGGCTCTTCAGAGATTTTTGGGTTTTGCCAATTTTTATCGTAAATTTATTGGTAATTTCTCGGTTATTGTTAAACCATTAACTGATTTGACCAGAAAGGGTTCTGATGTGGTGAATTGGCCTCCTGAGGCAGTCTCTGCATTTCAGGAACTTAAGCAGAGATTCACTTCTGCTCCTGTTCTACGGCAGCCTGATGTTTCTCTGCCATTTCAGGTGGAGGTTGATGCCTCTGAAATTGGGGCAGGTGCCGTTTTGTCCCAAAAAGATCCAGAGACCTCTAAAAGTAACCCTTGTGCCTTTTTCTCTCGAAAATTTTCTCCTACTGAACGTAATTATGACGTGGGTAATCGGGAGTTGTTGGCCATGAAGTGGGCTTTTGAAGAGTGGAGACATTGGCTGGAGGGAGCCAAACATCAGGTGGTGGTCCTTACGGACCATAAGAATCTGGTCTATCTGGAATCTGCCAAGCGACTCAATCCTAGACAGGCCAGGTGGGCCTTGTTTTTCACACGTTTTAATTTTGTGGTTTCCTTTCTTCCTGGCACTAAGAATGTTAAGGCGGATGCCCTCTCGAGGAGTTTCCTTGCGGACTCTCCTGAGTTATCTGATCCTTCTGTTATTTTGAAAGAGGGTGTAGTTCTTTCCGCCATCTCGCCCAATTTGAGACTTGCTCTGGAGGGGTGTCAGGAGGATAGGCCCGAGCGCTGCCCTGTTGGAAAATTGTTTGTCCCGGACCAATGGAAAAAGAGTGTGATGTCTGAGATTCATTGTTCCGCATTGGCTGGGCATCCCGGAATTTTTGGTACCAGAGACTTGGTTAGTCGGTCCTTTTGGTGGCCTACCTTGTCTCGTGATGTCAGGGAATTTGTGCAGTCCTGCGGGACTTGCTCTCGCTCTAAGCCTTGCTCTCGCTCTAGTGGTTTGTTGATGCCATTGCCTGTGCCCAAGAGACCATGGACCCATATCTCTATGGATTTCATTTCCGATCTTCCTGTTTCTCAGAGAATGACCACCATCTGGGTAATTTGTGATAGGTTTTCCAAAATGATACATCTTGTGCCATTACCTAAGTTGCCTTCCTCCTCTGAATTGGTGCCGTTGTTCCTTCAGCACGTGGTTCGTTTACACGGCATTCCTGAGAACATTGTGTCTGACAGAGGAGTCCAGTTTGTTTCCAGATTTTGGAGGACTTTTTGTTCTAAACTGGGTGTTCAATTGTCTTTCTCCTCGGCATTTCATCCTCAGACCAATGGTCAAACTGAGAGAACAAACCAGACATTGGAGACTTATCTAAGATGCTTTGTGTCTGCTGATCAGGATGACTGGGTCTCTTTTTTGCCTTTGGCTGAGTTTGCTCTTAATAATAGGGCTAGCTCTGCCACTTTGATGTCTCCGTTTTTCTGTAATTCTGGGTTTCACCCTCGATTTTCTTCAGGACAGACGGAGGCTTCTGTCTGTCCAGGTGTTGACTCTGTTGTGGAGCGTATGCAACAGATTTGGGACCAGGTAGTGGAGAGGTTGTCCCTCTCTCAGGAGAAGGCCCAGCGGTTTGCTAACCGGCATAGGACTGATGGTCCTCGGTTTAAAGTGGGGGACTTGGTCTGGTTGTCCTCAAAGAATATTCCTATGAGAGTAGCATCTCCTAAATTTAAGCCTAGGTTCATTGGACCTTATAAGATCATGGAGATTATTAATCCTGTTTCTTTTCGTTTGCTTCTTCCAGGGACATTTAAGATCCATAACGTGTTCCACAAGTCCTTGTTGAAGAGGTTTGTTGAGCCAGTGGTTCCTGCTGCTGTGCCTCCTGACCCTGTTTTGGTTGAGGGCAATCTGGAGTATGTGGTTGAGAAAATATTGGATTCTCGTTTTTCTAGACGGAAACTCCAGTATTTGGTTAAATGGAGAGGTTATGGTCAGGAAGACAATTCTTGGGTGTTTGCTTCGGACATCCATGCTAGGAGACTTATCCGTGCGTATCATAGAACTCATCCTGACCGACCTGGTTGCTCAAATGAGGGTTCGGTGACCCCTCCTCAAGGGGGGGTACTGTTGTGAATGGGTTTGAGATGAGTTCTGAGCAGAGGCTCCCTCTGGTGGTTACAAGCGGTGCTAGTGAAGATTGTGAGGACTGGGAATCAGGTGTTACTGACTGGTCTTATATAAGGGAGTCATTTTCCCATCAGGGTTGCCGGTGATCAATTGTTCTGGTCTGAATCCTTCATTCCAGTTTCCCTTGTAGCCTGCTGTGTCGTGTCTGCATCTCCTGCTTACAGATAAGACTTTTGCTTCTTTTGTGTTTGTGCTATATTTTTGCATTTTGTACTGCACTTCTTTGGGGGCCTTCAGGGTCCCCTCCGGGGGCTTCTGCCCTCTCAGTTTAGTTCAGCCACTGAGTTTTGTTCTTTTGCTTTTTCCAGTTTTTTCAGTGGCTGCTGTTTTGATTTTGTTACACCAGAGAACTAATTTAGGTGGTAGAGGTCGTGTGATCTCAGGTGATTTTGAAATTAGTAGAGTTGGTGCTTTTCAGGGTTTTCTGGGATTGCAGTAAGTACCCTTCCTATCCTTTTCTATTTAGATAGTTTGGGCTCCAGCTTTTGCTCATACTATTTTCTTTCTGTGTCAGTATTTCCTCTTGTCTAACCGCCATTACATGTTTGGGGGCTTTCTATTATCTTTGGGGTTCTGCTCCGGGGCAGATAGCTTTCCTGTTTCTGTCTTTAGGTGTAGTTAGTTTCTCAGGCTGTGACGAGGCATCTAGGACCAACGTAGGAACGCTCCACGGCTGCCTCTAGTTGTGGTGGTTAGTCAGGGTACTGCAATCTCATAGATTCCAACTGCTCTGGTGTATTGCCTTTTTGCCTGCTCTCCTCAGCTACCGAAACATAACACGTGTCCCAGTAACATCAGCTGGTACAAGGTTGTGCTACAAATACAAGATACAGAACAAGAGACACAAGAACAATAAGCAGAAGATCTAAAAGCAGAAGAACATGAAGTATAAGACCAAAATGAAGAGCAAAATATATGCTCTAAATTATAAGCAGAAGAAGACTAAGCAGTGTATGGAGGTGAGTCCGTTCCTCCTCGTGGTGCCCCTGGTAAATGCCTGCTGCTGCAGGCTAAACTGAACACGGACAAATACTGTTGTAATTTAAATCTTTTGTGGCAGCAAGAACGGAACGATGAAAAAATCATACTTTTACAGATTACAAGTACAGGAATCTATGTCACAAATAAGAATATGATGAAGAAGATGAAGGACTATAATATGAAGAAGAAAATAGTTTAAAAAGAACAATATGAGTAATGTTAACAAAAAGATGAAAAGCAAGAAGTTTTAGAAGAAGATAAAGAAGGTGAAGATGAAGAATAATTTGATGACAAAGATGATGCTGCTGAAGATTATGAAGGAGAAAGTGTGGCAAAAGTTAAAAAGGTGAAGAGCATGGAAGTTGTGAAACATACATATTTGACAAAATAGAAAAAAGGTTAACAACATTGTCAATTTCTTCGTCAATCCGAACGTATTTCCTAAAAAAAAAAAATTAATGCTATTCCATTGGATTGGGTTAAACATCTATGCCTTTAATGTCTCCTCAACCTCCCCCAATACATTCTACATTACTCTTTGTTGTTTTCCTTCATGTACAATTAACCTACAAGGCAAGAATGGGGTTTTTTTAATTTCGATATTTTGTTCCCATAGACTTACATTGGACTTCCGGTATCGGTATCGGGTATCGCCAATATTTTTTGGGTATCGGCGATACCATTCCGATTCCGATACTTTTGGATATCGGAAAGTATCGCTCAACTCTAGCTACCAGACAAACCAGCTATTACGATTCAGCATTCAAAAAATTTGCACAATCAACTGGTAGAAAGTCATTATGTTGGCAAATCGAGAACCACGTTTCTCGATGGTGTTGCAGTTAGGTATGGATGTGCGCGATGTGTTGCCTGTACCAATATTGACACGTGCGATTCATTTATAAATTCTGAGGCTCTAAAACATGTAAAATCTAGGGATACATAACACGTACAACAACAAATGTCATTTACTACGCTACATGTCCTTGTGGCCTGATTTTTGTGGCCTTACTTCACGTCAGTTAAAAGTGCGTGTACGCGAGCACGTGTTAGGTATACAGGCGGCCATCAACCATACGGCTGCCTCCACCCTAAGACAATACCACGCTATTTTACGCTCCATCATCAATGTAGCAGCAGCTTATTGAGGGTCAGAGGCATTGACACACTTACAACTTATATCCGAGGTGGGGGATAATGCAACGGTTAGCCCACCTTGAATCCAAATGGATTTGGACACTACAAACTGTCCAACCCTGAGGCCTCAATGAGACCTTGAGTTTTGCCCCATTCTTGCGAATGGACTCTACATTATGTCATCATGAATATACGTCTATACCCTGAACTATGCAGTGCTTTCTGATTACTAGTGTTTCTTATTATTATGTGTATGCTGCTATATAAGATGGTCTTTAAATTTAAATTTAAATATAAATTTATCTATATTTATTGTACAACAATGCATGATATTTTGTGGGTTATATGTGTATTGTTATATTGACTCCCATGTCTATTTTGGCTGTTTAGTATTCTATATGGCTATTATCCCTTGTCATGTGTTCCTTCACGTAGCTGTGACGTCGGGGCTCCATGATGCGGATGCCGGCCGGCTTCGTGGCTGTCTTGGCAACAGCATGCATCACTTCCAGGTCGCAGACGGTATCAGTTCCGGCAGGCAGCGTTATAAAACATCACTAGTGATGATCAAACATGCTCGCCACTACTCGTTACTCGCCCGAGTATCACTGTACTCGGTGCACTCGGCGAGCAGCGAGCATTTCCGGACTGGAACTGGGGTCTCCACCCAGCATTTTTTGCGAACTTTAGAGACCCAATCACGCTGCAGGGAATGTCTGCCAGGTCATGAAACGCTGCAGCCATCTTTATTGTGGTCGTGCAGTGATAGGCTTGGCCGCACAGCATCTTCATGAGTATAAGAGACCGGACGCCTCCCTGCTCACCGCATTCAGCTCCGGATTCAGAGAGGTTAGGGAGAGCGGTTGCTGAGATAGGGTCAGATTTGGCCATTTCTTAGCCAGTGTGGGGTCTACCATCCTAAACTACTCAAATCCTGATAACCCAATGTAATGTATAATGTTTTGACCTGTCTCTTTAAGAAAAGGAAGTCTTGTGACTTGAAGGGGATAGCAAGAAGTGGGTTGGGGGAGTTTCAGTTTCAGTTCAGCCTGAAGAAGAGAAATGTTATGCTGTGTGCTGGAGGAAGAAGGAGGAGAATAAAATACAGTTAAAGCGTTCTCTCTAATTCCTTATACTGTGAGGACATTACAACTGGCGACGAGGATGGGATGCGATCACCTGCTGCTCTGAGTACTAACCCCTGCTTTACCGCTTCACACGCCAGCGCCACTGAGAGACTCCATCATGGCTGACTACTTGCACACGTTCCCACAGTTTGATATGACTGATGTCATTAACCTCTTTCATAACTGGAGAAAATGGCTAAACCTGTTTGAGAACTCCTGGAAGCTATGGACATAAAAGAGGAGAAAAGAAAGAGAGCCGTGTTCCTGCACTGCGCAGGCACAGGAGTCTGACATATACAGCACGTTACCTGCAGCAGAGACCGACACGTACAGTAACTGCACCAAAGCTCTCACTGACTACTTCAACCCCAAACAGAACATCAAATATGAAAAAATATGAAAGATGCAAGTTTAGGATTGCTAAGCAGCTTCCAGAAGAATTCATAGACACCTATGTCACAAGGCTAAAAGAGCTAGCACATGGATGTGCTTTTATGGATGTAGATGATGAAATCCTAACTCAAGTAATTGTCACCTGCTTGTCTAATAACATAAGGCGTAAAGCTCTGCAGCAGGATCTCTCTGCATGATTTACTCAAGATGGCCCGTGCTATAGAGATAGCAGATCATCAGGCCACCGCAATGGAGAATGGGGATAATGTACATGTGCATAATCTCAAACATAAAAGTGCACTAGACAAGCAAGCCCAGAAACAGAAGAAATGCTATAGATGTGGACAAGATTTCCATCATCACTTGAACAAATGTCCAGCTATGGGACAAACATGCAGTAAATGTGGAAAAGGGAACCATTTTGCAGCTGTTTGCAAATCAACAAGTCTCCTCTGTCCATGACAAAGCCCGCAAACATAAAAATGGTAAATCAGGATACTGAAAAAATGTCTGTGGCTGAGAACTATGTGTTCACTACCTCTGTCTCTGACTCGAGGCGGTCTCCCTGTATCACACTTACTATCTGCAACACGGATATCACCTTTACAATAGATACGGGAGCTTCAGTAGATATCATAGACAGCAATGCATATATGAACAATTGAAAACAAAGCCAGTCTTACAGCAAGTGCATACTAAAATCTTTCCATATGGATCTAAAACACCTCTAATTACAATGGGACAATTTGACGCTGAACTTAGCAATAAAGAAAAAAGGCAGAAAACCACTTTTTACACATTACAAAGATCGGGAGGCTGTCTTCTCAGCTATCACACTGCCTTGAAGCTGGGACTCATCCAGATCATTCATACTATAACTGACCCCAGGGCCGGCTCCAGGTTTTTATGGGCCCCGGGCGAAAGAGCCTCAGTGGGCCCCTTTAACACCGACCACGATTCATGATGCACAGATACAGCAGAGAAATATGGGTACAGTACAATGCCAAACACTTCACTTCTTCCATTACATGACTGATATCTATTGTAAATTGTACAATAGCTCAAAAACCGCCAAATCCTCACAGCGCACAGTACAGACTGGACAGTACAGTCCTCCATACAATATTATGGGCACCACAGTCTCCCCCTCATCACCCATATAATACCCCATGCAGGATGTCACCCCCCATATAATGCTCCATACAGATTACTGGACCCAAAATAATGCTCCATACAGAATACTGGACCCAATATAATGCTCCATACAGGATACTGGTCCCCATATAATGCTCCATACAAAATATGGAGCTCTCCTCTGCGCTGTACTGCGTTCTGCACTGTTACGGCTCAGGAAAGGGCACTGTGGAAAGACTCCCCATTATCATCATGATTACCTCCCCATCATCATCATTGCCTCCTTATCATCATCATTGCCTCCCCATCATCATCATGGCCTCCCCATTATCATCAATGCCTGCCCATCATCATCATCTCCTCCCCATCATCATCTTCTCCCCATCATCAATGCCGCCCATTATCATCAATGCCTGCCCATTATCATCTTCTTCTCCCTATCATCATCAATGCCTCCCCATTATCAGCAATGCCTGCCCATCATCATCTCCTCCCCATCATCATCAATGCCTGCCCATCATCATCTTCTCCCCATTTTCAATCCCTCCCCATTATCTTCAGTGCCTGCCCATTATCTCAATCCCCTCCCCATTATCTTCTTTTTTTCCCCATCATCTTTCATCAATGCCTCCTAAATTATAAGCAATGCCTGCCCTTCATAAACCACACAGAAAAGCATCACAGCACCAAGCACTTCTCCATACATACAACAAACAAAAACCACCACACAAACACCCATAATACACACAGCCCACCACACAACCAAAAACCACACACAAAACACGTTTACCTCCCCCGATTTTCCCGCGCTTCTCCCACAGCCGGCCGTAAATTGATAAACGTCATTCAGCGGGGGTTTTTTTGTGAGAGGAAGGGGCGCCCCCGGGAAACCCCGGAGCTGCGGCTGGGGAGGCACGGGAGGGTAAGTATTGTCCCCAGCTGATGCCGGGGCCCGAGGGGCGGGGGGCCCAGGGGCGGTGCTGAAAACCGCTCCCCTCCTCAAAAGGGGCCCCGGGGGTGCCCCCCCTGCAAAATGGGCGCCCCCCCCTGTCGGGGCCCCGGCACTTCCCCCGGGTGTGCCGGGTGCTGACGGAAACCCCCTGATGACCCAGGGACTGGATGTAAAACCCATGTTACAGCTTTCCCTCCTTATTTAGGGTTTGGGGAAAAAAATAAAGGACTCTCAAATACATCTTCATGTAGATGACGTGTTGCCCAGTCCCCCGGGGCCCAAGCCCGTTTTCCCCATTTAAAATGAGAAAGAAGTTTGAAAGGAACCCCTTTTTGGGGTAATGGATGGGACACTATTGAACTGTTACGGTTTCCCAATCCGTGGGGCTCCCCCACTTGTGTAGTTCCAAAACCCAAAAATCCGAGCAGGGGAGACTGGTTTTGACTTTGGCCTGCCCAAAAAACCTTTTCGGGAGAAAGAAAATAATCACTACAATTGATGATATTTTTTCATTAAAGGGAAAGCCTTTTTTTTAAAAAGCTTGACCTCGTAAGGGTATCCCCAATTAAAATTTGGAGTTTTTGGAATTCAGATACTTGTAACCTTACCCCCATGGGGGTCTCGGGAAATAAAAAGATTGCTTTTTGAGGCCCCTTGAAAAAGCAGGGGGAAATTTTTTCCCAAGGGCCCAAAATTTAAGGAGCGTCCCCAAACACATTCCAAATCCTTTAATTTTTGTGATGATAAAATTGGTTTTTTTTGGGGGAAAAAAAAAGGCTGAAAAAAATGTCCCCCTATAGGGGGGGCCTTTGAATCCCTGTCTCTGCAGGACTTACTTTAAACAAAGAGAAATGGAAAATTTTAAAAATTTTGGGGTTTTGGTTTTTTAAAAAAATTAAATTTCCCAAAAAAGGGCCCCTCAGAGCGGGCCCCAATTCCACAAAATGGCCCCGGGGGGGGCCCCTTTTTTTTCCCCGGGGTTTTTTTTAAATTTTTTTAAAAAAAAAACCCCCCTTAAACCAAAAAAAAAATTTTTTTTCCAAACCCCCCTTTTGGGCCCAAAAAAAAAATTTAAAACCCCCCAAAAATTTTTTTTTTTTTCCGTTTTTTAAAAAAAAGGGTTTTTTTGGGGTTTTTAAAAAAAAAAAAACCCCCCTTTTTTTCCAAAAAAACCAAAAAAAAAAGAAAATATTCACAAAATGAAAAAGGAAAAAATTTTTTTTTTTGGAAAAATTTTTTTTTTTCTATGGGTCCTTTCCCTTGTCACAGTTTTTTCCCCCCCCAAATTTTTTTAAAAACCCCCCAAAAAAAGGGGGGGCCCGGGGGGCCCAAATTTCAAAATTTTCCCCCCAAAAAAAAAAAACCCCCCCCCCCAAACATTTTTTGGGGGGGATAAACCCCCCCCCCCGGGGGGGGGGGTTTTTTTTCCCCCCCAAAAAGGGTTTTAAAAAAATTTTTTGGGTTTTTTTTTTTTGGGGAAATTCCCCCTTTTTTTTTTTTTTTTTTTTTTTAAAAAATTTTTTTTTCTTATTTTTTTTTTTTTAAAAAAGGGGAAAAAAAGGGAAAAAAAATTAAAAAAATTTTAAAAAAAAAATTAAAAAACCCCTTTTTAAAAAAAAAAAAAATCCGGGAAAAAAGGTTTTTAAAAATTTTGGGGGGTTTTTTTTTTTTTGGGAATTTAAAAAGGAATTTTTAAAAAAAAAAAACCCAAGGGGTTCAAATTTTAAAAAGGGTTTAAAAAAAAAGGGGGTTTTAAAAAGGGGGGAAAAAGGGGGGGGGTTTTGGTAAAGGGGGAAAAAGGGGGGGGGGGGGGGCCCCAAAAAACCCCCGGGGGAAAAAAAAGGGGGCCCGGGGGGGTTTTTAAAGGGGGGGAAAGGGCCAAAAAGGGGGGGGGGAAAAAGGGTTTTTGGGGGCCCGGGGGGTTTTTTCCCCCTTTTAAAAAAAGGGGGGCTGGGCCCCCAACCGGGGGGGAAAGGGGGGGAAAAAAGGGGGGGCCCCCTTTTCCCCGGGTTTTTAAGGGGTTTGGGGGTTTTTTTTAAAGGGAAAAAACCCCTTTTGGGAAAATTTTTTTAAAAAAAATTTTTTTTGGGGGGGGAAAGGGGGGGGGGGGGGGGGGGGGTTTTTTTTGGGAAAAAATTAAAAAGGGGGGGTTTTTGGGGGGGAAAAAAGGGGGGGGGGGTTTTTTGGGGGGGGGTTTTTTGGGGGGGGGGGGGGGGGGGGGGGAAGGGGGGGGGGGGGCCAAAGGGGGGGGGGGGGGGGGGTGGGGGTTGGGGGAAAAAGGGGGGGGTTTTTTTGGGGGGGGGGGGGTTTGGGGTTCGGGGGGGGGGGAAGGGGGGGGGGGGGGGGGGGGGGGTGGGGGCCCCGGGGGGTTTTGGGGGGGGGTGGGGGCAGGGGGTTTTTTTTGGGGGGGGGGGGGGGGGGGGGGCCCCCTGGGAAAGGGGTTTTTTGGGGGGGGGGGGGGTTTTTAAAAAAAAAGGGGGGGGGGGGGGGGAAAATGGGGGGGCCCTCCCAAAAACCCCCGGGGGGGGGGGGGGGGGGGGGGGGGCCCCCCCCTTTTTTTGGGGGGGGGGGCCCCCGGGGGGGGGGGGGGGGGGGTTGGGGGGGGGGGTTGGGGGGGGGGAAGGGGAAAAACAAAAGGGGGGGGGGGGGGGGGGGGGGGGGGGGGGAAAGGGGGGGGGGGGGGGGAAAAAATTTTTGGGGGGGGGAAAAAAAGGGAAAAGGGGGGGGGGGGGGGGGTGGGGGGGGCAATTCCCGCAATTTTGCCACTTTTCCACTACTAAGGGCTGCTCCATATTGTTGTGGTATACCAAAGGGGGTCTTGCTGGATGGGATATATTTCTCCCAGCAGACTAAAGTTTGGTCAGGATTTTCCCTGATCACAAGGACCTGTGATGAGGTCATTGTCACGTGATCATATCAGCTGATGTGTACCTCACCTGAGGGTGTGGACTAGACCTATTTAACCAGGAGCTGTTGTAGTGTGGGGGTGTGGAAGTAAGGAGTTTGGGCTGGAGTCAGCCTGGAAGAAGTGATTTCTGTTACAGTGTGTCAGTGTGCACCAGGAAGCGAGTACCAGACCACCCGGATTGGCACCTGGCGGTCCCTGCTGGCCTGCAGCCGCTTAGTTAAGCCCATCCCAACAAGGGTAGTCTGGGACCAGTGGTTCTCCAAACTGGAGTATGTTATGTTCTATTTTTGACTTTTTATCTGGACTGTTGAACCCATTAATAAAACCACTGAACTTTGAATTGAAAGCCTGTGTGTTTGCCTCATTACTGCGGCCCGGCCCCTGCCTACCAGAACGGATCCCTACAATTGGTGGAGAATGCGGGCAATGCAGTGAGGTCAGGCTGTTTTTTCTCTGCATGACAGTAAATGTCCTGGGTGAAGAAAGTGATGCAAAACCCGGTGGAGAACTGTCCGGAGATGGAGAGCACGATAGAAATGCTTGTGTAGGCCATGATACAGCAGCAGCAGGCTACACAGCAGCAACAGCAGGCTATGCAGCAGCAGCAGGCTATACAGCAGCAGGCCATGGAGCAACAGCAGATATTGAGTCGACAGCAACAGGAAACCAACAGTCTTCTGATGCAGCAGATTACAGCGCCGCAGACAGCAGGAGCTGCCCGGGATCGTCAGGATGTCCGTAAAGCGGTGCATACAGCGATTCCAAAAATGGAGCAATCAGATGACGTCGAGGTGTACCTGGACATGTTTGAAGGCGTAGCTGAGAGGGAGAGACTACCCCGGGACCAGTGGGCTGAAATCGTGGCTCCGTTTTTGGCTCCAGGACCCGCGAAAGCCTATATGGACCTACCCCCCGAGCACCAGAGGGATTATGAGATCGTCAAGGGTGAGATACTCGCATGTCTTGGGGTAAATGTATTGGTCCGGGCCCAGCGGGTAACCAGTGGAAGTTTTCCCCCTCCGAGCCAGCTCGTTCCCAGTAATATGACTTGGTACACCTGGTAGAAAAGTGGTTGCAGCCAGAGGTGTTGTCACCCAGCGCTATGCTGGATCGTATAGTAACTGATAAGTTCTGGAGGACTTTTCCCCACTCCCTTCAAACATGGGTTGGACAGGTAGCCCCTACTGATGGTCTCCAAATGGTAGACCTTATTGAAAGATATGGGGCTACCAAGGAGATATAGGGAGAGACTACCCGGAAGGTACCGAGTAAATTCCCCAAACCTTCACCCGCAGCTCAGCGAGCAGAGACCCGGAAGGCCGCCCAGGATGGGTCAGGGGACGAAAGGGGCCCCATAATCTGTTGGCGGTGCCAAGAACCAGGACATGTGAGAGCTGATTGCCCCCACCTGACTGAGCCCATGGACACAAACTTTGGGTACTATCAGTCTCACTATGCCGAACACATGTGTGCAGTGGGCAAACCAGAGGGAACCAATGTGAACCATTTGTGTAAAGTGGAGGTGGAGGGTAACCCTGCTGTGGCTCTACTGGACTCAGGGAGTCTCATGACCCTAATACGATCCAGCCACATCCAAATCAGTATTGATCAGTATACCGGTCGGAAAATGGGTGTGCTGTGTATACATGGGGACCTAAAACATTATCCTACCGCCCTGGTGATGATAAACACGCCAGCGGGGAGGAGGTGCCACTAGGTGGGGGTGGTGGTTAATTTGCATTATGAGATAATAATGGGGAGAGATTTTCCGTTGTTTTCTGTGCTTTGGCCTGTAATTACCCCTCCCACGGAACAGTCGTCGGCACCAGTGGCAACCAGGTTGCATTCTCCAGAAATGGGCATGAACCTGGTGGCCCAGAGGAAGATGTGCTGGCGGTAGGAGTACCTGTTCCTTCGGTGGAGGAGGAAAAACCCTTTCCTATAGAAGTGTTAGCTGGGGAGGTGGAAGACTTGCCACCGAGACCAGAATTGTCAGACTTAAATGTGGCAGGTGACAATTTTGGTACGGCGCAACTCCGGGACCCTACGTTGGCTCGAGCCCGGGAAAATGTACTGGTTGTCAAAGGGGAACCTCAACAACCCGGGGCAGCTACAGTATTTCCCCGATTCGAGCTGAACCAAGATTTGCTGTATCGGGTTGAGAAAATACATGGGGAAATTGTCGAGCAATTGCTGGTACCTCAGTCCTATCGTAGGTTGGTAATGGACTTAGTGCATGCGCATGTACTGGGGGAACATTTGGGCCAAAAGAAAACCCTAGACCGAATTCTACAACGGTTTTACTGGCTAGGGGTCTATGAAGAAGTTAAACGGTATTGTAACTCTTGTCCTGTGTGCCAGGTAACCAGTCCGCAGCCTCATTTTCGGAGTCCCTTGGTGCCATTACCCATTATAGAGGTCCCGTTTGAGAGAATAGCCATGGATTTGGTGGGGCCTGTTAATAAATCCTCAAGGGGTCACCAACACATCCTCGTAGTTCTAGATTACGCTCCAGGTATCCTGAGGCCATTCCTCCGCCAAACTTATCGCAAAAGAACTCATGGGTATGTTCTCCCGGGTGGGAATCCCTCAAGAAATCTTAACAGACCAGGGGACCCCCTTTATGTCCAAAGTCATGAAGGAACTCTGTCACTTGTTAAGTGTTAAACAGTTGCGCACATCGGTCTATCATCCCCAAACAGACGGTTTGGTAGAAAGGTTCAATAAGACCCTGAAGAATATGTTGAAAAAAGCAGTCTCTAAAGATGGTAAGGACTGGGATCTCTTGTTGCCATACCTGATGTTTGCAGTGCGGGAGGTGCCCCAGGCATCTACGGGGTTCTCGCCCTTCGAACTATTATATGGCAGACATCCCCGTGGCTTACTCGATATAGCTAAAGAGGCCTGGGAGAACCAACCAATTCCCCACAAAAGTGTGATAGAACATGTGGCCAAAATGCAAGAGAGAATGGAGACAGTCCTACCATTAGTCCGAGAACATATGGAAGCAGCACAAAGGTCACAGAGGCAGGTCTATAACCGGGAGGCACGGGTAAGGTCCTTTAACACTGGGGATCGGGTGTTGGTACTTGTGCCTACAGTGGATAGTAAGTTCCTTGCAAGGTGGCAGGCACCCTACGAGATTATGGAAAAGGTGGGTCCCATAAACTATAAAGTACACCAACCAGGGCGGAGAAAGCCAGAACAGGTATACCATGTGAATCTGCTCAAACCATGGAAAGACAGAGACCCGCTTGGTGAGGATTGTCCACGGCCTGCATTTCCAGTAGAGAAGGCTCCCTTGCCTCAGGAGAAGGCAAGAGAAGTCCTCTCCACCGTCAAAATAGCAGACACTTTGTCTCCTAGACAAGTTCAGGAGGTCCGAGAGTTTGTTAGCCGAAATACCGATGTTTTTTCGGAGCTCCCTGGCCGTACCTCCCTAATCCAACATGACATTGTCACGGAGCCGCAGGCCAAAGTCCGACTAAAGCCATATCGGGTGCCTGAGGCCCGGCAACAAGCCATCTCGGAAGAGTTAAAGAAGATGCTGCAGTTAGGGGTCATTGAAGAGTCACAGAGTGAGTGGGCCAGCCCAATAGTCCTAATACCAAAACCAGATGGGACACTAAGGTTCTGTAATGACTTCAGAAAACTGAATGAAATTTCTAAATTTGACGCCTACCCCATGCCCCGGGTTGATGAGTTAATAGAGCGGTTTGGGCAGGCCTGGTATTTTTCAGTCATTGACCTCACAAAAGGTTATTGGCAGGTGCCCCTAACAAAAGCAGCGAGAGAGAAAACGGCTTTTGTAACACCCGAGGGACTGTTCCAGTATATAGTCCTACCCTTCGGGTTGCATGGCGCTCCAGCGACATTCCAGAGGTAAATGGACATTGTTCTTCGTCCTCATCACCGATATGCCGCGGCCTATCTGGACGATATTGTGGTGTACAGTACAGACTGGGAAAGTCACTTAGCCAAGGTACAGGCGGTGATAGATTCCCTGAGACAAGCAGGGCTAACTGCCAACCCAAAGAAGTGTTCCATAGGGTTGGAGGAAGCTCGGTACCTGGGGTATGTGATTGGGAGAGGAGTTATCAAACCCCAAATAAACAAAGTGGAGGCAATCCAAAACTGGCCCCATCCCCTCACCACAAAACTAAGTGAAAGGGTTTTTGGGGTTAGTGGGATATTACCGGCGGTTTATTCCCAATTTTGCAACCCTGTCGGCGCCGATAACTGACTGCCTGAAAGGAAGAAAGTCAGTAATGGTGCGCTGGAATGATCAGATTGAAGAAGCGTTTGTAAAACTAAAAGGAGCACTGTGTGGCTCACCAGTTCTGATCACACCCGATTTCAAAAGAGAATTCATTGTCCAGACTGATGCGTCAGAGGTAGGTCTGGGTGCCGTGCTGTCTCAGGAGGTTAACGGGGAGGAGCATCCCATTAGTTTCCTGAGTCAAAAGCTTACTCCAGCTGAAACCAGGTACAGCATTGTAGAGAGAGAGTGCCTGGCCATCAAATGGGCACAAGAATCATTGCGCTACTATCTGTTGGGGAGAACGTTTCGGTTGGTAACTGATCATTCCCCTCTGACTTGGATGAGTCAAGCCAAAGAGAGAAATGCACGAGTCACCAGGTGGTTTCTGTCCCTGCAAAATTTCAAATTTTCAGTGGAACATCGGGCAGGCAAAGTACAGGGGAACGCAGATGCCCTGTCCAGAATTCACTGTATGTCATGTGTCCATCCTCCTAAGGTTGAACAAAGGGGGAAGGTATGTGGTATACAAAAGGGGGTCTTGCTGGATGGGAGATATATTTCTCC